>OX243811.1:4163060-4195560 GCA_945859605.1 Lumbricus rubellus | reverse complement strand
TTTTTGGTAGAAATTGACTTTATTTAATGTAAACAAATTCATATGGGCTGAGTGGTTTGGAATTAGCTGGTTTCCGCGATATATAGGCCTAGGTAGTAGGCTACACATGTAGCTTTCAATTATTTCAGGTTCCTCTTAGACAATAATTAGGCCTATTGCTGAATAGCCTACTGAAGTATATGGATTGCAACTCTCATAAAATCCTTCACTCACCGTTGTTCAGCGCCATCCCTTGATTCTTGGTCTTAAGACATTGGTAGGCCTACTTAATAAAGGCTTTTAATAATCGTAATAATAGCAGTAGTAGTAGTAATGGTGGTAGTAGTAACTTTTTGCTAGCTATAGTCTAAACGGAGATGGACATCGAGATTTTAGTGCTGGCAACTAACCCACTCGTCGACTGGAAAAGGTTGTACACTCCTTGTCCGTTGAATGAAAACTGTATTCCGTAGAAACTTGAGAAATGAGGATCGCCCCAAACAGCTCCTGTTTCAATAACAAACGACAGATGACATCGAATATAATTTATAATTCTTATTTCCAGCCGAAACGCTTGTGAATTATAATAATAACATCATTGCGCTATATAAATTGGGTCTTTCTCCGAAGTATCTTTGTCGTCTCATGCCTCGTCTTCGCTCTGCCAGTTCGCTGCGTCCTCATAGATCCTCTTATCAGCTTCACGTCTTTGTTCCTCGCGCCATGACTCAATTCAGATGCCTGCCTCCATTATAGGTCCCTCTATATGGAATGGACTTACCTCAGCATTATTATTTATATTACACCAGCAAAACTGTCCCGCCCCCTCTGAGCCCCCTCTGATCCTATGGTGGCTCGACCTGGACCACCTTCGGACTACTCTTATGAACAACCCTTTTGACTTGACGCAGCGCTCGTGAATAAGCTGGTGCTCCGCGCTTGGCTTTCGAGTAGCGCATTAGAAGTCTGGAGATTACGATTACGATTACGATGCATACATACATACATAGCTTACATCGTACATACAATACATACATACATGTACGTACATGGGTAGGCTACATGCATTGCATACATACTGAAACATGCATATTTACAAAACTCCGTAGAATGCGATTTGCGTCGCAGCATAATAATTGAAAGCATTTATATAGCGTCAGTTCTTACCCAGAGCTGGTGTTGTGTATTTCCGGCAGTCGTAGACCGGTCTCTTTTCGTAGAATAGATGGCAGAGTTCAGTATCCAAGCAGCACTTCTTCCTTCCATCCATCTCGTCACCAGGCATCCTTGAATAACCGCCTCCCAGTCCAAATATTAAGGCCTGGCTAACACTGAAATAAATCAAGTTAAAGCACAAACATAATCTGCTTATTCGATGATTTTATATGGAACGCTTAGTGACGGTGTTCCGGGTTCTTTCAGTTATTAAAATAGTATGGTTTGTTAGATTTTCAAGAAAAAATATTTTGCTACTTTAATTATGATTACAATTGTGATTGTGATTATGCAGTAACACAGTAACGAGTGTAAAAATTAGAGTGTATACATACCTATCGTAGCAACAGAGCTGAACCGCAGGGTTGGTCCTGATTCTATTATAGACGCACATTGCTTTCTGACCGTCGTTGACGAAGCTCCAGTCGTTCAACGCTTGCTGAAGAGTGCATGGACAGGGCACCAGCGCATTGATTATACTGGATAGCAGGGAGTCAGCCTGGTTCTGGTACCAAACTATGCACGGCAGATGACTGTTGTTCTGCTGCTGACCAAGCGGAAAATAGAATCTTCCAGGTTTATCTGGTAAGTAGAAAGACCACAGATATGATAATCTCCCGTTGCAGATACGCCTGCTACCTAGGGTTGACTCGTCTGTGTTCTACAAGCTCTTTAAAACTTTTTTGTTTCACCGTGGTTGGACTGGGAGCGCTTCTGAGTGGATTTCTTGAAGGGGCGCTATATAAATTCTTGAAATGAATGAATGAATGATAGTTATATCGATATAACTATCAGTTCCAATGTCTTTGCGCAAGCACACACCCACACACACGCACACACATTTTTAAAAAATAATATGATATTCCGTTCATCCGTAATTTATTTAGCTTAAAAATAAAAAGTAACATCTCGTCATACTATAAGAACAAGTTGTCTGTTGGTCGCAAAATGGAACTTAGAAGGGACTGCAGAGTCCCGCTGGTTATGACCACATTGATTATCTGGTGATAGCCTATACATCGTTGACAGTGGGTATTCTATCCGCGTTCATGCACAAGTATCTTGATGCATGCAATTCCATTCATCTATACAAGACGGTCGTTGTTGGGTCTTGCTTCGGGGCACAGACTTCGAGACAGCGCTTATAAAACAGGAGCATATAATAAGTAGTTGTATAAGTGCGGATTCTAACACAAAATACACGTTGACTATAACTCCTCACCAACATTCGAACTGAGATCTGGACGATAGAGATTCGACGTGTAGTTGTAGAAGACTTCATCCTCTGGATTACTCAATCCAATGACGATGGTTCTGTTGTCACTGCGTGGATTCCAACGCATTCCATCTCCAGCGTAGTTGATCACCGCCGCCGATTGGCTGCCGTCGGTCGCCAGCACCACTTGAAATGTTGCATTCTGGGCACACACACAAAAATTACACTGCATAGACTTTTTGAAAACTGTCTAAAAACGAAAATCTTGTTTTTTGGGAAGCTGTGTCCGTAGTTCACGCACAAGCTATCCTTAGTCCTGAACTTATTGTCGTGACCTGGTGTGGTAAATAGAAAACTATTCGGCATTCACGCTAATAGACTATAATTCATTCATCCATTCATTCGGACATTTATATAGCGCTCCTTCAAGCATGGGCGCCCGCAGAAAATTTTGCAGGAGGGGGCAAATATTTTACCATGGTCACGGTTGAATTTTTTAATTACAAGAGCATGAAAAATACAGCGCTGGAAATTAGAAACACGGGTATTTTTCAAAGAGGTTTCTTAATGCAAATTTTTTAGTTTCATTTTTTTTATATTATTTTTAATATGAATAGTTTACTAAGTGCGAATTTTTTTTAAATCCAAAAGTAGATGTTAAAAAGTAGGTCCATGAAGGGCACTATATATATTTATTTCTATAGAGATTTCTAAACATAAAATTATGACTTTCCCTGTGTGTTTTATTGTTATCATTAGTGTTTTAATGTGAAGAAATTGGTTAAAAACCTCAAAAGTAGTAGTTAGAAAAATAAGTGTCACTTTTCCAGGGGGCAAGTGCCCCCCCTTGCCCCTATGTGCGGGCGCCCATGCCTTCAAGTTAAAAACCTACCCAGAGGCACGTTGAGATACTGGGAAACTATTATAATAGTTCATCAGTGGCTTTTGCTCGTCATTCTGAAATGTGTCCGGCCCTGTGGAATAAATAAGCCTACCGAAGAACTCAGTTTTTAATTTTTAACTGTCTACAACTGTCTCAGACCTTGCGTTTCGGTCTTAGAACCCACTGTCTCGGTCTCAAAGTTTACTGTCTTGCATACAAATAA
Organism: Lumbricus rubellus; assembly: GCA_945859605.1. Lineage (NCBI taxonomy): Eukaryota > Metazoa > Annelida > Clitellata > Crassiclitellata > Lumbricidae > Lumbricus > Lumbricus rubellus. The sequence goes on along the minus strand of OX243811.1, from coordinate 4,192,044 downwards.
TTATGGTATAAACTTACTTCCCAGCCAGAATAGAGATCCGCAGGGTATGGAACAACATTTCTCCAAGTCACGACGATTGCAAACTGCGGATCAAAACTGTCGTTGCTGTAGCGTCGACTGTGATCAACGATTAGAGATCGAACTCGACTCGAAGTCAGATTGCGAGTCGCATTCCAGAAGTCGTAGACATCGACTTCGACGATCGATGAGTCGTTCTGGTCAGTTAGATCGATGAAGCTCCAATAAGGAGCGACGATGGAAAGATTCGAGAGGAGCTGAGGCTTCGGGCTGAATGGAATCATCGATTGGAGAGCGTCAGATCCAAAAGCAATATATCCATTGCTGTTGATCTGTCAACAGAGATTTGAAAAATTAGTTTTGATGCTTAGATTATTTCTCATCTATAGGCAGAAAGTCTGAAGAAACTCACCAATGCAGAGCTATAAGCCTTTCTCAATAGGCTTATCATACGTACACTGTCGTTTGTAAGGTAACAATGCATCGTGGAACAATGATCAATGGATCATGAAACAATGAACTAAGCGATGGAAGAAGAAGATTTCTAGTCACCTGCATCTGATAAAACATCTGCCCGAAATATGGAAAGCCTCCGATGATATCGACCATCAGAATTGAGTTCCTCTCCTTCATCAACGACATACCCTGGGATCCAGACGGATACAGGATGTCCTCTGAAATAAAAGAAAACAGCATTCATGCAACAATTGCCCTTTACACTCTATAGCCTACTATAGCGTTTCTCGATCCCTGGGTCGCGACCATCATTGGGATCGCCTTCTAATAAATTAAGCTAAAGATCGACTGCCACCTTCATGAATTTTTTGTAAACAAAGTCGTCAACGTATTTTCTTAATATTTACAAAATTATGCTGCCAGCCACAGTTATAGGCCTAATTAATTACACCGGATATTAGTAAATTTTTAAAATTGGAGACAAGATAAATGAATTAGGATGAGAGGAGTGTTCCGAAAAGAGGAGAGCAAGTCATAACTCAATCAGATTTAATAAAATTCATTGTTGGGGTAGACAAAATTTTGGAAATATTATGAATGTGTCACATAAAATACATGTAGGTCATAGTACCTCGTTATTTTTGCAATTTATGTAATTTTCTACACTCATCCTAGGACAGATTCAGTAGATATGGACATTTGCAATAAAGACAACCTTAGGCATATAATTATAATTATTATTATTCCATTTGATCAATAATTATTGCTTTTGAACCTGATAGCGGCCTGTCTATTAGTTTTTCTTTCCAATAAACGATTATAAATACATATGGAACTAGAAAGGTTGAGAACCGCTGCTGTAGACCTATTCGATTATGATTATCTACATGTAAATGTCCACAATTATTAGCCATATATAACGCCTTCGCATACCTGTGCATTTGACAGCGGCATCGCCATAGTATCCCATCGGACATTGGCAGATGTACGATCCGGGTTTGTTGACACAGACGGCATTTCTGACACCCAAACACAGCTGACTGTTCTCCATGCATTCGTCAACATCTGGTAAAGAAATGACAGTGTTAATGCTATGTGGCAGCGGTTTTTATATGTATGTATGTATGTATGTATGTATGTATGTATGTATGTATGTATGTATGTATGTATGTATGTATGTATGTATGTATGTATGTATGTATGTATGTATGTGTGTGTGTGTGTGTATGTATGTATGTATGTATGTATGTATGTATGTATGTATGTATGTATGTATGTATGTATGTATGTATGTATGTATGTACGTATGTATGTATGTTTGTATGTATGTATGTATGTATGTATGTATAACAATGCAGCACTGACCGTCGGTGCAGTTGACTCCCCTCCATCCTCCACCGGGACAAAGACATTGGTATTGATTCGGTTGAGACAAACAGATTCCATTGACACATGGTTTCCTGTCGCATAGGTTGATATCTTCGAAAAACAATAAAATACACAAAACACATCCATAAACGCACTTGTATATTTATGTAGTATGCTTATGGCTATATATATATATATATAATCAATATACATTATATGATAATATGTGTATGTATATATGTATATACAGGGTGGTCCAAAATAAACTGCACAATGATAAATTGATAGTACTATATTCAGACCAATTCAAATATAACCGTGAAAATTCACCAAAAACACAGCAATTATTTTTACTGTAACATTATATGGATGGATTTCATTACATAACATGCTCAATTTGTCCTCCTTGCTGCTCAACCACGCATTGAAGCCGACGACGCCATTGATCAATTGCGCGGTCATAGAAACGCTGTGACAGCTTGGTCCACTCTGTGACGATTGTTTCTTTCAGCTGATCCACTGTGGGGAAACTTTTACGACGGTATACCATCTGTTGAAGCCTTGAAGGGCGCCCCAAACAGCGCAGTCAACTGGATTAAAGTCCGGGCTGTTTGGGGGCCACATGTTAGGCTCAATGAAAGAAATGTTGTCACGTCGCAGATACTCCATAGTGTTCTTGGCGGTGTGTGATGGAGCGCCGTCCTGCTGTAGGGTCCAAGTGTGGTCTTGGCATAATATATTGCACGGATGTCAGGTAAAAGACCCTCACCAAGAGAAAATATATAAATAAGTAAGAAAAATGGCATTAAACATTGAATTGTTATACATTATATCAAGAAAACTGTCACTGTGCAGTTTTTTTTGGACCACCCTGTATATACTAGCTGGGGTACCTGGTGTTTCCCGGGAAATTTAGGATTCGCCCCGTTCCCGGCCAATTCCTTACATCTCTACCCTCACTGCTGGCTCCCCAACCGACCGCTCCCCACCCCACCCCACCCTACCCAACGGACAAAATGAACAGTCCTCATTGATGGGGTCAGTGAATTCGTATCATGTTGCATTTCTACACAATGAACCCCTTCCGCCTTGCATACAACTACTAATGCAACTACTTTTGTAAATTGTAAACACCATTGCAACTACTCTTTTGAGCACTGTTTGTTTGTATGTGCGCTTATTATAGCGCCCCTTCAAGCTTTCTACTCAGCCGAAGCGCTGAGCAATTGTGAGTGAAGGACTTGCCCAAGGTCCTTACGCGGGGATGTGGATTCGAACCTCGGACCTTCCGGCTCCAAGGCAACGACGCCACCACTAGACCACCGCGCCCCACTTTTGCAAGTATTCTTCTAAATACTATTACAAGTATTCTTTAAAATACTATTGCAACTATAAAAACTATTGCGAGTACTCTTGTAAATAATATTTGGAGTAGGGCCTCAGTAGGCTATTCTTTTCAATTCCATTGCAGTGCACTCTTGTAAATGCTATTGCGTGTATTTTTTTAAATACTATTGCAAATACTATTGCGAGTATCCTTTTCAATACAATTGCAATGCATTGTAAATGCAACTGCAACGTACCACTGTAAACATTATTGCAAGTATAGGCTATTCTCGCATACATTGTAGATACCGTTGGAATTACTCATTTAAATACTATTGCATGTATTCTTGCAAATGACATTGCACTAACTCCATAATCTTGAATGCACGACTGTTATTACTGGCAAAACGTACATGTGCAGATGTATCCGTTTCCAACATAGTTATCACCACAAGCGCAGTTGTATCCTCCGAGATTGTTAGTGCACATCGCATGAGTATCGCACATGGCTGACCGCAATCCGGTTGAATGGCATTCGTCGATGTCTGAAATCAACGGTTCAATCATTTTTCATTGATCGCAGAAAATTTAACATAAGTCCCACTGATGGAATTTAACATGTGGAATTTAACATGTGGTTTTAACATGTTGAATTCAACATGTGGAATTATGCACTACTGGTAGGCATTCTGTGCGTTGCATTTCCTTCCAAAGCGTTTTATTCGCTCTAGCCTGTCATCTGGCAAAGGAGCGCACAAAACGTGACTGTAAAGTCTTCAACTTTTACTGTAGGCCTATAATTAATTACATTAACTAAACAGCGAGGGCTTAATCATTAGCAGCCAGTGCAGCATTCGTCAGTTTTATCCTTATCATCCAATTGACTCCTGAGAGGACTACAGCTAACTCCGCCACTGCTTTCACATTGGCAGTGCCAGTCCCAAGTATTTATAGAGGAGGAGGGCGACGCTAATGATTTATTGTTATCACAAATTAGTGTCTTAAAACTGAAACACTAACCAACCGAGGATTACAGTAATTATGGATGACGTTAGGATCCAATAATTACTCCATAAAGAATATTGATTGTGGATTTAAATCTGACAAAATCTGATTAGTTACTGTAGACCTATAATAATTAATTATCCATTTCTGAACACCGTGGGTTGCAAAGAAATGTATGCGCAACAGAGCCCATTCCAGGGTCTAGGTGTAACCACTGAGAAAGAGCTAGCGCCCCTGGAGAATTGCTGGAGGTTGAGGGATTGAACCAACCCCAGGTATCTCTTACAACCAATTTGTAAAATCTTCATTGTATACCTAAACTCCTCACAAATCAACGTCTGACCCCTCAGTTATTTTTGCACACACAAAAATTAATAATTCTCAAGCGTCGACCTACCTGACTGGCACTGCGCTCCCGTCCATCCGGCCGGGCAACTGCACACGGAACGATTGTTGGCGTCATAGCAGACCCCACCGTTGAGACAGACGTACCCCGTCTGGTTGCATGTGTTGTTGTTGTTGCTTGGAACTACTGTTGTCGTTGCAGCAACGCCTGTTCCGATACACAGCAGGAAGACAATTTCCACGACGATTAACAGTCCTACCGTGCCCTTGAAAAATCCTAGGTCTACCGACGGCATTGCGATAAAACTGCAAAACTGCAAAACTGCGAACTGCAAAACTGCAAAACTACAAAGTGCAAAACTGCAAAACTGCAGCAGCGACGATCTCAAAGGTCTCTGTTTATATCGATTGGTCAAGCAAAACTAACGCTGTTCCTAGCTGTACATCAACGTTTGACTTTTGCCAACTGCAGTAGCATACTGTTCCAAAATCATCGCAGTAGAATAGAAATCCGCATGCATTATATGCACAGCTTACAGCGCCTGTTGGGTTTGGTCCAATTAGGCTGCCTAAATAAAATCCCGTTGATTAATAGCGATTTGGAAAGGAACCGTATAGTCTATTGAAACTGGATTAAAACGATAAAATATTCTAAAAAAAGATTCTCTTTTAATATGGAAGGATGCGGTCGGCGCAGAAAACCTATAAATCCGTTTTTGTAAGCTGACCGAGTCTTGCTGCTGCAGCAGAGACTGCGGTTACATCACTGACATCGCTGGCACGCATCGCAATAAATCTACGGACGAGTCGTTCTCCTCTTGACCATCCGAACAACGACCGAGCGAAGGAGTGCACGAACGAACGGACGAATAAATGAAAGGATGAACGAACGATGGTGTAAACGGAAGAATGAAAGTCAGAACTGGGACAGGCGAACGTGGAAGTTTAAAAAGAAAAAACGAATTAATTATAGAAAAGACAATTTCGAAAGAATGACAGAAGCATCGTCCATAGAACGTGTTGCATAAGAATGAATGAAAGAGCGAACGAACGGACGACAGATCGAACAATAGAAAAGATCGAACGAATGAACGTGAAAGGGACACAGGTGTGTTGTCTCGCTGTGTAAATCTGGGGATGACGACAGAGACAGAGAAAGACACACACACACACACACACACACACACACACACACACACACACACACACACACACACACACACACAGACAAAGACAGACAGAAGGAGACATATGCACAGAGTAGCGACCAGATTGTCAGCCGCTCGATCCTCCCTCTATAGATGTTAGCTCTGCCTCTGTAGTCGGCAAACAGACGAGTGATGCAGATGGTGGGATGGATGGATGATGGAGGCAGATGCGCCAGACGCAGCAACAACAGCAGCAGCAACAACAGCAGCAGCAGGAATCTCATCATCATCATCACAACCACCAGTAGCATCCAAGCATATCTTCACTGGCGTCGGCAGGTCTTGAGAACAGGGTGGACTTTGTGATATTTCCCCAAATGCGTGAATGTATGTGTGTATGTATGTTCAATTGTTCATGTATAGTACATTGCGGTTTAAATGTTGTACCGTAGAGAGATTTACCTATTTATCGCTGTGCTCTGAATAACATTCCACGATTTATCTTTAATAAATGCAAAGTTATTAAACAATAACAAAATAAACATAATAGCCGTTACTATCAAACCAAAAAACGTATTAAAGTTTACAGTAAAATTTCTGCCTTGCGTCCATACAGTTAGTGATTCAATGACGAAACACTGAAGCTCCAGGATGTTATCTGTACACACAGGGTTTAAAATGTGGCTGGACGGTCATGGACTTATTGTCAATTCTCAACACCGCCCTGCCACTTACTTGGACAGCAGAGCTTGGAGACGGGCGTCCAAGCACTTCTTTCTTATACTTTGAGCACTGTGTACAGTTGTACACCTATCTTTAAACTCTAGGCTATATTTTCTTTTCATTTCAACTCTGCAGACTGCAGACGTGGGTTTTCCGAAATATATTGACAAATATGTACAGTAACTATACCAAAACTTTTACTCTAAACCATAGATGTAAAAAAACGATGAAATCGGAATAAAAAACCGGGAAAACGTGGTTTTTTAGAAAAATTAAATAACCCCCAAAACGATAAAATAAACCGGAAAAGGAGCATAATTTGACTTTGCTACATCTAAAACCGCATTTTTACCTTGAAAACCTTGATTAAAAACCTACTACACGCAGGCTATCTCTTAAATGATGATGTTAAACGATGAAATGATGACTTTAGTTAGCAGAATCCTTGAGAGTTGGCGGAAAACACAAAGAATTTTTTAAAAAATAAGGAAAATAATAACAGAAAGTAAATGAATAAATTAAAGGTAAAGAAAAAATTAAAAAAACGATAAAAAACAATGGTTAAAATAAAAAACGAAAAACCACGTTTTTGGAGAGAATAAAAAACGTTGTTTACATGTTTACAACTATGCTCTAAACATTGTAAACAATTAAGAGCATAATAATGCAGTGCATTTTCAGCATTGCTACAAAGCTTTCAATTAATTAATCGTGTGTTTATTAAACATGACATTTCTACATTGGCCAATGCATATTATATTAATATAATCTGCCAGACGTATGTGTGCATACATGCACGTATGCAATGCATGAAATGAGGATGATAGACATTGATTATCGGCGCTTGCAGATGATGCACGTGATGGTAATAGGCTGAGGATGTGGACAGTTAAGCCTTGAAAGCCTTAATGCTGCTGCTGCTGCTGCTGCTGATGCTGCGCTACTTCTGTTGTTATCCTGTTAGCCGTAACTATAGATGAACAGGTGCGTGGAGACCACCCCTACTCCACCCATCTCCTCTTCACGTCTCTGATCTATTATGACTATTACTATCATTGGTGTAATAATTTAATAATAATAATAATAATAATAATAATAATAATAATGAATTATTATTATTTTTAGCGACCCAAGGTATTTAGGATCCCTCGGGGACTTCATTACTAACTATTGTTTAAAAACTAGTCCTGAATTGTCAGGCCTATCTATGAAACCTGAGGGATCACACTGGCCTACCTGAGGTAAAAAATAATAATGGAAAATTGACTACTGCTCTTTGGTTTTTAATAATTATATTTATTTGCACACCACCATTACCACTATCACCACCACCACCACCTTCACCACCACCACCCATCACCACCAACACCATGCACCACCTATACCACCAACACCTCCACCCACCACCATCCACCACCACATTCACCACCACCACCTTCACCACCACCACCACCACCACCACCACCACCACCACCACCCCTGATTTCATATTATTTCTTATGACATGTGATGTGTGTTGTTGTGCGCACATGTTAACCGCATCAGACCTTTTTGTCCGTATTTCGATGAATCATCATCCGTCCATCATTCGTTTTATAAGCAGACCGCACGATGTGTGTTACGCAAGACGATGTTGATCACATGCAGCGTGGCATAAAAAACCAACGGTTGGCGATGGCTGAGACCCAGTTAAGGCTAAAGGCCTAGACCTCGTTGCAGGCCTATACGCTGACTAATCGACCTTTTGCGAACGGCAGTCGCCACGGTGTGTGTGTGTGTGTGTGTGCATATAAGTTAATATCGATCGAACGAAAATGAAAACATTACTGAAGATGATGAGGATGGTGAAGATAATGATGTGGATAATGGTGATGATAATGATGATGATGATGATAATGATGATGATGACAATGATGAGGAGGAGGAGAGGAGGAGAGGAGGAGGAGGTGGAAAAAAAGATAGATGGAATGATGGTGATGGTGATGATGATGATGATGATGATGACGATGATGATGGTGATGATGATGATGGTGGTGGTGATGATGATGATGATGATGATGATGATGATGATGATGACGACGACGATGACGATGATGATGATGAGGAGGAGGAGGACGATGACGACGGCGAGGAGGAGGGGAGGAAGAAGATGATAACGATGATAATGGCGATGGGGATGGTAGTGATGATGGTGATGATGAAGATGATGACGATAATGGTTATGATTAAAAGCCTCATGTGGCTAAGCTGATGACGATAATGATGACGGTGTATTGTTGACGAGGCCATGCAGAAATGACCCGTGGGTCAGTTCTTTCTCGCCTTATGATCTAGGCCAATGCCACTTAAAGCAGCCTACTATTTGTTTATACCAAGATTGATTTGACCTATGGCCTAGTCTTAGACTGCTGCTATATTTGCTCACTGAAATAGGTATCGCCGTTCACCCCATCTTTGTTCTTCGCGTGTTCTATCCCAACTCTATTAATAGGCTACAGAACACCACCTCTAGTATAGACCTACACGGCATACATGATACACCTGCTTACCTGCGTAATCCGCTTCTTACCTGTCAATTTGCGGTGAAACACCTGTGCTTTATGTCGAGGACTTTTCCGTCAACATCCTTTTATATTATCCTGCATGAGTGATCTTGGTAAGCAACGTCTAATCTGACTAATCCGTCTTGTTCAAACAACAACGGTTTTACAATACTTCTGTATGCGTGCTTCATGCACCATTTTGTGTATTAGCCGGATGTGTAATTTGTATCCTATGTAAACTGGACCATGGGATTCGTCGTGTTGGTACCTTGTTGGAACTTTGGTTTTCTCCTAACTAGAAATTTCTCCATTCATATTCACATTCATTTATTAATTTTCTTTACTTATTTCTCGCACTAATTTTGAAATATTGCCCTTCAAGCTCTCCCTACCTAGAGGCGTTCCGCCGTTCCTGACTGCAGCGCGGACGCTGCATCTGAGTTTCACGCCCAACGCGAAAGAGCAATTGCAAAAATTAATGAAGAACTTGCTCAAAGTCCCTATTCGCGGCGGCTTGACTTAGATTCGAACCTGGAACCATCCGGCTCCAAGGCACCAAAACCAATCACTACAACAACGTGAAAATTCCCCATTCTACTTCAACATGTTCTTTGCACCTAAATCTGTCGAATCCCCGTCCCTGATTCTGAAAATGCTCACAGCTCCGACAATTTGCCTCTCACAACTCTTCAAAGTAAGCCTTTCCATCCCAAATTCCGCTAGGGCCTAACTCTTCATTTGGCGTCCCACAAATTGTGCTCTCCGAGCAGTCATTTGGTAGATAGCCTACTCCGTTCCAAATGCAATAAATTGGGTAATTTCCCCCCCCCCCAGTGGCATTCGCTGTGTCCTATTCCCGATTATTCCGACCTTTCATTTATTTCTTCAAAATTTAAGCGCTCAACATTAAAAATGATTAAAATCAAAATTAAAATTTAGATCTTTTGAATTTGGCTATATATATAGCCTAATATTATAATTATAGGCTACCTGATGTTTCTGTGGGTTGAGCTGTCGCCGTTGTAATCTGTTGGGTTGTATTTTCAGTTGATGTCATCATCGAATCAGGACTGGACATAATCGTTGTTTCATTAGTGACGTTTGAGTCCATTGCTGTTGTCGCGGTGGTTGTCCAAACATGAAATACAGGCGCTGTGGTGAACTCAGTTGTGTTGACGTCAGTTGTGTTGGTTGGCCAAACCGAGGTTGTCATTGCTGTGGTGACCTCTGTTATGTTGGCCTCAGTCGTGTTGGGTGTATGTGCTGTGGTGACCTCTCTTACGATGGCCCCAGTTGTGTTGGTTGGCCCCACTGAGGTGGTCTCTCCTGTTGTGTTGTTGGCCTCAGTTGTGTTGACCTCAGTTGCGTTGGTTGGCCCCACTGTGGTTGTCCCTGCTGTGGTTACCTCTCTTATGATGGCCCCGGTTGTGTTGGCTGGCCCCATTGTGGTGAACTCTGTTGTGTTGGCCCCAGTTGTGTTGGTTGGCCCTACTGCGAAGGTATCTGCTGTGGTGGTGGTTTCTCCTGTGGTCACCCACGCTCTGGTAACCTCCATCGTGTCATTGTGCGTTCTGTTTGTCCCAGAAACATCGCTGGCCTCCGTTGTGGTGGCCTCAGAACGGGTGGCCTCTGTCGTCGTGTTCGGGTTGCTCGTCGCCCCATCCAAAGGAGGCACGGTGGTGGTGGTGGTGGTGTTCGTCGGGGTGGAGGGCACAGAAGTGAGTTCTGTGGATGGTGTAATAATTTTGCTTGGATCTCGGGTGACACCAGCAACTAACGTCACACTCGGATTAGCTGTTGTCGTCGAGGTTCCTGCATCAGCAACAAAAACATTGTCACAAATTATAGCATCGTTAACAATGATAACATTGTTAACGATGATAACATTGTTAACGATGATAGCATTGTTAACAATGATAACATTGTTAACAATGATAAATTTGTTAACAATGATAACATTTCTAACAGTGATAACATTGACTCTAACTTTCGAATCACATCAGAAAGAATGGGAGCCCCGAACACAGGAGAAAAGGGGCACCTGCCAACCAAGGAGAATTTACACCTAGTTGTAGTACTACCTTTGATATATTATTTAGCAAACTTCTTTGCACTGAACACCAATGATGAGCGTGTTGAAACTGAGAAATTTTACTCCCAGTAACGAATAATGATAGGTGGTGTGTATAAGTGTGTGATTGCATAAGTGTGTGTATGCGTATGCAGGTGTGCTTCTACGTGTGTCTGTGCATGTGCGTGTGTAATAATATTGTGTGTGTGCGTCAATAAAGAGCTAAACACGACATAGTTTACGTTGATCTTCTATAATCTATTGGCCTACGACTCTAGGAAACCTGAGCTGAGGCATAATAATCATCTGGCAAAAAAAGAACAACATCATTCTGGTAACAACGAGGTTCACCTACCGTTGTTCTGTGCATCTCCAATCGATATCGAAAGAATAGCGACATATCCAGCGAATAAGAGAAGACGAAACATCATTTCTTCTGCCACGATTATAGTCGGTCTATTCTTAGGCATAAAACCATAGGCCTATATATATACTATATACGTATAGTCCTTCTAAGACTAAACTAAATAACTGTGAGCCTACACTACGTTAAAAATAGGTCTACAGTTCGTCAAAATTAAGAAAAAGGCTAATACACGTTCTTGATGTTGACTTGGCCTGCGCTTCGAAGCTCAAATTAGCCAGGCCTACGCTTTGTTGAAATTAACGAGGTCTATAATTATTTCGTTAAATTTAGCGTCGTCAAAATAGGCTAGGCCTACGCGGCGTTAAACGTAACTAAGCTTATTCTTTTGACAACTAATTTGGCCACGCTTGGTTAAGTTTAATCCCATTTAGGCCTCGTTGAAATGCATTACAGCGTTCAACCATTCAAGTCCCGCGCTTTCAATTCAACTGGTGGCTGTCAAAAAAAAAATGCGAGTAGGGAACGTATATCGAAAGCATCCTTGCACACATGCAGCAACAATGCACAGAATCCATACAACTTTGTATGATCAGCAGAATCCAGTTCCACGCTAGAGTAGCTACATCAATCAATTGCGCTACAGAAAATATCGAAGCGGTTCGGTTGTCCAATCGGTCAATGTAAATCGTGATCGGGTCACTCAATCGGTCAATCGTGTTATTATTTCCAGCAATGCGTCTTCACGCCATCTTCCCGAGACGAGGTTGATAATAGGCCTATAGGCGCTTGTAGGTCAACACGGGCAGCATGGCGCGGGCAGGCTGGCGGGCGGTGGACGGGCGGTGGACGGGCGGGCGGGCGGCGGATGGGCTCGACAAGGGAGGACTCGTGTGTGGCTGCAAGGCGACGGTGTCACCGTCTCTCTCTTCCTTTACCAATCGATGCGTTGTCGCCGTGTTGTACGTGTTGTCGGCGTTCAACGTTGTCAACGCATGTTGTGATTGTGAGTCTGCGGAGCAAAAGAGAGAGAGTATAGAGGGAGGATGCACTGAGGTCTTGCAGCTGGAGTTGTATTAGTGTACGTTACTGGTACACATTTTTTGTGTACGGGTGTTTAACTGAAGGTCTATGTAGGCCTATGTATGCGTGTGTGTACAAAGTAAACTGTACATGCATAGGCCTACATACATGCATAAGTACCGGTACAATTATTTCGTACATAGCCTATATACGACTGCATATTATATATATATTTATATATATATATATACCGATATATGCATATCGTGCATGTCCGTTCCAATTGTTGGTATACAACGATGTAATGTACCCGTAGGCCTAAAATAATGTTTTTATGCGCGCGACCTGTAGGGAGCCTCGTACATTAGCATTAAAACACATTGCGGTAGGCCTATATTGTGTTGTATTGCGTTGTATCCTAATGTATTGAATTACATTGTATCATATTGCATTGCCTTGTATTGTATTGCATTTGGCTGTCCAGTTCCTACAATTCTACAGATAGGTCGACATTGGGAGTCAAGCCGAAAACTAGGCCTAGGCTATGTCTGTAGCGTTTTGAAGCGTTGCTTTCAAATTTCACAATCCATATTTCGATTAGTAGATTACCATAATTATTTCATATTTTTATGATCATATTTTTTATTTCACGTTTCTTATTTCATACTTTCACATTTCAGGCGATAAGTTCATATAAATTCCCGATAATTTCCATCATAACTACTAGGCATAAGCTTACAGCGCAGTTTAAACTCGCATTTAGACACGTGCACGTGCTGTGCATCTGCTGCAGCTTTGTTATTGCTTTTCTTTCAATAATACAGAGGGAAACATCAGACGTTGATCTGAGTAGAGTTCAGGTACGAAAAAATCATAATATAATATTATATATAGCCTATATAGACTAGGCCTATATAATATATATATGTAACGCCGTACTCACTCGCTAGGTGGCCGCCTGCTCTTGTTCCTGATTCTTGCATTTTAGGAGTTTCGGACTGGACCACCCGCGAGAGGGCTAACTGCTGGGGAAACGAGTAATTCGCCAGGTCCTCAGACAGGGAAAACCTACCCTCAGGTTCCAGGGAAGAATGCCTTTCGTTTATGACTCGATCAGTAACTGCTGTTCCTGCTTCTATTGAGAAATGGGTCTCGTTACCAAATTCTACACCAGGAGATGGACGAGTGATGGCTGGACATGGTCGCACGGTCGTTTGGTGGACGACGACAGCCCCCCTTGAGGGCTTATCTGGGTTCGGTTCCCATTCAGCAGTTTTCTCAGACCCAATTTCCCTCAAACGCAATTCAGTTAAATTCTCCACCTTCTCTGATACTTTCTCCAATCCCTCTTGGTTATTACTTACAATGGAAGCCAAGGTATCAAAGCGCTCTAATACTTCCAAAAACCGCTGGGACATAACCTCTAACCTCTCTTCTTGTTCTTTACCTTTATCGAAGAGACCCCCACTGGCCCCTTCTAGCTGAATTGAATTGGAGTCATCTAAGCCTTCTCCTTCTGACTCACTCTTCTCCCTTTCTCCCTTCTTTTCCGTTTCACTTTCTGACATTATTATTTTATTATTATCAGTTACACAAAGAATACCAGTATTGTTCTTTTCAAATTTTTCTCCTTAATTATTTATTACAGTTATAATTATTACGACAATTGTATTATCTTTTACAGAGACAGCGGAGGCCTATCGACGAATAGCTGAATAACGATGGGGTTGAAAGGAATCGCCTCGGAATCTAATTAATTAAATTTACAGTTCAGCCTAAATTGTCTTTGTTATCATTAATTTCAGTGTTATCTAATTTTCATTCAGCTTTCTTAAATTAAAATATCAGACTATTCTCGTCAGTAATTATTATAGAGCATCCATAAAATACACCATCAGTAACATTAAATCGAGAATTATTATTTTAGGTTGACACTGTTTACTTCCCTGACAATCCAGAGAATACACGTAGGAAAATCTTTCAGTTCCGGTCCCAGAAATAATTCTTCCCACTGTCAATTTCTTTTGCTACAGCCTTGTTTCCGATCGGAATTTTGAAGGTTCAGCGTCCGAAACTTTTCCACACAGTCACACAGAGCGATAACGACGCAGAGTCAAATTTGCGGTCACCAAGACCTTCCGCGATGACACAAAATCAAACTTTTTGGTCGCAAAAACCTCAATAATTCTTTTTCATTTTAACGGCCATCACAACAACTCCGCCATCACTGACGCCGAACCGCCCACCTGACAGGAGGGAAGCCTCCTGATTGGCTATGATCGCGTCCCGAGCTATTATTAGCCATTACGTAATCGAATTTAGAGTAAAAGTGCGGTTTCGAGCGCATTCCGAAATTAAGCGAAATTAGATCAGGCAGCCACCGGTGACAATCGTTACACTCTCCCCCCCTAATTTTAATTTTTTTTTCAGAACTGAAAAATTTAGGTGTCAGCGAGATTGAATACAATCGAAACTTAATTGTCGCTTAATTCTTAACTAACACAAGCAACGAAACAAGAGCAAATCTTATCTATGCATAAGCCAGTGAATCATTAGCCACACGATACAAATCAATTGCTATTACAATTAGGCAAATGTCCAATTTTTACAACGGAGGGAATAGCTAACCGTCACAGATCTTTTCGCTGGGAATGCACTACCATCGCCCAGATGCCACCTTGCATCTCTATCTTAACCATGATATGACTTATTTCAGGGAGGGTGCCCAAGGTTACTAACGAGACGAGTTTACGTAACATTAATAAAGTCATACAATGCTATATCATCAAACGTGCAGAGCCACTTACGAGAGAATGTCCTCTAATCACAAAAATCATGCTCTGACACCCAAACCATAAGAAACAAACAATTGTAACGCATGCTAGAAGGGCGCGCTACAAACTTTATTCGCAAGAAAAACAAAAAAGGGTTTAACCTATAGCGCATCACCTTACTCTACCTTACTCCCTAAACCTTGCGGGGCGTACTATTTCCCGGCGGGGTCTCGCAGCTGGACACGGTCCCTCTTCTTCCACAGGGTCCAAGGCAGTTAGAAGTTCTAAATCCCCCGGCCCTACCGGGTCAGGAACAAAATTCGCGTCCCAATCCTTAGGCGATTCACCGACAAACCTTTTCAGTTTATCCACGTAGACCAGCTTGGCCTGGGAGCGCGCGGACTTCTGTATTTTGTACAGAACTGGGCTCAACTGCTCCACTACTTTGTAGGGACCGGTGTATAATTTGTTCCATTTGTCCTTAATTCCGGGGCGTCTCCGTGGATAGAAGTACCAGACCCAGGTGCCTACTGGGAACTTGGTCGTTTTCACCCGCATGTCATAACGGAAATTCCGAGTGGTGGTTTGACGCTTCATAAATTTTCGAGCCATTTCAAAGTCGTTTTGTATCGTTTCGACTTGATTCCTGACAAAATCATCGGTATCTGATACAACGTTAGCAACACGAAGATCGCCTAGAACTAAATCTATGGGTAAACAGAGTTCTCTTGATAGAAAGAGACGATTGGGCGTGAAGCCGGTACTTTCGTTTTCACTGGCTCTGTAGGCTGCGAGGATGTAGGGCAGGTGCACATCCCAGTCCCGTTGGTTTTGGGCTACCACCTTTCCCAACATGGCGTTCAGGGTGCGATGGAATCTTTCAACGGCTCCGTTCGTGCTCGGCTTGTACGGAGTGGTACGAAGTTTATCAATCTGCAGTCGCTGACATATATCCTTGAACAAGGCCGCCTCGAAACAAGGGCCTTGGTCCGTTAAAATCTGTTTCGGACACCCGAATCGACTGAAAACTTGTTCGACCAGAACCCGGGCGACTGTAGTGGCTTCTTGGTTTCTAATCGGGTGCGCCTCCGCCCAGCGTGTGAAGTGATCCACGGCCGTCAGTATGTATCGATGGCCTCGGCTGGAGGTTGGGTGGGGCCCCGTGATATCCACTCCTAAGCATTCCATTGGGGCTCCCACGGTCATCGACTGTAATTTCCCTTGTTTCGGTGGTTTACCTCGGAAGTACTGGGCACAGGGGACGCAACGTCGTAGTTCGTAGTTCACGTCCTCCCTCCAACCTGGCCAGTATGCCCTCTTTTGGAGTTGCGAGAGTGTCCGACGTATTCCCATATGTCCTCCGGTGATCCCTTCATGAGCTAATTTTATGAGGGCGATGCGTCGCCCTGGTGGTGGAATTAGTTGGTGGTTCTTTACTTTGCTATCCTCTGGATCGATCCAGTTCCGGATCAGTAAGCCATCTTGGACCTCCAGTTGGGGCCACTGAGCGGCCAATACTTTCACAGTTCCACTTTGACTCCGCCTTTCATCATACGAAGGCGGTTCGTTCGACGTTAATTTCTTTCGGAAGATCCAGCCGAGGTTAGTATCGGCCTGTTGTTCTTCTCCGATGGTTATCCTGCTCCAATCTGACGGCAGTTCAAGCGGTTCGGTAGTATTCTGATGTAGTTCTCTCACGATTTGTACTTGATGGGGAAGACGGGACATCGCATCTGCGTTACGATGGGCGGTCCCGGCACGATGTTGGATGTCAAACTCAAACTCTTCGGTTATAGCCAACCACCGAGCCTGCTGGCCGATGGGAACCGGAGTCCGTCTCAACCATTGTAAAGCCGAGTGGTCGGTCCGAAGTAGAAATCGCCGTCCCAGCAGATACTGTCGGTAGGTCTTCAAGAAGTAAACTATCGCCAGTAGTTCTCTCTTAGTGACATCGTAGTTTTGTTCTGCTAAGGAACAGAGGCGGCTCCCGTAACAAACGACCCGCTCTTGTCCTCCCTGGACTTGAGAAAGTACTGCTCCTATAGCGTCCCCGGATGCATCAGTATCCAGGATGTATAAGTCACTGTCATTCGGCAGAGCCAGTATCGGAGTCGTAGTCAGCAGCCGTTTCAGTTCGCTGAAAGCCAATTCGCATGTCTCCGTCCATTGGAAGCGACATCCCTTACGAGTCAAAGCATGTAATGGCTTCGCAACCTTCGAGAATTCGGGAACGAATTTTCGGTAGTACGAGCATAACCCGAGAAACGCGCGAACATCTCGGAGTTTCTTCGGAGTCGGCCATGACTGGACGACCTCCGTCTTCTCTGGATTAGTCTCAATTCCCTTTTCGCTCACCACATGTCCTAGGAATAAGACTTGCCGCTGCAGTAGGTGACATTTAGAGGGTTTGAGTTTCAGTCCAACGACCGCCAAGCGTTCCAGAACTAGAGTTAAGCGGTTTAAGTGCGTCTCCAGATCTTCGGCAAAAATGATGATGTCATCCAGGTAGATGAGACAAACTTCGAAGTTTAATCCGGCCATAACTAAGTTCATCATACGAGAGAAAGTGGGCGGAGAGTTACAGAGTCCAAATGGTAATACTCGAAATTGGAAGCTCCCTCTCCTAGTAACAAAAGCGGTCTTGTGACGGTCTCTCGGATGAACTGCCACTTGGTGGTATCCTGCACGGAGATCAAAAGTACTGAACCATTTGGCTCCGGACAGTGTGTCAAGACTTTCACTAATAAGTGGCAAAGGGTAGGCGTCTTTCCGGGTCTTAGTGTTTACGGCCCGGTAATCGACACAGAACCTAGGTGTCCCATCTTTCTTTTGTACCATGACCACATTGCTAGCCCAGGCCGACGTGGAAGGTTCAATTAACTTTTGCTGCAACATTTGGTTAACCTGTTCGTCAATAACTGGCAACAGGGTCAGTGGTTGTCGCCTAAGAGATTGTCTGACGGGACCTTCGCTTCCCGTTTCTATTTCATGTTGTATGACATCGGTAAATCCCAGGTCCCACTCACTCAGAGAGAAAGCCTTTTGGTTTTTCAGGATAACTTGTCGTAATCGTTCCTGCATAGTTTCGGGGACGTCGGATGCAATTTCTGTCCACAAAGGAGAGAGTATACTCGTAACGTCAGCTTCAGTAGTTGGCCGTGGTTTTTCGGTGACAGTAGCGCATCCGCCGGCCGTAATCGTTGTCGACTCTTCTCCTATCACGGTGACAATTTCCGCGGTGCACTGTACTCCTTTGCTAATCCAAATCGGTTGATTGGTCGGGTTCATCACCCGGATCGGTATGTCATAATTCCTGTCGGGGAGCAGAGTCCCTGCCAATATGAGACCAGACTGGAGTAGTTGAGGATTCACCGCCCACTGATTCCTGATTTCGCTCAACGAAGGCAGTACCGCCTGCGCTTCTACATCCTTTTCCGTGTTCGGTGCGATGAGGGTATCCCGAGAAACCATAATTCGCCGACACCATCCGGAGCGCGGTTTACTATGTACCACAAAGCGACTATTTCCGACCAAGACCCAGTTGCGGCCAATATGCCACATGACGTTCTCTTCCTTCATCCACGATAAACCCAGAATAATCTCGGAGACTTGCTCGGTTACCAGGCATGGGATGTCAAACGGTCGTCCTTCGATCTTCAAGTGTAAAGTCGTTTCCCCCAGTACGCGAATGCCGGACCCATTGGCGGCTTGAACCAGCTGGGTGGACCCACGAAGTTCGGTCGACTGGATTAAGGTGGCCGGGCATAAAGTCAATTCGCATCCCGTGTCAAGTAGGGCTAGCAGACTCTTCCCATTTACGGTTACAGACAGATAGGCCTCGTTATTCCCTTTTACATGTCTCGCGGGGTGTATTCCGTTCCCTTCGTCCATCCTTTCACTGTCCGCATAGGCGAAATCGACTGGTCTATCAGGACAAGTTCGAATTAAGTGCCCGGTTCGATTGCACCCATAACACCGCCGAGCAGTTCTGAAAGAGTTTCGGAACGTATGTTCGGCTCGCGGTCTCCCTCGACGATCGTCGTAAGTAGTCTTCCGTCTCGGATGCATTGGTTTCTGATTCCGACTAGGCTGTACCCGCTGCTCGAGGCTGTTAATTTTCTGATCTAATTGACTCAATCGTTCAATTATCTCCTGGAAGGGCCCCGGTGTCTCCTTGTCAATTGAGTCGTTTTCCCTGATTCCCTTAGCGTGCATATAGCGATTGTGTTCTCTAAGGCTGTCATCATCAACCCGACTGTAACTTTCTAACCTTAACGCAATTTTGTAGGTTTGATCTAAAGTATCTGGTTCTCGTTCACGTATTTTCAAAGCCAAGTCTCTATCGAGCAGAGCATCGAGGAAAGCACGGATAGCTATCGTTTCACTATGCTTCGAGGGTGGACCCGGAAAAGCTAGGATCATGAGTTTACGTATGTCGTGTACTACTGAGCCTAATTCTTCACCAACCTTTTGTCGTCGAGAGTTCAACTGAGTTTGATACAATGCAACTTGGTCGGCGCTTCCATATCTGGCTTTCAGACGATTGACCAAATCAGAGCATGTGACAACAGTTTCTGAATTGAATTCATGAAGCAACTGATCCACAGGTTCCACCAGTGAACACGTGAGTTGAGCAAACTTCTCTTCTTCCGACCATCCATTACTTTTCGAACAAACGTCGAATTTCTTCAGGAAAACCTCCACGGAAGTCTTTCCATCATATGTGCCCAACTTAGTAAACTGTCTAGGTTTCTGTGATTTCAACGAAGCAACAACACCTTTGGATTCATTCACTGAAGCAACCGTTATTTCTGGTAAAGTTCTGGCTGGTGAAGGTCTGGATGTCGGCCAATTGATTACAGTTTCTGGCACAGAAGCTGGATTGAGTTCTGAACAGCTTGAGTCGAATTGAGAAATTCCCACAGCAGCAATAGAAATTGTTGATGGTAGCAATTCTTTCACAGCCGGTGACTTTTTCTTCAGCAGAAATTCTTGTTCCGCTGTCGTGCAGGGGACGGTGGTAGCCCAAGAATGTCCGAGTGATAGACGACTGGGATGTGCACTCACAGTCCGCAGATGACAGTGACTGGATGTCAAGGGCCCACAAGATCGTTTATCTGAAACTAAAAACTCAGAGTTAGACTTCATCTTAAACACTTCTTCTTCCATCCCTTCTAACAACAGGTCTCGATTTAATTCATGCAAAGAAATCTCAAAATCACTACACTTCACATTAGAAGTTGTGTCACTAAGACAGACAGATTTTATCGGTTCTTGCATAATTCTCTTTTCACCTAGTCTAGTTCGTGTGTTTAACATTTCAGACATTTTAGGCCTAGCTCCATAGTACTCAACGGGAGTTTCATAATCTGACATTTTACCACTAGAAAATTTTATTTTCTCTTCCAGACCTTTTTCCTTCCATCTTGCCATTCCTTCCTCTGTCCTTGACCTTGGAGTGACCTCAGTTTTTACCCCACTTCTGGTACCAATTGTAACGCCGTACTCACTCGCTAGGTGGCCGCCTGCTCTTGTTCCTGATTCTTGCATTTTAGGAGTTTCGGACTGGACCACCCGCGAGAGGGCTAACTGCTGAGGAAACGAGTAATTCGCCAGGTCCTCAGACAGGGAAAACCTACCCTCAGGTTCCAGGGAAGAATGCCTTTCGTTTATGACTCGATCAGTAACTGCTGTTCCTGCTTCTATTGAGAAATGGGTCTCGTTACCAAATTCTACACCAGGAGATGGACGAGTGATGGCTGGACATGGTCGCACGGTCGTTTGGTGGACGACGACAGCCCCCCTTGAGGGCTTATCTGGGTTCGGTTCCCATTCAGCAGTTTTCTCAGACCCAATTTCCCTCAAACGCAATTCAGTTAAATTCTCCACCTTCTCTGATACTTTCTCCAATCCCTCTTGGTTATTACTTACAATGGAAGCCAAGGTATCAAAGCGCTCTAATACTTCCAAAAACCGCTGGGACATAACCTCTAACCTCTCTTCTTGTTCTTTACCTTTATCGAAGAGACCCCCACTGGCCCCTTCTAGCTGAATTGAATTGGAGTCATCTAAGCCTTCTCCTTCTGACTCACTCTTCTCCCTTTCTCCCTTCTTTTCCGTTTCACTTTCTGACATTATTATTTTATTATTATCAGTTACACAAAGAATACCAGTATTGTTCTTTTCAAATTTTTCTCCATAATTATTTATTACAGTTATAATTATTACGACAATTGTATTATCTTTTACAGAGACAGCGGAGGCCTATCGACGAATAGCTGAATAACGATGGGGTTGAAAGGAATCGCCTCGGAATCTAATTAATTAAATTTACAGTTCAGCCTAAATTGTCTTTGTTATCATTAATTTCAGTGTTATCTAATTTTCATTCAGCTTTCTTGAATAAAGTTAAATTAAAATATCAGACTATTCTCGTCAGTAATTATTATAGAGCATCCATAAAATACACAATCAGTAACATTAAATCGAGAATTATTATTTTAGGTTGACACTGTTTACTTCCCTGACAATCCAGAGAATACACGTAGGAAAATCTTTCAGTTCCGGTCCCAGAAATAATTCTTCCCACTGTCAATTTCTTTTGCAACAGCCTTGTTTCCGATCGGAATTTTGAAGGTTCAGCGTCCGAAACTTTTCCACACAGTCACACAGAGCGATAACGACGCAGAGTCAAATTTGCGGTCACCAAGACCTTCCGCGATGACACAAAATCAAACTTTTTGGTCGCAAAAACCTCAATAATTCTTTTTCATTTTAACGGCCATCACAACAACTCCGCCATCACTGACGCCGAACCGCCCACCTGACAGGAGGGAAGCCTCCTGATTGGCTATGATCGCGTCCCGAGCTATTATTAGCCATTACGTAATCGAATTTAGAGTAAAAGTGCGGTTTCGAGCGCATTCCGAAATTAAGCGAAATTAGATTAGGCCGCCACCGGTGACAATCGTTACATATATATATATAATATATCTTAGATATATTATAATTATATATATATATATATATATATAGTGAGTTATAATGATTGGCCAAAACAGTCTACGAAATAGGTCTGGGTAAGTTTGCGTCATTTATCAAAGGAGTTACAAGCGAAACATCTGGACGAGACATATATAGGCCTGTTGAAATATAGGCATAAGCCTTCCGGCGCAGTTTTTCTTCTTTGCTTTAGGCTTACAAGTCAAACGATCCTGCTTGCGATTTATAAGGAGGCGATTTGTGAGGCCCTTCTGTGGCCAGTGACAATGTGTGATTCATTTATGAGAGTTGCCCCATAACGACACTGTAGATAGGCCTAATTGCTAATAGCCTAATATTAGGCCTATTTTTGTAGGTCTAAATGATGTCCAAAATCAAATAATTTAGACTTTTACATGTAGGTCTATCTACTAATTAATATTGCGCTTCGAAATGATGCATTCAAACCTCGCTTCTGCAGGTGCATGAAGGCACACGCAGGCCTATTATAGGCCTACTGGTTGCCGATGTATTGATGTATTAAACAAATTTCTTTACACTAAAGTTATTATTGATTGATCTAGGCTGCCTATATAAAGAGATACTGATAAGCCTACTGACAAGTTTTGTTGACGATACTTGAGAAAATCATCATCATTAGCCGGATGCAATGCACAGCAGAAGCTGCAAGAAGCCAAGAACAGCAGCCAGGTACCTCGAAGCAATCGTTTTCTAATATTATTTTATAGGCTGTATATATATATGTACTGTCCAAAATACGGTTCACAAATTACAATGCAATGTTGAATTATTTCGTTTCAGTAGGTGGCGCCACAAGCTAAGAATTTAATTAAAACGTCGCGTAGTAGGTACTGTTATTGTGTCCGTGTAATGAAAGAGAAGATACGCGATATTGTATTCTCTTGCTGTTGTTGATGTTGATGATGATGATGATGATGATGATGATGATGATGATGATGATGATGATGTTAAATAATAATAGCCTAATAAAAAAACCTGAGGAAGTATTTTTACCTTAGGCGCAACAAAAAACGATGATGATGATAATAATGACAATAATAGACCTACAAGATAAAAGGTAAGAATAATTATTCTTGAATTGATCATAGTCATCCATATTTTGGTTTGCAGACATTATGGTAATAAACATAAATAATCCGTTGAGTTGATCAAAAATAATATAAAAAATATTTATACTAAAAGCAAAAAAATTAATAATGAAGTTCAGGTAACCGTAGGACTCAATGGCTCATTGGTGAAACAGTTTCTAAAGACACCTTTAAAAAGCTTTCTGACAATGTTATAATTAAGCTGCGTTCAAAATTTGAATAATGAATTGTGAGGTTATTGTTTACCAAATACATGCGTAGGGAAAGTCATGAGTAAGAAAATCTAAAGCTCAATAAGTGTTTAACATGAAAATAATAATTTATGAAATGTTTTTTTCCAGGTACAATGAGGGACGTCGTACAGTCGTACACTGATTTGAACCTATTAAAGACTAATTTAACATGACTTCATGATTTATAAGTAAATCAAGTTTTGTATCATCTGTAATCAGCCCACATCATCATCACCATGTCAAGACCACCACCACCCCACCACCACCACTAAGTCCACCACCTAGTCGTCCACCACCACCACCACCACCACCACCACCACCACCACCACCACCATCATATCTCGTTCACTTGCACCTAATGGCATCCATAATCAGTTTATTTTCTAAAGGTGAATTCTAAGTTTGGCATCCGGCTGCAGGTTTATTTTTATACAGGTGAATTAAGTTTGACATCCACTTCAGTTTACTTTTTATACATGATTTCAGTCTGGCATCCATGTCACTGATGTCAGTTCACTAAGCGAACTAACAAGAATGCCAGACTTAAACCATGTATAAAAAGTAAACTGAAGTGGATGTCAAACTTAATTCACATGTATAAAATAAACTGCCATTGACAATGAAGTTCACTTTCTTTCTATAGGTGATTTAAAATTGTCATCAATGACAGTTTATTTTCTACAGGTGAATTAAAAGTTTCTTATCTAAGTCAGCATACTTTGTATCAGTGATTTAAAGTCTAGCATTCACATCAGTTTATTTTCTACACGTGAATTAGTCTGTTTCTGGAGGCATTCATGTCTCCAGGTGTCATATAAGAACACAACTTATAAACAAAGCCTGCTATAACAAAACTCAACTGTCCAATGTACACATTAAGACTTAAATTATTACACTGTAGGCCTACACAGAACTCTAGAGACCTTCTGGTTTGTGAACCAGGCTCCAAAACAACTAAGACAATCATTCGAAATTAATTAGGTTATAATAATTATGCAATATAATACAAAATATTAAAACATTAAAATTCAAAGTCAACAACTTTAAATTAATATTGATGTCCATTTGGCTCTTCACCACTTGGACCTTCCTTCCTTCCTTCCATTGTTTTTCGGATGCAGTATCTTTGCTGTCTGTCCTTAATTTGCCCTGTCCCTGGTATATCTTATGACCCTCGTGTCCCTTTATAACATCCATTTAATTCCTCACCCCCTTGTGACCATAGATGACATGTCCCATCCCTATTGTCTTTTGACCTCACACCCACTGACTCTTGTGTCATCTGACCCTCATATCTGTCCTTTGCATCATTTGGCCCTCACATCTCTGTCCTTTGCATACTCAGTCCCCTATCTAAAGATTATTTCCCATCCCTCACATCCTTTGTCCCTCATGTCCTCTGTCACTTCCACACATCACCCACAAATAATTCAAGGTCAAACCAAAGACTCGTCATGAAGTGGAACAATCAAAGAACTTCAATCACAGATCGAAAGACAAAAGAATCCTGGAATCACCAAGACGAGGAAATAAAACAAGAGACAATTACTTGCAACAGTAATTGCAAACTAATTTTACAAATCCATCCAGTGCCGCTTCAAGAGAAACAAATCGGGTGCGTTCGGAGGAGTCACAAGTCGCAAAAGTCCGAAGATTCACCAGAGTCCGACTTCTGGTGAAGTCTGACAAGTCGGGATTCGACCGACTTCTCAAACAGGAATCCTCTGCTACAGTTTTCGTTAAATGAGAAGTCTTTGGATGATGACATCACAGTGCTTCAACACTTTAATTGATACAAACAAAAAATTGTTTCAATCGTTCTTTGTTAAATTACAGAGAATCGCGTCATTAAATCGTGGTTCTGGATAATTGAATCAGAGGTTTTTCAACTGAGGACTTGTCATCATTTTGAGCAGGTTTCACGTTATGATCGTCAACTCAAGAGATAGCTTAACAAGTTAAGCTGCTTATGATAAACCAAATTAAATTGTGCTTTTGCATGGATCAAGAAGTCTCCATCTGTTTTTCTGCCCACCGCACACCAACAAGTGAGCTTCATACATCGGAATGATTCTTCACAAATGACACGAGAATACCCGTAGCAACCGCAGTTCCCATAGCAACACGGCATCACAAAGCAACGCCGCATCACCAGTAACACGGTATCCCGTAGCAACACGGTATCTTTTAGCAACACGGTATCCCTTAGCAACACCGCATCCCGTAGCAACACGGTATTCCGAAGCAACAAGGTATTTCTTAGCAACACCATATTCCTTAGCAACACCGTATCCCGTAGCAACACGGTATCCCATAGCAACACGGTATCCCTTAGCAACACCGTATCCCGTAGCAACCGGCCATTCGACGGGCCTCACTGGCATCTCGATTCATCGTGCGGACAACGAATAAAGTGAGTGGCAAAACTGAATCGATTATCGAACGACAATTGGCAGAAGTGGCACTGGTAGGCGCCGTCGTTTCCATGACAACCGAGGTGGAGGACGTACATGCCGTACTCGGGAAAGAGGATGTTGCACGGCTCGCAGCGGTACAAACGCGATTCCTTGATGAGCGTGTCGATGAGCATCTGCGTGTGCAGCTGGTTCTGGTCGTCGTCGGTAACGCTCCCGGTGGTCGCCTGGGAACAGTTGCCGTTAGCAACCCTCGACTCAAAGTCGCGGCCGGTCCTCGTCTCCGGACAGTTCGAGCTCGTCCGCTTCCGGTGATGACTCGACCGATTGTACGTGATCTCGGGCTCATCGTCCACTTCCTCCTTGATCATTGTAACGTCCATCAGGTCCCGCGATCGCCTCATCCTGCTCGCGCTCGGCAGCATGTTGAAGATATCGAATATGCTCGGCTTGACGTCGTCTTGCGCGACGAGTGAGCGAGCGACCCCGTTGTGGTGAGCGACCTCTGTGACCTCTGACGAGTCGTCGACGTTGTTGCTCTCATTGCTCGGCGGATCAAGATGATCGGTGAGCACGATCGAGTCGAGCGCGGAGTCGTTTTGAGTCGGATGAGCGAGCGCTCCGCTGAACGATGCGAAGTTGATCGACGAGTAGAGTGCAGTGTGCGAGTAACTTGAGTTTATTCTGTCCGGCATTAGGAATGACCCGATCGGGGAGAGCTGTTGGGCGGCGGTTGACCTCTGCGATGACCTGTTGCTTGATAGAAGGGTCTTAACGACCGGCATGTTACGGACGATGTCGGCGTTCATCTCCGACGACGTCGTGTACTGTCTGTGCAGGGAGGAGCGGCGCAGTCGGGGCGTGGCGAGTCGGTTGGAAGAGGGGAGCCTGCCCGAGGGTGAGACGCCCGGGGTGTGGATGACGACGTGGGTGTTGTAGTTGGATTTCGACGCGAATCCCTTCCCGCAGAACTGGCATTTGAACGGTCGTTCGCCGGTGTGCGTGCGAATGTGCTTCGCGAGGTTTCCGGTGAATCGCGTTTTGTAGGAGCAGAACTGGAAAAGTAACGAAAGAAATGGTTGAATTAAAACAACGAACGTGTGCTTGATGAAACTGAAACTAGAAACTGCTGTCATTCATTCATTCATTCCGAAAATTTACGTAGTGCCCCTTCAAGAAGCCTAATCAGAGGTGCTTCCAGCCCACTAACGGTTAAAGAGAAGGTCCAGAGCAACTGGTAGAAAACGAGGCAAAATACTCATCTTCAAACTTGATTGCACAGATGCACAATTGCACATTATAGTTTAAATGCAATTCTTGCTCAATGTTGACTGTGAAAACCAACCAACATGCTGCGTTCTGCCAACCTGAAGTTTTGATTAAACGAAAATTGATTGATTGATTGGCTCCTTTAGCAGAAAAAGCAGTTCACCCTGATGACAAATTCAACAACCTGGCACTGAAGATAAGCCTGCAATGTTATTTACTGCTTGAAAAACTGGTACAATTTTTTTGTAAAAACTCAGACAATAGCCATAATCAAAGATCTGATTTAATTGCAGAACGTGATTATATATAATAATAATAATAATAAAAATAATAATAATAACAATAATAATACTACTACTACTAATAATAATAACAATAATAATACTAATAATAATACTAATAATAATAATAATACCTGGCAACAGAGAAATGAGATCTTCTGAACCATTTTCATCGGCCTTCGATCATTCATTGTGCAAGACGTCGTGGAAACCTAAAATATAATTCAAAGTATAAAATAAAAATATAACTAACATTCTATTGTTCATCATAAAAATGTGATGGGTTTCATAAAATGCATTTTAGAGTCGTAATTTATTACTTGTCATTGAGTGTTGGTCAAATACAAGTCGGATTGACGAAAAGAATTTTTGCTCTATAGAAATCGGACTGATGAAACTAATTATAACTTAAATAGAAGTGGAATTACTTAAAACAATCTCACTTAAATCTAAGCTATCGAAAGCAGATTGCCTTGGTAAGCTTCACTGGCCTCCAGTTGACTTGCGTAGGCTATTATGTCTAAACTTGCATGCTTGAATTTTATTACCAGAAGACAATTTGTAATAAATATAGATCTTCATGCAAAGATAACTATATAACACACTACTGAACTATTGTGGTCGTCTAATCCTGTTGTTTGAATTCAGGGGTTTATATTTACTATCGTGAGTGGAGGGCGAAAATTACATGCATAAAAGCTAAATGAAGAAGGGTTGCCCTTACGGAGTAATCTCGTCATCTGACATTAAACGCTATTTCAGAAACACTGCCTATATGCGACAGTATTCAGCATTTGAATAAAATGGATTGCATTCAATTTAAAAAACAATATCAATTTATCAACAGCGGAAGCGTAATCTGAGCGATAATATAAGCCTTTACGAAAAACCAAATTGGCAGCATAGAACACCGTGCTAGCTAATGTTTTACGATTTTAATATAAAATATAAGTTAATTAAATTGCTACATACTTACAGCGAACGTAAAATAATAATTTATAACATTAAGATGCAATTATAAAAATCAACTACATTTAATAACAGCACAGAATAACAATCCAAGAGGATGTACCTTCGAAGGTGCTGAACTATGACGTATAACAGATTTTAGACTGAGAAGAAATTTTTAACCAGCGCGCAATAGAGCGTGTCAGTAGGCCTAATCCTATTGCTCAAACAGTGGTGGCGATTGAATGATAGAATCTCCATCTATATATATAAAAATGAAACTTTCCAATAGTTTGTGTAAAGTGTTCTCGAAACGTACCGCACAGATTGTTTTGAAAATTTCACAAAACCTTCCATTCCTATCAGAGAGTTTCCAACTTTTTTCTCCGAATAAACGCAATATTTTCCACAAAAAGTGAACTTTGCATTCCGCTCGACCGCCATTTGCAAACTCAAAACCGCACGTTGCCAGATTCACAAACGCCTTGACAAGTTGACAGTGACTGCGACCATGAAGACAAAACATGAATGAGGTTACGCTCCGTGACGTCATAAGCGATTCGC
>OX243811.1:4122776-4162860 GCA_945859605.1 Lumbricus rubellus | reverse complement strand
AAAAAACGCAATATTTTCCACAAAAAGTGAACTTTGCATTCCGCTCCACCGCCATTTGCAAATTAAAAACCGCACGTTGCCAGATTCACAAACGCCTTGACAGTGACTGCGACCATGCACACGAAACATGAATGAGGTTGCATCCCATGACGTCATAAGCGATTCGCATAATTAATTTGCGGCCTTCTTGGTTGAGGGAGGAAAGGAGCGGAGGGGGCGGGACGGAGGGGGAGGGGAGGGAGGCGGCGGGGAGGGGGAGCGGGACGGAGGGGGAGGGGGAGGGAGGCGGCGGAAGAGGGGAAGCGGGACGGAGGGGGAAGAGGGAGGGGGAGGGGAGGGAGAGGCGGAGGGGAAGGGAGAGGGGGAGGGGAGGGAGAGGCGGAGGGGAAGGGAAAGGGGAAGGGGAAGGGGAGGGGGAGGGGGAGGGGGAGGGGAGGGGGAGGGGGAGGGGGAGGGGGAGGGGAAGGGGGAGGGGGGAGGGGGAGGGGAAGGGGGAAGGGGAGGGGGAGAGGGGGAGGGGGAGGGGGAGGGGAAGGGAAGGGGAGGGAGAGAAGGAGGGGAAGGGAGAGGGGGGAAGGGAAGGGAGAAGGAGAGGGGAAGGGGCAGAGGGAGGGGGAGGAGGAGGGGGGAGGGGCAGAGAGAGGGGGAGGGGAGGGGGAAGGGGAGAGGGAGGGGGAGGGGCAGAGGGAGGGGGAGGGGAGCCTGGGGAGGGGGAGGGAGAGGGGGAGGGGAGGGGACGGGGAGGGGGAGAGTCTTTTCTGCCACAGCAACGCGTGGCCGGGTACAGCTAGTACAAATATAAAAATGTTGACCTAACTTTGGCCAATCTATAGCCTAACCGATATGAATGGAGATTTATATGAACTTAATTAGGTTATCTATTCCGATAAACACAAAATTAGGCTATGCATCTATGTAGGCCTATAAATCATCGTCAGTGGCGGCGCCAGGATTTCAGTTTATTTGGGAGGGGGCTGAATCCTCGTGGAGGAAATTTTCCATTTTCATCCGCCGAAATTTCTGATGACCTTTTTTGTCATTCGGCCAAAATTTCGTGAAAATTTTCTCTTTTTTCAGCCTCCAAATTTCTAATGACCTTTTTTAGTCATCCGGCCGAAATCTCATGAAACCGTGACACAATTTGGGGGGGGGGGGTTGAACGTCGACATTTTTCATTTTTACAAGTAAAAAACTGATCGCATATTTTGGGGGCTTATAGCCCCTTAACCCCCTGGCGCCGCTAGATATAGGCTAATTAACCATGGAGGATTGGAGGAAAGATTGTGCAGTTATAGAAATCCCTTAAAGGAAGCCCTGCGCATGCAGGTTTTATATTTCGATAGGCCTAGGCCTAAGCGTTGTTTCCTACATATTGACCTACAATTCAAGTAGTATAGGCTAATCATGATGGCATTTGGAACAAAATGACCTATATATAGGCCTACCTAACTTAGAACGAGGGCTGTTTTAAAAGAATTTTTAGAACTGCACAACCCCTTAATTCTTTTCTTTCCTATCATCTACGGTAAATTACTTCCATTCGGAGGGCAATTAATTACCTTTTTGCTAGTTTTAACTGTAGGCTACAGAAGTAGGCCTACTTCTATAGGCTAACTGCACAAGTCCATTTAGAACTGCACGTTAAAAAGCCCTGATATAAATTTTGGGCCTGTCGGCCGGCTTCTCTATGAGCTCGATTTAATTAAAGCAGCGATCGATGGACGTTCGTGAATAATAGGCCTATGGTGGTTTAACTATATAGCTACGCTCAGTTATTAAATAACGTTCTTGTAGATTTGGAGCTTACGATTAGGCCTACACCAAATAGCCTATTATAACGTAGGCCGCCTACCTAGAAATAGCCTTCATGGTTTCCCGATAAAGAATTTACACCTTTATGTTTGCGCATGCGCAGTCTGCGAAGACGAACGCCTATATAAACGCCGTACGCAGCCGATTTCGCTCAGAAGATCCTGCGTGGTCGAGTGGGTTGTAGCCCGCTCGCCGCGCCGGCGGCCCGGGTTCAATTCCCGGGCGGGGATCTTTACAGCGGGTGGCTCGGTCGCAATATAAACGTGGAGTGTGAGGTTGTTCTCTGCCTCCAACACTAATCATCTTCGATATGAAACAGTGTCGTTAAGCCCTGAACATTTTTTCGATTTCGCTCAATAGACTGGCCTCTCAATATAGTAGTAGTAGCGCAAAGCTGCAAAGCTTAGCGCGACTTGTATGAAAAAACAATCAACATGGCCGACGTCCATGGTCCTGTCATACATGTATATGTAGGTTGCGCGCTCGACTGGCAGCCATGTTTGTCGTCTACACCGCCGTCGTGCGGTAACGTTGTAACGGTTGTAGGCAACCGCCGCTAAAGCGGCTGAACCACCGACGACATCGTCGATTTTTTTTAAGAGGGGGGAAATTGCCGCACATTTCGTTTTTTGGGGGAGGGGAATGGTACGTAGGCCTATTTATAATTTACATGTATGCGACACCTGGCGATTTTTCGTGGGGAAATTCATTCCTAATCCCTACCTGTTCCGTGCACATGGCTGAGAAAATGAATTGAGTACTAATGAGTAGCCTAATTTCTTCTTCACAAATCGCATTCCTCCGCGTTACAAGCTGCGTAGGCTATACCCATTAAATGGGTTTAGCCAAATTTTGGTCTTTGTGAGGTGAGCATGCGCTGTATCCGCGTATAGGCCTACCCTCGTTTTCAGAGGTGAGTAGGCTATAGGCTACACGCTGTCATTTTTTTCCTGGAGGTGAGTAGCCTGGGCCTAACTAAGTATACGCTGTATATCTTAGACTTTTAGAGTACAGCCCAGATGATGATATAGGCCTAACTTATATCGATACACCTAGGCTATAAATAATGGGCCTATCTATCGGCCGTTTTTTCTATGGGTACAACCTAATTAGTAATTAGGCCTAAAGCAGCTATCGATGGACATTCGTGAATGGGTTCGTACCCCCTATAGGTCATGGGCGGAGACTTGGTCTAGCTGTTCGGGGGGGGGGGACGAACAAGCGTCCGAAAGACTATCGCCGAGGAGCGACATTTTGGGCGGCCGCCCTAGTCGCCGACGATATTTTTCATTTTCACCGAAGATCTGATTACCTTTTTCGGTCATTCAGTCATTTGGTCTGAAATCTGTAATAACGTTATCAATATTTTTCTCCAATTAGCCATAATGCATGTCCTGAGTCTCATGACACTTGAGTGTTGGTGGGGGGGGGGGCAAATGCATGGACGGTTTCCCCACCACAAACATTGAGCGGACCGTCCCTCTTACCCCCTAAGTCTCCGCCCACGCCCTAGGCCTAGCTACCTGCGCTTGGTTATGCAATGTATAAATGCATAGCGCTGTATAAAATGTGAGCTTACAAAGTTACGATTAGGCTATACCGATTTTAATGTAGGCTACCTCGAAATAGCAACCGTGGTTTTTCCGCTATTAAACTTTACACCTCTCGCTTGCGCATGCGCAGTCTGCGAAGACGCAAGCCTATATAAACGGCGAACGCAGTCGATTTCGCTCAGTTACCTCTCTTATATTAGTAGTAGCGCAAAGCTGCGAAGCTTAGCGTGACTTACTAAGAAAAACCAATCAGCATGTAATTGTAATTGTAATTGTAATCGAACATTTATATAGCGCCACTTCAAGAGAACTCCTCAGAGGCGCTCCAATGCATGGCCAACGTCTTTGGCCTCGTCATAGGTTGCACGTCGTTTACCGCCGTGCGTTGGCCTACAGGGATGTAGGCATACACGAGTGTAGGCCTATACTATAGGCTTACGCTGGTATACAGCGTGTCTCATCTAACAAAAGTTGGAACTTGGAATCATGTAGGCATAGGCCTACTTACAAGGCCGTAGCCAGAATTTGATTTGGGGGGGGGGGGTGTTTCTTTGGGGAGAATTTCTGATGAACTTTTTGTTCGTCAATTTTTAAGTTTTTGACGACCTTTTTTGTCATCAAAATTTCTGACGACTTTTTTTAGTTGTTGGAAATGGCTTTCTTACCATTTTTCGCCTATATTTTATGTTTTTTTCATTATGTGCTAGTGAAAGCATTCTATTATTTTTTAAATTATTCATTTCGGGGGGTGTTTTCATGAGTTTATTTCATGGTTTTTACACCATGTAGTAAAAAATGCATTACATTAATTTTTACATTTTTTCCCATTTCGGTGTGATCAAACAGACAAACACCCCAAACACCCACCTCGTGTAGGCCTACTTAGTTCCATAAACGAGGGTAGGCTAATAGGCCTACGCGTGTATAAGCTTACAGCATATATGCCTACTCATCTAAGTCATCTCGCAAAGATTAAAGTAAAAAATGGTGAAAAATCGAATTACGAGCAGAAAAATAATAGTCGAAGATAGGGCCTATAGGAAATTAAGCCTAGTGTTCTTTTGTACCGCGGCGATTGTAGGCCTATTAATTTACGACCGAATTAAGGTATGTCTAAGAAAAGCAAGAGACGACAAAAAGTCGTCAAAATTTTTGATTACCATAAAAGTGGGTCGTTAGAAAATTTTACTAAATCGGCCATGCCACCATTTAGAAATGTGCATTGAAGGTGCTCCCCTCCATTAGGTTTCAACAAGCTTTCAATCAATGCAGCTGGAAAAGTTGAGAGAAAAAAGTAGCATACGACATTTCGACCACAAGAAATCATCAAATTTTTCCCACTCAAGGCCAAAAATTTTGGCCCCCTTCGCAAATTTCTGTAGGCTATCCGCCCCTGAGCCTATAGGCTACCATATGCGACATGGTTGCATCACGTAGGCCCTAAGTCTATATACGCGTGTGGGGCTAGGCTAGCTATAGGCTATTGAATAGCTTATAGCTCTTTATAAATTTGGAGCTCACGATTTTGACGATTTTTTTGGTAGGCTACCTCGAAATAGCCTCCTTGGTTTTCCCGACAGAATCGTTTTCACTACTCGCTTGGCGCATGCGCGGTCTGTGAAGACGAAGGCCTATATAAACTGCGAACGGAGTCGATTTCACTCACTTAACTCTCAATATTAGTAGTAGCGCAAAGCTTTTAAGCTTAGCGTGACTTACTAATGAAAAAACAATCAACGTGTTCGACGCCTGCGGGATTGTCTGTGCACGACATTAAGCCTTCATATAATAGGCTAATAATAGTTTTTGTCTATTCAACAATCCTGTTGACAGACCGCAACCGGTAGGCCTACAGCTTAGCCTACTATTATGGCCATGCTACAAATGTCACCAAATTTTATCTGGTAGCCTAATTCATTCATTCATTCATTCATTCATTCATTCATTCATTATTATAATTTATATAGCTCCTCTTCAAGAAACTACCCAGAGGCGCTCCCAGCCCCGACTTAAGAAAAAAGATTTAAGGGACTTGAGAAATAAAGATTGACTCGTCAGGTGGAGGAGATGGAGGTTTGGGGGATGTCATTCCAGATTGACGGCCCCACAACCGAGAAGGCTCGGCGCTGTCTGGTAGCTAAGCGAGCCCGTTAGCTACCAGACAGCGCCGAGCCTTCTCGGTTGTGGGACAAGCAGTTGTCCCTTCGCAGCGGAGCGAAGGGCCCGACGCGCTTCAATGTCAGAGACTGGGCGACAGAGGACGCGCAGATAAGATGGAGCACAACCAAGAATACAGCGAGAAACAGGGGCCTACCTAGCACCGAATGCACGCAAACGCACCTATTCCCGATTTCGGAAACGCCCCGGGATTTTTTATGAATATTTTTTTTAATCCAATGCTATTTTGCCGAAAACATCTGTTTACTTACATGTAGGCCTATACAGGAAGTCACCGGTTACAGTGGCCTACAGTTATCCAGTAATCTTAATTAACATCAATCTTACTAGTCTTCAAACAGAACAGTCAGCTAATGACTCAGCTTGCAATAGCCTATAGGCTATACAACGGCGCTAATAGCAACCTATCAAAGCACGTCTATCCTACTGCCTATATACAGAGGGAGCGTCGGGAATCGAACTCAGCTCCGCTGACCTTCATTTGCCATACAGTGTTATCCAATGCGCCCCCACCCGCTCCTTCGTAGGCTTCATGCGGGCTTGTAAGTGGTCCTCTCCGAGTCCTACTTCTACTGTAGGCTACTACATCAACGCTGGTTGAGCAAGCATGTGCCCCGATCTAATTCGATCGTCGTAATACTCTATTGTAAAATTTAGCATAAAAATAAGAGCTTCAAAATTACCCACCCTACCCTTAGTTCTTACATCGTGTTAGTAAATGCATCATTTCATTTTTGCATTATGCCTATGGTGTCACACCAGCCCACCCCCAAACACGGTCTTGATCCTTGATATGACACAGCGATGTTAGGCTAAACAGCAACAACAAGCGCCGCACAGTAGGCTACTGTTGCCGACTTAAGCTGCAAACTTGTAAAGCACAGAGCGACTTGCAAGAACAATCAAAACAGCAGACCTGACCTTAGTGACCTATGATTGTAAGGTAGACTTTGTGCAGCCGTTACAATACGTCCAATGCGTTTATCTCAACTGCTCAGACAACTCGTGTAATTTCACGATGGCCATAATAAGTAAAGGCTTCTTATAGTCTGCGTGCTAATAATGTAATTCTTATGCTTAATGAACAGCAAATTTCGATTGTTACCTAAATAGCCTTCGTAGGCTATTTAACACCCGAGCCAATGCACATTTTATTACCTACGTGGCAAGATTATTTTTTAGATTTTTACACCTGCATACGATGCGGTTAAGATCACTGATAAGATGCGAGTTTGAATCATTATTGCGTCAGATGAAAATGCTGAATATAATTATTGGATTTGTACGATATAAGATCAAACTGATTAACAATTCAGTGATCATGAGAACAGCTATATACAGCATCCTCATTAATAGGCCTATGTGCAGCTGCTATAGGCTTTAGTCCAGGCCTACTTGGTCTGTCACGCTAGGTAATGATAGGTCTATGGACTATGGCACATAATTATATTAATTCATAATTATATTCCTAGTGCACTCAATTCTAATCAAAAATTGTGCATGAAGGAGAACGTTAAGGCTAGTGCAGGCCTTGATTTTATGACTACCCTCCAGTAGCCCCCGTCTCACAAAAGACTGTAAAGACCCTAGTCAAACACGCACATTACTTACAAATGCGGGCCCTAAGGACTGCGGGCCCGGGTGCTGCAGCACCCGTAGGACCCACTTTAATGCGGGCCTGTATGCACATGTGACCCTATAATCTGCTCCTGTACAAATTTCTTTGAAAATTGCATGCAATCAAATATAGTGCATGTGCACTTACGAGATGGAATGAAATGCCACGTACTTACTTAAATGAGAATGACTAATTGCATTGCATTGAACAGACTTAAAGTAATTCCATTAACAGAACATGACCATATAATAACGTTGCTAGGACATTCACATTTTTACTCTAATCACATTATCATAAATAACCACAGTGTGAGAATTGTGGAGAAAAACTGGGGGTTGGACTATGATCCACTTGGAATAGTGGTGTGGAAAATAGACTCTACTATGGGGACTCTAAGAAAGACTGGGGGGGTTTGAAACCCGAACCTCTGGCAATTCTCACCCTGAATAACCGTCATTTTAATGACATTGTTATAATAAATTATCGAAATTTTAATGACATTGCTAATACAAATGACATTGCCATTTTAATGACATTGCTAATATAAACGACATTGCTATTTTAATTACATCATTACTATAAACAACCCTGCAACTTTAATGACATCATTATTATAAAATGACAGTCTTATCTTAATAAAGTAAAACAGTCACAACTCATGATAGTGCGTTCAGTTTAGAATCAACAGTCAATGCAGAATAAATAAAAAGTTGACGTCACAAATCGATTGTTGGCTTCGCTTTGAAACTCCTGATCGACCGTTCTGCTGCTTTGAACATGAAATTGTTGCCGTAAATCGTCAACAGGAAATCACCGATGGATAGCGAGAAGACGGTGTTCTGTTTAGGAACCGCTGAAAATAATAATACGCAGACACCAATTTTTTAATTGACTATAACAAGTGCACATACAAACACATACAATTATCTGCGGCACAACCAGAACAATGGGGTGTTTACAGGTTATATTTGGGGGTTTATGGGTTCAAACCCCCAAAATGTGTCATTTTCGAAATTATCAAAACTAATTCTGTGTGGTTTCTGTGTACATTTTACCATGTCTTTTGGAACCCTTCTCGAAATGGAAACCTTCTGGAAATTTTCTACCCACACTACTGAACTATAAATCTTTCCTCTTACGCTTTGCCTGGGTTGGGAGCGTCTCTCAATAGTTATTTTGAAGGGGGTGCTATGTAAATTATAAAGCATTAATTTTACGGGTAAGCTACTATCTAGTTTTGCCAATTTAAAGCATATAAATTTGCTAACTAAAATTTGTTAACTGTTATGGTTTACAGCTTAAATATGAACGAAATTTAACTATGATGCAATCAAATGCCATCTGATGACTATGAGCTGATACAGAGTTATAAACCTATGCTATTGTGAACGTCATAATTAGTCATTTATTTAGCGTACATACATTTTGTCGAGACCCCTGCAGCCATACGCAGTTACGCACTCACATGCAAAAATCACCTAAACCCGGAGACCCTCCCTGGATATGTAATATATGAACGGCCCTTTAGTCCAAGCGAAGCTATGTCCTTATTTACATCATCTATCCAGCATAGCCTTGGTACACCCATCTATAGGAAATGATCATTAACACGTTGACCGCCTACTACGAGCTAACTCGTAGTACAGCCAGTCATTTAACATGGCGTGCAGGCGGTCAATGTGTCAAAGTGACATGGAAGAATGTAGATCTTACTTTTCAATTGATTTTTCGTTGTGATCAGCTTGAACGTGTTTTTAGTTTCCAGTAAGACTAAACCGGTTGTTCCAACGAGCGAAGGACATTTCGCTTTCGTGACTGTTACCAACGCGCCATGGAGATCTGCCTTGAGCAACTTTGTTTCAAATTCCGGCAGATTTTTGGCCGACATTCTAAAGAAAAAAACCACACAGATATTGTTCTAGCATACGCAAATAATAATTGGCAGCTTTGATGGCAACAGTGTCTAATGAACAAGACATGCCCTTATTGCCACACAGATATAAAATAAGATATAGATTTGAGATTTAATGTTGAGCACAGAAACCCACGTACGATGAAATAGAACTTTGATGAGCTGTGAATGAAGAACTTACTCAAGGCTCTCTGCGCTATATTATCTTCATGTCATCTTCGCTTTGCTGACCACCTTCATCTATTTGTACCTCGGTCACAAACCTCATTAACCAAGTTGCCCCACCCACCTTGCAGTGAATTGCAAGGTGAGTAGGGCAGCTAACCAATCACCTACAATATTGAATCAAAGTGATAATGAGTCAGAGTTTGACAGTAATAAAAAATTATGAGAAGTATTTAGCAGAATCTTACTTTTCTAGATTGACCAAATCACTCATGTAATCTTTCCAGAGATTGTTTAAAGGCAGATACAGTTCAAACCTGAAAACAAAACACAGGAATTATATAAATTCAAAAGTAAATGGTTATAGAAAACAAATATTCCAAATATTCAACGTTAACCATTTATAACAGAAAGCTAAAATGTTATGATAATAATAAAAATAATAGTAATAACGACAATTTATATGGCACCATAACACATGTTGTTGTCGTATGTATTGTTTACAACCAAATACAGAAGTGTTATCTTAGAGTGATTCAGAAAATAAACAATAAAACAAATCATGGTTCATTCTAATGCCTAAACACACCCATACTAATTCACGAAGCCTCTTAGGCTGATGCAATGTCAAACTAACAAACCTTTGGCATGCTGTGCCAAAATCAAAGTATCTGCATTTGTTTATGTGAGATTGTCCATAATCAATTTTTCCTCCAACATAATTAATACTCTATGACGAACAGTTCAAAGAGAAAAGCAAAAAGAATTGAGAGAATTCCAGAGACCTTTGTTCGTCTTGTTTGATGTCCAACAGCTTCAGCTTCTTTCGCTGCTGTGCGTTCAGTCGCTTCACTGGTTTCGAGCGTTTCTTTGCGGCTTTTCTGTTGACGATGTTGTTGCTCAGACTGAGTGACTTCTGTTGGTGGCGAAGGGTGTCTTCGAGTCCTTCGTGAATCAAACGCGATGGGACGTGATTTTGCAGAAACGACGTCAGAAAGTGTGACCTCATAGAGCTCTAAAAACCATACGAACCTCTGAGTAAGGTCTACAGCATCGATATTGTAATGAACAAACTGCTATAAAATTTATTGTTTAGATATAAAACACTTTTAAATGGTGTTTATCGGATGTAAGTGCACCAAAGTGTGACCAGCAATTGGTTAATACAGGACACACTACTACACTCACTTATTTACCATCACACAAATTTACTTTCTGTAACTGCGTAAAAGGTTAATCGTCTCTCTTCGACCAGCAGATTTTTGGAAAGCAAGCTGCTCCTGGTACACGTCTTGTCTTTCGGTGTCTTGTATGTATTACATGTATTACTCATGTATTATCTTTAGTGTTCAATGTTCATACGCAAATGCTAGCCTCTCCAGTCTCCCATATGGAAAGCAAAACCTCCATGTTTGCAACTCTCCTACCCAGATACTGCCAGATACTAAACTGGGAACTTACCTCTTCCATTACTAATTTAAGTAGCATTCATTGTACAAGAGCGTCTCTAGGTTACAATTTCACCCAAAGTGTCTAAAATGATTTTAAAGCCCTGCACATCATGATAACCACAATGTATATAATTCGTAACACCATTGCAACTCTATATAGCGCCACTTCAAAGAGATTCATCAAAGATAGAAGAACACTGTGCGGAATCACAGATTATACTTAATCCTGAAGGTGACAATGATTTTCTTCCACTCACCATTAGACCAAGTTCTTCTCCGTGCTGCAGAACATGCTGAGGCAATGGTGCATAGACCAAAGCTGAAAGATATTTCAGAAACATTAAACCTGCATCAACATTTATAATCGACTCAAGATGTTAAAAATCCACAACTAAACCAATGGAAAGGTTTATCGTAACTCGGTGGCAGCAAACAAACAAAAAACAAGATAAACAATACGGTCGCCCCTAAAGCTGCATAAAATAGAGCACTATGGATTCCAACAGCGTACTACTTTTGCCAATTTATTCCACTAAAACTATAATTACCCTGTTATGTTAAGAGAATTGTGAAGGCAGAACGTGTTATATTTGCGGTGGTCAGGCCTAATTTCAATGAACAGCTTCATCACTGATAGATGAAGACGAACCACCACTTGATGGTGGGTGAGGGGCATAACCAAACACCCTAAGGTAAAATCCCAGACTGGCTGCCCGTACTCCAAACAATATGGCTGCCAGCGAATGCAATAAAATTAGAGCGCCTAACCTGAGCCCTAACCGACCCTCACGCGCCCTAATTTTATTGCATTCGTTAACGGCCATATTGTTTGGAGTACGGGCAGCCAGTCTGGGATTTTACCCACCCCAATTCTATATAACATATATATTTTATATTGCAAACTAGAGCTACATAAACTTAGCAGTATCATCCATGGGTGCACACAACGACCTCATGGTAAACACGAATACTGGTTGCCCGTACTCCAAACAATATGGCTGCCAATGAATGCAATAAAATTAGAGCGCGACCTATCGACGACATCGCAACATGCATCCCAACATGCAAAGCGGGAGGGTCGGTTAGGGCTCAGGTTAGGCGTCGTGAGGGTCGGTTAGGGTTAGTGCAGTCATTCTGCTGAAATTTAGGCGATCATGTACTATCAGGGGACGGAAATTACAGTGTCGTTTGCTATCAATCTTGCCAGAGTTTCTAATGGCTAAACTAACCCTAACACTAACCCTAACCGACCCTCACGATGCCTAACCTGAGCCCTAACCGACCCTCACGAAAAAGACGTGCAATGACCGCTGACGGCACTGCAAAAGACACTGTGTAATTTCCGTCCCCTGATAGTACATGATCGCCGAAATTTAAGCTGAATTGATGAACAATGTCGTCGATGGTCGCGCTCTAATTTTATTGCATTCGTTGGCAGCCATATTGTTTGGAGTACGGGCAGCCAGTATTCGTATTTACCGACCTGACCTCATTACATGGATGATTTAACATTGAATTCCAAAGTCTTAAATTACACGAAACCAAACCTTCAGAAATCTGCGCTGCCATTGTTCCAGTTATTTTGTGAAACTGAAATCTTTCTGTAAATTGTAACAAGCAACACTTAAAAATCTTAAAATTAGAACGGTTCGTGGAAATTTATATTAATAAAAACTCGTGGGCATAAGTCAACCGTCAACGAGCGCTGGTTCACGGCTCTGCAGCACTCTTGAGATAATTTTATAGCACCATTATACTTCTCCTCGATCAGCGTTGCCACTCTAAAAAATAAAAAAAAACAAGTTGGTCGGTCGAAAAAACCCAAGAAAACCCAAGTTGCCCAAATCTTCCGAAATTTTCAAAATTTTCGTCCAAAAAATTTCTGACGACCTTTTTTTTTTTTTTAGTCGTCCGGCAAAATTTTTTCGAAATTTGCCCCAAAAAATTTCCATTTTACCGTCCAAAAAATCTGATGACCTTTTTTTTTTTTTTAGTCATTTTGCTTAAATTTTTAGGAAATGTCGAAAAATTTCCGGTTCGCAAGCAAAAAACCCAAGATTTTCCCGAAAAACCCAAGTTTTTCAGGAAAAAAACCCATTTTCCAAGTTCGGAAAAAAAACCAAGATTTTTTGCGCCAAAAAAACCCCAAGAAAAAACCCAAGTTCCTTTAAAAAAACCCATTTCCCAAGTTCGGATAAAAAAAACCAAGATCTTGTGAAAAAACCCAAGGAGTGGCAACGCTGTCCTCGATAGAGAGAGGAGAATAGTGAGGAGGCTAAGGTCCAAAAACGCAGTGCATTGTGCATCTTGTGGATAAAAACAACAAATTTTTACAGCTTCAAGACAAGCATATTTTAAAACTTTTCAGCTAGAGGCATCAAAAAATTCAAATGGGAACATACTTAAACAGAAGGTTGAAAGTATGCTAAAAATGCACATGCTCCAGAGTTGATAAGCAGCTCTAAACTGCACTTAGATGCAGAATATGTGGTCTTTCGACAACATGAAACATTACTAATCTGATTTAAACATTGCACATTTTGGGAAAATTGATACAGAACAAGTATACTATGAAAGTATGCAAAAAATTAACATCCGAGAGATGAAATGCAACTATTTATTGCTCTAATATGCATAATATGTGGTCTTTTGACAAAATGAAGCATTACTAATCTGATTTAAACATTACACAGCGTGAGGACAATTTATATAGCACAGATATACAATGAAAGTATGCTAAAAATTCACAATTCCAGAGCCGACACACAACTCTTTATGCACATAGATGCAGAATATGTGGTCTTTTGACAACATGAAACATTTCTAACCTAATTAAAACATTACACATATATGCATACATTTGTGGGACACTTGATAGAGCACAAGTATACTATGAAAGTATGTTAAAAATTCACATTTCCAGAGCCAATACGCAGCTCTACATGCACATACATATACAGAATATGTGGTCTTTTGAGAACATGGAACATTTCTAACCTAATTTAAACATTACACATATGCATACATGTGTGGGACAATTTATATAGCTCCAGTATACTATAAAATTATGCTAAAAATTTACATTTAAAGAGCCGATAAGCAATTCTATATGCACATACATACAGAATATGTGGTCTTTTGAGAACATGGAACATTTCTAACCTAATTTAAACATTACACATATGCATACATGTGTGGGACAATTTATATAGCTCCAGTATACTATGAAAGTATGCTAAAAATTTACATTTAAAGAGCCGATAAGCAATTCTATATGCACATACATACAGAATATGTGGTCTTTCGACAACATGAAACATTACTAATGTGAGATAAACATTGCACATATGCATACATGTGTGGGACAATTGATATAGCTCCAGTATGCTATGAAAGTATGCTAAAAATTCAAATTTAAAGAGCCGATAAGCAATTCTATATACACATACATACAGAATATGTGGTCTTTCAACAACATGACACATTACTAATCTGAGATAAACATTGCACATATGCATACATGTGTGGGACAATTGATATAGCTCCAGTATGCTATGAAAGTATGCTAAAAATTTACATTTAAAGAGCCGATAAGCAATTCTATATGCACATACATACAGAATATGTGGTTTTTCGACAACATGAAACATTACTAATGTGAGATAAACATTGCACATATGCATACATGTGTGGGACAATTGATATAGCTCCAGTATGCTATGAAAGTATGCTAAAAATTCAAATTTAAAGAGCCGATAAGCAATTCTATATGCACATACATACAGAATATGTGGTCTTTCAACAACATGACACATTACTAATCTGAGATAAACATTGCACATATGCATACATGTGTGGGACAATTGATATAGCTCCAGTTTGCTATGAAAGTATGCTAAAATTGCACATTTCCAGAGCCGATATGCAACTCTATATTGCACTTAGATGCAGAATATGTAGTCTTTTGGCAACATGAACTTTTTATCATTTTTGGTTGCAATATGGTCGTGTAGGGTAGAACCATAGAGATGTATTATAATAAATATAACGCTAGAGGGAATATCACGCCGCCATATTGGTTTCGCTGTGTAATCGTGCCCCGACCAATCAAATCACGTCTAACCGTGCCGACCAATCAAATCACGTCTAACCGTGCCGACCAATCAAATCACGTCTAACCGTGCCGACCAATCAAATCACGTCTAATCGTGCCGACCAATCAACTCACGTCTAATCGTGCCGACCAATCAAATCACGTATAATCGTGCCGACCAATCACAGTCTAACACCTTCGATCAGCTGGAAAACTTGCAACCCTAACAGCATATAA
Source organism: Lumbricus rubellus (assembly GCA_945859605.1). NCBI lineage: Eukaryota > Metazoa > Annelida > Clitellata > Crassiclitellata > Lumbricidae > Lumbricus > Lumbricus rubellus. Next base: position 4,147,841 of record OX243811.1, on the reverse strand, counting down.
TTATTATATTGTAATCTGGAGATTTCTACAATGTCCAAAAAGCGAAGTCACAGGAATGGGATTAATTCAAAGGTGGTTATTTAAAAAAACAGATGGGGGGGGGGATATTTCACAGCTGCATTGCAAACACACACTGTCTTCCAACAGTTACAAAAGACCAAGGCCGTAGCTAGGGGATATTTTGGATGTTTGAAATAATGTAAAAATGAAATAATGCATTTACTAGCACATGATGTAAGAAGTAGAACAGGTAATGTATTGGCCATCCAGAGCTCGCGCTATGAGAACTCACAACACAGTTTATTCGGTTGCTCGTGGTCGAGTAAACACCCCCGAAATAAAATCCTGGCTACAGCCTTTGAACAGACGCGCTCTATTTGACAGTGACATTTCCAGTTTTCCGCCACCTTCTAACATCCACCAGTTTGTAAGAAGTGCAGAGACAGCATTGTTTGGCATCAGAATTTTGAACATCTGAACTTGCACAGTGCCCACAATTTTAAGCTAAGTTGCGGAATATTATTTGGTATTAAACAAGTAATTTCACATTTGACCATCAATCGAGCACGACTACTGCAGGAACTTAGCAACTCATAATTGTAAAATTTTAAGCTTCTAACACTCTAATTAATTATGCCTGGCTGTTTTTCTAAAGTTTCTGACAATTTATAAAGCGCTTCTCGCAGCAAGAGCCTTTCAGAAGCGCTCCCAGTGCGTTCAACCCCAAGAAAAAAGGCAAGTTTTTAGACGAGAATACACTACCAGAAAGGATGGCAGTGCGAACTGAAGGGGATGCCGATTCCATAAGAAGGGACCAATGCTGGCAAATTATCTAGCCCCTTCGTTTCCGTATTCACGAGCGAAATATAAACTAATTTGTTTTGATACTACATGTATTATGTGATCTGCGTTCTTGTGAATTGTTTAAACTGCATAATTGTACACTCTAACCGGTTGCGTTCTGTCAACCGAATTGTTGAATAAACGAAAATTATTGTGAATTTGTCCAGATGTGCTCGATTATTTGGCAAAGACATGTGGACATAATATTATTATCACCTATTCTGTATGAGAAATCGCATGTGATTGGTCGACACACGAAATCGCCTGTGATTGGTTGGCGTAAGACATCGCCTGTGATTGGTCGACATAAGAATCGCCTGTGATTGGTCGTTTGCACAGAGTGACGTCACTGGCGTGATTACCGTTAATATATATATATAGTCGTTGATGACTTCACTTTTTTATGCAGAGGAGATAGGCCATATTCTCTCTAGCCTATATATATTTCATATATATAGCGTACATCTCTATGGGTAGAACAATGTTTTGCACACCAACACAAAGGACTTGAAGAGTACTTTCAGCATATACCAAACACTAATATCAGTGTGCTTCCATCATGGAAGACATAACAGCAAAATAATGCCATAAATAGACACAATGTAAAAATTCCATTTGTAAAACAGTTCTTTAAATTTGGGAATTTTCCTATAAAAATGCATGCTGGTATCACAATTTTTTAGAATATATTTGATTTATATTTTGTATCACTAGTAATTAAATGTCAGTTTAAACATGCTGCAATTTTTTTCTAACACTATTTTAACAATGTCGAAGTGTTTTCTGTGCAAAAGTGTCCAGTTATTCACGATCTGCTGTCGGTTCTTGCATTAAGATTACCCTGACAACCAGTACTAGTTACAATAATTCCTGGCAAATTTCGTATGAAGAACTTGAAAGTTTTAAGTGTCTAAAGTGAAAAACTGAATGAGATAATGTAGGCTGCTGAAGTTGTTTGGGTAGTGTGCTGTGCAATGCATCAAGTAAGTAAGTATTCAACACAATAAACTAACTCAATTTCTAAGTAAGTAAATAGAACACTTCATTTTAGTACAGCAATAGAAGAAATTAAAACCTGCCTAATTAATTAAAGAAATGTTTCCATATTATGAAAAAATTAAGGATAATTAAAATTAAAGTCTACCAAATTAATTAAAGAAACGTGTCCATGATAAGAAAAATGTTTGAAAAAATAATGAAATAATGGAGGCACACAAAATTGGGTAAGGCGTCGTGAGTGTCGGTTTGAGTTAGGTTGTGTCCTTATTAGATACTGTCCACTGGCACAATGCAGTATCTTTGGACAGTATCTAATGTGAACACTATTCCTAACCCAAACCAAAAATCATGACGCCTAACCAGACCCTAGCCAAAACTCACGATGACCCAAGGCATCAAGAGATGCTTAAAAGCGACTAATCAGTTTTATAAGTGCAGGTTTCTTCACTTTTGAACTTTCTATTTACTCGTATTATTTACTCAATATTATTTTCATTTATAATTATTAACATAACCCTTTTACTTGCGCGTTGGTTACTTAATGAGAGCATTGCATAATGGAATGCAGAGATAAGTCGCAGCGCTCTATTTTAGCGATTTCTTATGCGGCCGAAGCCTGCAAAATTACCATGAAAAAAATATTCATGCCAAAGCAGAAGTAGGATTGATGGAAAATACTTATGCTGCGATAGGCAAATAATTTAGAACGCTATTTAAGCGACAGATTACACGCACACTGCGTTCAATTAACTGGCTAGTACTGAGACTGCCGAGTCGATTAAAAACACTGCTTAGACATCGCTACATTATTCAAACTCTAACCTTCCAAACACACATTTTCAAATGCATGCAAATTTACATAATCCTTGTTAGAAATATTAATGTTCTTGCGCACAAACGAGCGAGAAAACAATTTTTAATTAAATTTGTAATATTTGTAATCCCAAACATCGCTCATGAAACTATTATTAAAAGCTAAGCTATCGCACAAGGTTGGCTCTGTAGAGCGAAAATAGCCCAATAAACTCGCCCAAATGGTCGATCTAACAGAAAAAGTAACCGAATTTTTCGGACATTTCACAAATTTTTTTGGTTATGTTCCGGATCGAATTAATTGATGCCTCTAGCTGAAAAGTCTTAAAATATGTTTTTCTTCAATACAAAAAAGTTTGTTGCTTTTATCCACAGTTTGCACAATGCAAGAGCTTAACGTCCTCACTAGAAAGAGACAGAGTAAGTAAGTGAGTGAGTAAGTAAGTAAGTATGCATTACTTATTTACTTTATTGAACCGCCTGCAAGCGCACTGAGGGAACAATGGACAAGAATATAATAGAGACAGAGAGAGGGAAGACAGACAGACAAACAGACATAGGCGGAAACTTAGGGGGGACAGAGGGTACGGTCCCCCTTAATGAATGTGTTGGGGCCCATGTATTTGCGGAATGACTTTAAAAAGTCATCAACAAAATGGGTATTTTTCCAGGAAATTTCGGCCGGATGACTAAAAAAGGTCGTCAGAAATTTTGGTCGCCAAAAGTGGAAAATTTCGTCGGCGACTCAGTCATTCGTCAGCCCAGAATCTCGCGTCCTTCCGTCAGCATCACCCGTTTGTCCCCCCCCCCCCCCCCAAGTCTCCGCAGACACAGACAGACAGACAGACAGACAGACAGACAGACAGACAGACAGACAGACAGACAGACAGACAGAAAGACAGACAGACAGACAGATACAGTGACAGAGTCTGACAGAGAAAGAGACATAGGGACAGAAATATGGCCTACCGAATGCCCACTCTGCTTAGTCTGCTAGTGTTCGTGTCCAGTCCACATTCGGACGGGTGGCTGTGGGCGTGGCCTATTGCTATAGCCTACGATGTCCAATAGCTGTCTAGGTTAAACCGTCACAGGCCTATTCCTCAAAATTAATTAGTGCTCAGGCCTAATCTGAATCGGCGGTCTAACAATTTCGTAGAGGCCTAATACTAGTAGGCCCCTACTGTACTGTATATCCTATCAATATAATCATATTATACTACTTGGCGGTCTTTATCAGCGGCTGGCCCTATGAACCTGAAAATCACGTTTTCTCTGTTGCGGTCAGTTTAGTAGGCCTACGTTACTACGTAGATGATATAGAGGTCAAGCCATTAGGTCACTTTAAAACTGCCTTGTACGTTTTGCCGTGGTTGGACTGAATGCTTAATTCTGAGTAGATCTACCTTGAACGTGCGCAATATAAAAAACAATAAAATTTATTGCTATAACTTAATTTTATCATAACGTACATAATATTATGCAAGCTATGCTACTGCTGAGAAATTTCCACTGCTGAGAAATTTCCTCTATAAAGGGGACTGCCCAGTGCCCATCCTATCTGAAGATCCTGCGTGGTCGAGTGGGTTGTAGCCCGCTCGCCGCGCCGGCGGCCCGGGTTCAATTCCCGGTCGGATCTTTACAGCGGGTGGCTCGGTCGCAATATAAACGTGAAGTGTGAGGTTGTTCTCTGCCTCCGACACTAATCATCTTCGATATGAAACAGTGTCGTTAAGCCCTGAACATTTCATTTCCCATCCTATCTCAGGTTCTGTGCATCTGTGTAGGGCTGTAGGCCAATATCTGCATCATCTATTCCCATAATTGAAAAATCCAGTTTACTGTAGTCGAATCACACAGAATAATTAGCAGACTAAAGAGTATAAACGAGTCGAGAAGAGACGAATTTAGAAATCTAAATGAATGTAATTATTATAAGCGGCGCAATCAAACATTCGAATCAATCAGCTCTCTCAACTTCAATCAGTCACTCCTAAACACGCAATCAGTTCCATTCAGTGATCTTGGCAAACAGAAACTTCATCATAATATTATGTTGAAAAACACAAGTAGTAGGCTATGCACGCATAGGCCTATACGCATATAAATCACTGGGGCTATATAAATTGACATTCCAGACATTGTTCATTCTTGGAAGAATCGGCGCCATTCACGCAAACTCTACGCATTACGACTCCAGCGCTAAAGTTCCCTTCGAATTAACGGACCTAATAATTATGATTAAAAGCACAAAACTATTGTAGGCGACATACGACGCAACAATACCCGAAACAATGCAAAACTGTCGTGCTCCTAACAGTTTATAACTCAATTATCTTGCATAAATATTACATTCTATTGTCTGCCTACAAAGCCATAGCGGGTCTACTTCCTACAACGTGCGCTCATAATCATAGCAACCTATAATACGGGCAACATGTTATTCTCTACAAGTATATTTGCGGTTTAATAATTATAAATCTGCATAAGAATAAATAAATTTAACATAATCGAGTATTTCTAACGAGTTCGGTCAAAAACACGAAACTAAATCTGGAATATCTGCTATATCCAACATCGCAAAGTTTGGCTATGGAAAACCAACTTTGTGTTGGATCCTTCTTGGATGCAAAACTACTGAATGGTAGTGAAAAAATCGCAAAAGCACACAAAATCCCCTACGGACAAGCATAGCAGGCCATACGACAAAACGCAATTTACAGAATACTTAGCAGGCTACTGAAAAAATAGAACAAAAAAATGAACGAATACCAGCAAGTACTCGGCAAGAATCCAAACAATTTCTCCACAACAAGTACTCCCCAGTGAGTACTTGCTTCTCAAGGATATGGAAAAAAATCTACATGACAATGGCAGCATGTGGCTGGTGTTCATACAATAGCAACAAACGCTCGTATACTACTACACAGGCATTTCGCAGGTTCATTTAACAAGTACTACTACTTCTACGCACTATAATTATTACCTGCATCCAGGATGTGTATATACCTAAGAAGCATTCCTGCATTTGCGGCGGGCAGGGGAAAAGCCTACCTACTCCCGATGCAGCAACAGGAAACTAGAGTACGGAGAGCGTCCGGTCGAGCACGCACCGAGCACGGGACGCCACCGGACAAGAATCCTACGAGTGTTCGCCGAGCGTTTACCGAGCGCTCAACGACGAGCATAACTTGTACGCTGTCAGACAGGGAGAGGTCAGTTTTTTATGCGACATCAAAACGGTCCACCGTGCAGAGCAGTCCTTCGTCGCACAGAGAGTCTCTTTCCGTCTCGCAAAGTGTTTTTCGTGAGTCCTACGATGATGGCGATGACGACTATACCCACGCTACACCCCAGAAGGCATGATTCGAGCGAGGAGGATGTAAGGACGAACCACCAACACCACCACCAACAACAGCAGCAGCAGTATCATCATTTGCAGGTGTTGACATCTGTCTATATGTTTGTCTGTCTGTCTGTGTCTTTGGTTGCCTGTCTGTCTATCTGTCTGTTTCTCTATCTGTCTGTGTGTCTGTCTCTCTATCTGTCTATATGTGTGTCTGTCTATCTATCTGTCTGTCTGTCTTGCTGTGTCCATCTATCTATCTGTCTGTCTGTCTGTGTATCTGTCTGTACGTGTGTCTGTCTTCAGTCTATCCATCTATCTGTCTGTCTGTGTGTCCGTCTGTCTGTCTGTCTGTATCTGTCTGTCTGTCTTTGGTTGCCTGTCACTGTGGTGGTGCCTAGTAGTGGCGGTGGTGCGGGGTCGTCCCGGGTCGGTCATCGCCTCCTCCCCCCCACCCCGTCCTCAGAGGAGTTCGTATTGGCGGAGGTGCATTCGCTGGATGATGTCACGACAGTCGTTGAATACTCGACGGATGTTTTCCGTGTCGACTGCGCACGTGAAGTGCGGGTAGCAGTAGTGGCGCCCGTCCGACTGCGCGATTTTCTACAACGCACAAAACACAAAACTTATCGTCTTACGTCCACACAGTGCTAAAAGTGTAAACAAAAGAAGTGCCAGGACGCCCCTTACCATTCCAAAAAAAGTGCCAGGACCCCCCTTTACCATTCCAAAAGAAGTGCCAGGACGCCCCTTACCATTCCAAAAGAAGTGCCAGGACGCCCCTTACCATTCCAAAAGAAGTGCCAGGACGCCCCTTACCATTCCAAAAGAAGAGCCAGGACGCCCCTTACATTTTCATGTGTGCTGGCCAAATAAGTGGCAGGATGGCATAGAGATTTGAAAATAAGTGCACATCAACAATGTCAACTGCAGACAACTTATGTCTGAACATACAATTTCCTTTGACAAATGTCAGAATCAGGACAAGAAGACAAAATTAATGGTTCCATAATTTAAGTCAGCCTAAGAGGCAATCATCATCATATGGGTAATATGAAGTGTTAGCGACTTCATTTTCTTAGCCTCAGCATATGAGGATGCATGGCCAGTCCTCTCCCTCGCCATCTCATCCTCCCACCAACAGTGTACGGTCGGTGTACTCATCATAGCAGAATAGACCGTATACATGGCACTTGGCATTTATATAGAGGTCAGTTCATGGAACTGGCATTTATATAGAGGTCAGTTAATTACGCAGCTGTGGTAAACATCACTATGAAGCACCTGCACAAATACAAAACTAAAACGTGTGTTATTATATTTTAATTAAAACCACAAAATAGATGCATTTATTCTGTTGTCAGATTCATCGCGTCGTATTATTATTATATATTGACATGAAACTTGGCACGTGTGCCAATCTAAAAATCAGCTTTCACCGCCGCACAGTGCGACTTGCGGCCGAAGAAGACCGGCTTTAACCAAACACCCCTGTGGATATACGAAACTTAATTACAGAATATTTAAGCAGAAGAAGCAGTGAGGAAAAAATCATCTCACCAGAAATTCATCCCTAATGAAGTACTTGGCACGTGCAACCTCGGCATCCTCACCAGGCTCCGGTTGCGCTGGAAAAGAAACAATCAACGTTGTCATTCAGCAGTAGTTTGTTTGTATGTGCACTTGTTATAGCGCCCTTTCAAGCTCTCCCTACACAGAGGCGCTCCCGAATGCAGAGCGGGCACTGCATCAGAGTTTTACGCCGAAGCGCTGAGCAATTGTGAGTGAAGGACATGCCCAAGGTCCTCACGTGGCGAACTGAGGTGGATTCGAACCTCGAACTTTCCGGCTCCAAGGCAACAACGCCACCACTACACCACCGCGCCCCACAAGTAATGTATGTAGCCAGATAAAATGAGGGGGGTCCATTTGGGGAGGGGTTCCAGTGGACATGGTCGAAAAATACACAGAATGTACACATAATTATTTTTAAAAATTCCGGAAATTACACATTTGGGAGGGGTGAAGGCAGGGACTTAAACTCCTAGAAAAAACCTAACTACACCTGTTCTGTCGTTCCAAACCTTCCTCTCAATTTGTTCTTGGTATGACATTGTATGTCTGACATTGTATGTATGTAAAAAACTTTCATGCACACACACACACACACACACACACACACACACACACACACACACACACACACACACACACACACACACACACACACACACACACAAACAGATGCAAGGATTGAATCGTACAGTCAAGTGTGTAGCTCATGAATTCCGGAAAGTATTCCTCTATTTTTGACTTGGCCGCCCTCACTTTCTCGGCGAGCAGATCTTGCTTATTGAGGAACAGAATGACCGATATTGTCCGTAACCATCTTCAACATAAAACACAGATGAATATGTTAACACAATGTAACCATCTTCAACATAAAACACAGATGAATGTGTTAACACAACGTAACAGATGAATGTGTTAACACAATGTAACCATCTTCGACATAAAACACAGATGAACGTGTTAACACAATGTCACCAAGCAACTTCTTTCCCTTCAGGCTAGAATTAAAAATTAAAACTAAAATCACCAATTTCTTATTTGCATTATATTCAATGCAATATTCTTATTCATTCCTACTGTATTTAATACAATAGTCTCATTTAAAAAAATTACAATATTGTCAGTCTTATTGCATTCAATTTGGTCTCACATTTTCTAGAATAATATCATTCCTGCTGTATTCAATATAATATTCTTATTATTTTCAATACAACCCAATCATTCTTATAATCTTATTGCATAATGCATTGAATGCAATACTCCCATTCTTTATAAAACAATATTCTCATTCCTACTGTATTCAATGGAATATTCCTATTCCTACTGTATTCAATATTATAAAATTCTCATTCCTGCTGTATTCAGTATAATATTCTTATTATTTTCAATACAACACAATCATTCTTATTGCATAATGCAGTGCTGTCCAACCTTTGTGGCCCCGTGGGCCACAGAAGCAATATTCTTGAAGCCGAGGGCCGCAACAATAAGCTCAAAAGCAACGGCAAAATTTACTGATAATTTTCAACTGTTTTATGAAATTATTGTAATGATGTATAAATGAATAGTGCATAATAGGCTAACTTAAATAGCTTACACAATGGTTGATTATTGATCAGCACCAAATTTATCAGGTGCGCTCAGCTGGATTTTAAGTTTGTCGCTCAGCCTGGCAGCGTGCACGGTCTGGCAAACTCAGCTCTTCATTTCGTCTCCCATGCAGTTACTGCTTTAAATTTTGGTTCATCTCCACCTATAGCTAAGCCGAGACCAGAGACAATTAATTTTGGTCTAAGGAACAGTCATAGTAGTCGGCTGTGAATGAATCAAAGACATCGCCATTCAACGGTTCTGTGTACTCATCGGACAATCTCTCGACAGGAACTGTTGCAGCTAGCCTACTTACAGACGTGCTGAAACGCTGTAGGCTAGGCTACACATCTCATAAATTGACTAAGCTTAGAAGTGAACGGTTTGGACGGCTTATAGGTTATGCGGGGTCAGTTTAGTTGAGTAGGCTACAGGGATAAAAATTGTTCAAAACAAGAAGTCGTTTGTCAGTCTTTTGATAGACTACGGCAGCCTAACCATGAGATAAAAAGAGGACATTAGAACTGACTTTCCGGTGGCTTTTCCAACCCCAGAAACCATAACAAAATTAATTTAAAAAAGCTTAGATTCGACTAGGCTTTGTCCTTTATTTTATTTTATAGCCTACACAGTGGAAGAATTCGTATGCTCTGGCGGGCCACTTGAAATAGCTCCGCGGGCCGCATGCGGCCCGCGGGCCGCACGTTGGACAGCACTGGCATAATGCATTGAATCCAATACTCTCATTCTTTATAAAACAATATTCTCATTCCTACTGTATTCAATACTAGTCGCATTCTTTTCAATACAATTTGTATGTATGTGCGCTTCTTAAAGCGCGCCTTCAAGCACTCCTACTCAGAGGCGCTCCCGAATGCAGAGCGGACACTGCATCAGAATTTCACGCCGAAGCGCTGAGCAATTGTGAGCAAAAGACTTGCCCAAGGTCCTTACGCGGCGAAGTGGATTCGAACCTTGAACCTTCCGGCTCCAAGGCAATGACGCCACCACTACACCACCGTGCCCCACAATTTTCTCATTCTCACTGTATTCAATACAATATCCTTATTCTTTTCAATACAATAGTTTCATCTCATTCAGTGGGGCAGAGTAAGTAAGAAGAAGACCTGTTGTTCCAGATGCTGCCGAAAAGCTCTAACGATTCTCGCATTCTGTTTTGCGTGCAGTCCTCGCGAAGGACCTGGTTGTAGGCGCTGCAGTCCGACACAAAGATGATTGCGGTGACGTCGTTGAAGCATTGGATCCACTTCCGTCTCTCGTCCCTCTGACCACCGACGTCAAACATGCTGGAAACAAAAAATACACACACACATGTCACACACAATCACATGTTACACACATGTCACACACATGTTACACACATGTTACACATACACATGGATACAGTTTTCACTTTTATGCAGTGCTAAAAGTGTAAAAAAGAAGGCCTGGACGCCCCTTACCTTTCCAAAAGAAGTGCCAGGATGCCCCTTACATTTTCAGGTGTGCTGGCCAAATAAGTGGCAGGACGGCATAGAGATTTGAAAATAAGTGCCAGGACGCCGTCCAGAACCGTCCTGCCACACTTTAAGCCCTTCTTGTATGCATGCATTTTATTATGCAGATTTATATAGCGCCCTTCAAGGTCACTACTCAGGAGCGCCATGGATATAAAACAATTTAATCACTTTGAGGCTCAACATAATCTTGTTTGTGTGTACCCACAAACTAAGTTACTTTTCATATCCATCAGAAATGACGATGATGACTTAAAACTTTTGAAAATCATTTAATGTTCGTATTTAAAGAGAAGCGAAAGTAACTCACTGAAAATTTACTTTATCAACGGAAAACCTAGTTTCAAAAATGCCCGAAGTGAGGACTCGACATCGAAGAATGTCCTACAACAGAAGATGACGAAAACATCGATTAATTAATTACCAGAATAATATGCAGAAGACAATTATTCAGTCCATACATCAATCTATAAATCAATCAAATATTTTCAATCAATCAATTCAGTCCATACATCAATCTATACCAACTCAGTCGATGAACTTTGCTAGTGCCATAGATCAAAATTATACCAGGTAACTAAGGATTTATATGACATTATCGTAATGCACAATAGTCATTCGTAGCCAGGAAACACTTTCAGGGGTTTCCATTTTAAGGTTCTTCCATTGGAAATCGTTGCAGGAGCAGTATCATCAGTTATGAAAATTAGAGTGATTTTTGGCAATTGTTGAATTCATGGGAACTTTTAGCCCATAAATTACTCCACTAAGCACACCCATGGTTCAAGGTATATGACCAGACAATCATTATTACGCTCAAAAGAACTAGTGTGCAACTTTGGCTGTTCCCTACCACCTCTACTACTATTAATATTCTTAATATTACCTACTTGATTGGACCCGAAAACACAGCTGAATAACACAGACTTAATGCTCTTTTAAACTGTGAAAGGGACAATTCTGGGGAGTTCGAGTCACAGTTTCTGCAAAAGGCGAATCCAGCTTTGGCTGGTGTGCACAACATAAGCATACTTCTTGTATTGTATTGCATAAAAAGTGGATTACCTGTTCAGTTGGCATATAGTCAGGACTCTTTATTTCATTGACCCTGTCCAAGAAACTACAAAAATAAAGAAAATAAAGAAATTAAGAGAGCCAATTAAAAATCTTATAAATGTCAAACAGAGCGGAATATAAATATCATAAAAATCAATATAAAATGTTCAAAACTGAAAGCGATTAGAGAATTTAAGTTTTCCATAAAACAATTATTTGTTTTAATTAACGTTTAAATTTAAATAACTCACAAAAGTGCTTCATATGCTAGTCTATGTTGAAGTTCGTTGAGATTTTAGAACTGAAATTAGGTAGCGATGAAATAAAAATAACTAGAAATTTGTTGACAATTGACAATGTATCTAATACCTTTAACTGATTCATGGGAAGGGTTTATGGATGAGCTTAAAATTGTGTACCAGTATATACTAAATGTTATATAAAAATTTGTAAAAATTTCTACTCTTTAACTTACTTATTCACTCACTAACTCAACTCTATAGTCATTGGCCGCCTTAATTTACATTTCTATTTCTTCTGGTCAATGCAAACTTCCCGGAAACAGTATTTTTCCCTGCATGAATGCCATTGGATAGATTGGCCATTTCAATCTGTGGAACTTCCACAGGGTTTGATTTGCAGCAGCATCAACCAATGCCCCAGGGAAACTGTACGGCACACAAAACTCCCGCTCTGACATTTAATGTCTCGGAAATCTCTGTTTACAATGACCTAACACTTCGAAGCAATTAAATCACGCACGCTATCAAACACCTCTGAGACGTCCAATAAATGGGAGCTGGATTTCTTACTTTCAGTCACTAATATTTAGCCGCTGTAGTTTACAAGCGACAGATTGCGAGTAGCATCCAGGTATAGTCTTCATATAATTATTATTATTATTGTTAATATCATCATTATTATCATCATTATTATTATCAGTATTATAATTATTATTATTATTATTATTATTATTATTATTATTATCATTATTGTTATTATCATTATTACTATAATTATTATTATCATTATCATGCAGCATGTATATGCAGAAATACATACGAACAGCAAAATGTACTGCAGCATGTAAGCAGAAATTCAATTGTCACTTTTTTATATCATACACAAACTTACATGATCTTGATGGACCCATATATACAAATATACCGGTACATACTATATTATATGTATGGTACATGCTCTGAGTTTTTCTATAGGTGAAAATGGTCACCTTGAGAGTGAGACAGACAACCTGATGACCCATGAAGACAATAAGAATTGCAATGACTCGAGGAATAATATATATATATATATATATATATATATATATATATATATATATATTATAAATAGCTATTTATATATATACATATATATGTAAATATATAATATATACATAATAATAGGCTGTTGGCATCTAATTAGGTTGTAGTATGAGAAGTGCTTACTCTATAAATAAGTAAATAGAATAGATTAGAAAAGCATATATAATTATATATATATATATATAACACATAACATCACATACACACATGCATATTATATACATAGCCATGTAAACAAACACACACATATAATATATATATATATATATATATATACAATATATGCCTGTATTTAATATGTACATAAGCAGTATCATGTATACATGCCCTTTAAGATATTGCACTGTCAGCATGAGAAAACAGTTTGAACGGTTTGCATATTGAATAATCAGACAAAATAACAATGGATAATTGAAGACAATGACTCACAACTTATAAACAGACAAAACAACAATGGATAATTGAAGACAATGACTCACAACTTATAAACAGACAAAATAACAATGGATAATTGAAGACAATGACTCACAACTTATAAACAGACAAAATAACAATGGATAATTGAAGACAATGACTCACAACTTATAAACAGACAAAATAACAATGGATAATTGAAGACAATGACTTACAACTTGTAAACAGACAAAATAACAATGGATAATTGAAGACAATGACTCACAACTTATAAACAGACAAAATAACAATGGATAATTGAAGACAATGACTCACAACTTATAAACAGACAATTTATAAATAATGGATCATTCCAAACAATGACTCACAACTTATAAACAGACAAAATAACAATGGATAATTGAAGACAATGACTCACGACTTATAAACAGACAAAATAACAATGGATAATTGAAAACAATGACTCACATTTTATAAACAGACAAAACAACAATGGATAATTGAAGACAATGGCTCACAACTTATAAACAGACAAAATAACAGTGGTTAATTGAAGACAATGACTCACAACTTATAAACAGACAGAATAACAATGGATAATTGAAGACAATGACTCACAACTTATAAACAGACCGAATAACAATGGTTAATTGAAGACAATGACTTACAACTTATAAACAGACAAAATAACAATGGATAATTGAAGACAATGACTTACAACTTATAAACAGACAAAATAACAATGGTTAATTGAAGACAATGACTTACAACTTATAAACAGACAAAAATAACAATGGATAATTGAAGACAATGACTCACAACTTATAAACAGACAAAATAACAAAGGATAATTGAAGACAATGACTCACAACTTATAAACAGACAATTTATAAACAATGGATAATTGAAGACAATGACTCACAACTTATAAACAGACAAAATAACAATGGTTAATTGAAGACAATGACTTACAACTTATAAACAGACAAAAATAACAATGGATAATTGAAGACAATGACTCACAACTTATAAACAGACAAAATAACAAAAGATAATTGAAGACAATGACTCACAACTTAGCGCAGTCGATGAGTTGATACTCGTTTGATCGTTCGAAGCACTTCTGAACGCCTAAGTCATGCCAAAGTCTTTCCGTGTGCTCGTAGAATTCCTGCAATACATTCGATTCAATTATATAACAATACACTGAGCAGTATTCATTATGGACATTTATATAGCGCCCATTCGACGTTACTTCTCGAGAATGCTCCTGACTCAACCTTAGCTGAAAAGAATGGTTGGCTGTGATAAAATGCATCTGAGTAAACCCTGGGCATAAGGTGTATAGACATTGGAAGTCCATTCCATACCGTGGGGGCAATAATAGAGAAAGTATAGTGCCGACTAAGAGCAATTCGTGCTCGGGGAATGAGGAGTTCAACCTGAGTGGAGGAACGTAGAGCACGACATCCCTGTACAGTGTACAGCGTACACCCAGAGTAGAGTGACAGAGCTCTTACAAAGATACAGGAGCAGCATGTGGTCAAATGCTGGTCAGAGAAATCACGATTTGATTCGATATATTTTTCTATAGTATTGTATTATTGTTTTGTTTATGAATTTATCCGTAGCGCTTCTTCAAGATTTGCAGAAGCGCTCCCGGTTGAACTATGGATAAATAGGACAGTTTTGAGATTTTTAAGGGACAGAGTGGAGTGACTCCTGGGCGCTAAGAACAGTGAGACCATCATTGTATTATATTGTACTAAAACATTTATAAAGCGCCTCTACTAGGGTGAACCGTTCAGAGGCGCTCCCACTGGGCTAGGCCACATAAGAAGAAATAGGTTTTGACAAAAGTAAACGAGGAGAAGGGATTACCTGCTAGAAGTTAAGATGAGGTAGATTGGGGCAGAGCGCTGCAAAGAGAGGGACCAACTGAGGTAAAAGGACTGAGACTGAGTCATAGCTGCTCTAGTATGAGGAAGCAGAAGCTGAAAATGATTCGTAAACCTGATGGATTGCCTCGCGGTTGAGGTTCCAGAATATAGCTTAGAGTTTTGTGTGCCAATTTCTGCTTCACCTTAGCCAGACAGCCAACCAACCTTGCAAGCTAAAATGAGTAGACTTGACTGCTCACATTTCAAACCCATGAATGCCTGAGGGATAGCTAAGCCTTGAGGGTCTGCTGTATTAGTCTTCTTCCTGCCTTCATATTCCTTCCTTCCTCTCTCTATCCCACACCCTAACTTTCCTCTGACTGTTTGCCTGTCTGCCTGCTTGCCTGCCTGCCTGCCTGCCTGTCTGTCTGTCTGTCTGTCTGTCTGTCTGTGTCTCACAAAACTGATCATTGAGTGAGAATGTTTCAGATCAGTCACCCAGCCTCTGAAATTCACCCACCAACTGAAAATCACCCACCGGACATAAATTCACCCACCAACTGAAATTCACCGAACAGAAATTCACCCACCAACCGAAATTCACCGACCAACCGAAATTCACCCACCAACCGAAATTCACCCACCGGACATAAATTCACCCATGTAGCGAAAATGAAATAGCGCTACAAGAACGACCGGGTCAGATAGGCAGGTGAAAAGTCAGTCAGGTATGACTGGCGCGAAGAGAGAAATTTGGCCTACAAGGGGGCGGTGTCGAGAGAAGGCAGTTGTCGAAAAGAACTACAGGAGTGAAGTCGTTTATGCTAGGAAGAAAAGTGAGTAAATTAAATACTTACATTTATGTGAAGTTTGTTGCATTTAGTAAAAGGAATATTGTAGGCCTAGTAAGGTAGTACTAGTTGTGTTTAGTTATTAATGTGAATTTATAGAGATAACGTAGTATTGGTTAGAGTTATGAAAGATGTGTCGTTGTGTGAGTTAGATTAAAAGAACTATCGAGTGTCGTGGTATATTGGAATAACGTGATAGGTTATTAGTTGAAGTTACTCAAGTGGTATCATTTAGGTGAAATAGACGAAGGTAGCGGTCTATGTTTATGAACAGGTAAATGAACATTGGACATTGAATTGCATTAATTGTGTTTAGGCCTATGGACAATAGGTTAGATAGTTACTGGTGAATAGGCCTACTTGTTTTGTAAATGTGCTTGTAGACCCTAGCGGTCGGTGTTGGGTGAAGAAAGACGAAGAGAAAAAGACGAGTGTTGAATTCGTTTATGTTTCAACTTCGTCACAAGTGGCGAGCCTGCCAAACTTTGGCCTACAAACAGTCGTCTTCCGTGTCCGGTTATCGTCTACAGTCTGGCGCCAACGAAGCCCGTCTGTCTTTTTCCGAGTAAGAGGTCATTCAACGAAGGAATTCTGTCGAGGTCATTCAACGAGGCCAATCATTGACGTCAGTCACCGTCGACGTCATTCACCGTCCACGTCAGTCACCGTCGTCGTCGTCAGTCCCCGTTGACGTCAGTTACGTACAACTGATTGTCATTCCTCAGTCAGTTACGTACAACTGATCGTCATTCCTCAGTCAGTTACGTACAACTGATCGTCATTCCTCAGTCAGTTACGTACAACTGATCGTCATTCCTCAGTCAGTTACGTACAACTGATCGTCATTCCTCAGTCAGTTACGTACAACTGATCGTCATTCCTCAGTCAGTTACGTACAACTGATCGTCATTCCCAGGCAACGGCGGTCACCTTTTGCGTCAGTCACCTGCGACTGCAGCCACCGTCGACGCTTCCGACGTGTTGTCATCGTCACAACTCCTCTGAGCTTTGTGGTTCAGACCAAAGGTTTTCTTTATTCATTGTTCCTTCTTAGTGTATGTTCTGATATTGCAATATTGTGGCGTTCGTAGTGATTTCTGGTTTCGCAATATTTCTTCTACATTTCTGGGTGATTGGGTAACCATGACTTCTCTGGCGCAATTGAAGGAGGTGGGTGAAGGTATGGGGCTTACTGGTGATTCCCTTCTTGATTTTGTGCGTCAACAGCAGGCGTTGGAAAGAGAAGATCGTGTTCGAGAGAGGGAGGCTAGAAATGAGAGAGAGGAGAAAGAGAGAGAAGAGCGTGTTCGAGAGAGAGAGGCTAATGATGCGAGAGACGAGAAAGAGAGAGAAGAGCGGGCTAGAGAGAGAGCGGCAAAGAGTGAGAAGGAGGAGAGGGACAGAACGTTGGAAAGTGAACGGTTACGACGAGATCAGAGGGAGTTAGAATTAAGAGAGACGGAACTGAGGGTACAAGAGATGGAAAAGACAGCGGAAATCAAATTAAAAGAGATGGAACGGTCAACAGAATTTGAAAAATTTAAATTGGAGAAGGAACTTCAACGGTTTGAATTGGAGAACAAGCGCCGAGAGACGGAAAAGTCTGCGACGGAAAAGGATGTGAGTTTGTCCTACGAAACGTTTTCTGGTAAACAGTATCGGGTAAAAGGCCCTAAGATGCCTCCTTTCGAGGAGGGAAAGGACAACATGGATTCATATTTACAACGGTTTGAGCGATATGCAGAGGTTCAAAAGTGGGATCGTGCCGAGTGGGCGATATTTCTATCAGCTTTGTTGAAGGGAAGGGCTTTGGATGTCTACAGTCGATTGCCTGCCGAGAAGGCTACGGATTATGATTATCTGAAGGATGCATTGCTTAAAAGGTTTCAGTTGACGGAGGAGGGATTTCGATCAAAGTTTCGATCAGCTAAAGTGGAATTGGGGGAAACGCCAGCGCAATTTTTGACAAGACTGGAATCATATCTTCAACGATGGATGGAATTGGCGAAGGTGAAAGCGACTTTTGAAGGGCTGAGGGAGTTGATTGTTCGTGAACAATATATTAACACATGCCCAAGTTATCTAGCGGTGTTCCTGAAAGAACGAGCTCCAACTACATTGGCGGATTTAGCTATTTTGGCTGAAAAATTTCTGGAAGCGCACGCAAATGAGACTGCGTCGGGTTACAGTCGAACGGAAAGAGAGGAGGGTGTTAAACCAGTGGAGCGAGGGAAACCAGCGTTGCAACAAAGAAATCAAGGAAGGCGATGTTTTATTTGCGGCAAAGGCAATCACATTTCGACCAATTGCTACTTCAAGCATAAAGCAGGAGCGATGTCGGCAAATGAATTTAGATCCGGATCATCGCATGGAGGTTTTCATCAACAAGAGCATGAAAGGGAAAATGTTCCGAGGTCGGGGGGGGTTGACCCTTCGAGAATGGAAAGGCAACCAGATAGAGATGGGAATATGCTGGAGTCAGGGTCTGCGCGTTGCGTTGAACATCGGGGGGGGGGGGGGGGCAGGTGTTAGATAAAGAGGTTGAGCTGGTGTGTGGTTGCAAACTTCCGGTTGTGGCTTGTGCATCACACACAGGGGAAAAGTCGATGCCGGTGGTGGATGGGTTTTTAGGCGAGACGAAAGTGCGAGTTTTGAGGGACACCGGTTGTTCTACGGTCGTGGTGAAGACTGGTTTGGTGCGAAAAGAACAATTCACGGGAGAAAAGGTGACTTGTGTGCTGATCGATGGGACGGTGCGTCGGACACCGGTTGCGGTGATTGATTTGACCACTCCATATTTTAGCGGCTCTGTAAAAGCGTTGTGCATGAGACAGCCATTGTATGACGTTGTTGTTGGAAATATCCCGGGGGCCAGGAATCCGGATCAGGTGCTCAATGGCGACAGGACGAAGGATACAGACAGGGAGGTGGAATCGGTGGAAAGAAGTCAAGCCGTGGAAACGAGACAACAGAGGAAGACGGGAGTGGGGGATACTCCATTGATAGTAGCCGGAGAGATAGGAAGTAATGTTTCAAAGGAAGAGCTGATAAAGATGCAAAAGGACGATGAAACGTTGCATAGGGTGTGGACAGTAATGACGACTGGAGATGGAAATGGTCAGTATCTTGAGGTGAACGGACTCGTTTATAAAAAAATGGAGGCTAGAGGAAGTCGAGATGGTTTGAGATTGGTGGTTCCAAAAATGTTGAGGGTTCAGGTTATGAAATTGGCCCACGACGCTGTGCTTAGTGGCCATCAAGGTATCAAGAAAACGGTTGACCGTATATCAATGAGTTTTTGGTGGCCCGGGCTTCAGGGTGATGTTACCAGGTTTTGTCAGTCTTGTGACGTCTGTCAGCGTACGATTTCGAAAGGCAGAGTACCGAAGGTCCCATTGGATAAAATGCCAATCATTGATACTCCGTTTGAACGAGTGGCAGTGGACCTGATTGGTCCCATTCGACCGCCATCTGAAAAGGGAAACAGATACATCCTTACGGTGGTGGACTACGCAACCAGATACCCCGAGGCGATACCTCTTAAGGAGATAACGACAGAGGCGGTGGCCGAAGCTCTACTTGACATCTTTACCAGAATGGGCGTACCTAGAGAGGTGTTAAGTGACCAGGGATCACAGTTTGTGTCGGCAACCATGAAAGAAGTAGGGCGATTGTTGTCGATTCGACAATTGGTGACGACTCCGTACCATCCGATGTGCAATGGCCTTGTCGAAAAGTTTAACGGGACTTTGAAATCGATGCTTCGGAAAATGTGCGCGGAAAGACCTAAAGACTGGGACCGTTATATTTCCGCGTTGCTCTTTGCTTACAGAGAGGTTCCTCAAGAGAGCCTTGGTTTCTCTCCGTTTGAGTTGCTGTATGGAAGATCGGTCAGAGGACCAGTTTCAATTTTAAGAGAGTTGTGGACCAAGGAGGAGTTGCAGCCAGAGGTGAAGTTGACTTATCAATATGTACTGGATTTAAGGAGTAAATTGGAGGATACGTGTCAGCTGGCACAGGAGGAACTCAAGAAGTCGCAGCAAAAGCAACGGAAGTATTACAACAGCAAAGCGAAAAACAGAACTTTTCATGTAGGGGATAAAGTCTTGCTGTTGCTACCGACAAACAGTAATAAGCTCCTTATGCAGTGGCAGGGACCCTTTGATGTCGTGGAACACGTCTTTGAACACGATTATCGAATACAGCTTCCGGGCAGAGTCAGGACTGTCCATGCAAATTTGATAAAACTCTATCACGAGCGGGAAGAGGATGATGTAAGGCAGGGTTTCGAGATCCTTCATGCCGCGGTCCTCGAGTCGGACGACGAAGATGGTGAACCACTCATGACTTTGGGGCCAAAGAGTGGGTCCGAGACCTATCGGGACGTTAAAATTGATCCGGACTTACCCGAAGAAGCGACAGATGAAGTGAAGAAATTGCTGTATGATTATCGAGATATTTTCACGGATGTTCCGAAGGTTACCAATTTGGGGAAACATGAAATTAAGTTGACGACGGATAACCCTGTTCACAGTAAGGCTTATGTTTTACCGTATGCTATGAGAGAGGTGGTAGAGAAGGAATTGGACGAGATGGTGGAGTTGGGTGTGGTCGAGCCGTCTCAAGCCCCCTATGCGTCCCCTATGGTGTTGGTGAAAAAACCAGATGGAAGTACCCGGGTGTGTATAGATTTTCGAAAATTGAACAACGTTACGATATTTGATCCGGAACCAATGCCAAATGCGGGGGAGATCTTTGCTGGGTTGGCAGACGACCGGGTATTTTCAAAATTTGACCTAAGTAAAGGGTATTGGCAAGTAGCAATGGAGGAAAAAGATAAGGATTTGACTACATTCATTACCCATAGGGGTCTTTTCCGGTTCCGGGTCATGCCTTTTGGCCTTGTGAATGCTCCCGCTACATTTTCCAGAATTATGCGAAGGTTGTTGCAAGGTCTAACTGGTTTAAATAACTACCTGGATGATGTGCTGTGTCATACAAAAGATTGGAGGGAGCATATTTCTGCGCTAAGAGGGTTCTTTGAGCGGGTGCGGAGGGCTAATTTGGTGTTAAGACCTTCGAAGTGTGAAATTGGGAGGTCGTGGATTGGTTTTTTGGGTCACAGAGTGGGGAAAAACACGTTGGAACCAAACCCGGAATTGGTAAATAAAATCCTTTCTGCTGGTAGACCCCAAACGAAGAAGCAGCTGCAGTCATTTTTGGGTCTGGTGGGGTACTATCGGAAATTTATCCCAAATTTTGCGGCCATCGCTGTTCCACTGACCGATTTAATCAGGAAGGGGACACCCAATAAGCTAGAATGGAAATTGGCTCAAAGCAGGGCATTTGGAACCTTGAGATATTACGTGGCCCATCCTCCAATCTTACAGTTGCCGGATTTCAGTCGGGAATTTGTTTTACAGACAGATGCTTGTAATGAAGGGATTGGTGGGGTCCTCCTTCAGGAGAGTGAAGAGGGATTTAAACACCCAGTAGCCTTTATTAGCAGGAAATTGCTCCCAAGGGAGGTTAGGTATTCCACCATTGAAAAAGAGTGTCTCGCAATTGTTTGGGGAATAACCAAATTCCAAGAATTTCTGTATGGTCGACATTTTGTACTGGAGACTGATCATCAGCCACTTCAATATCTGGGAAGGACCCAATATCAAAATGGGCGTTTAATGAGGTGGGCTCTCTCATTGCAACCCTATCGGTTTACCATCAGGGCAATAAAGGGGAAGGATAATATTGGCGCCGATTATTTGAGTCGCAGTGCGTGTACGTAGGAAATTTTAATTAAGTTAAGGAGAGACAGAACGTACCTGCTTTTATTAGGATATGTGATTTCTTTTGCTTAGACTGTGGCTTTATAAATTGTCTACATTTTGTGTTTAGAAGTTTTTGTTTGATGGATGTGGATAAGTAATATGAAAATAAGTTGTCTCTTCGCAGTAGAAGCACTAGATAAGTGAAATGTATATTGAGTAGATCGGAAAGCGCACCGATGGTAGTTATTTTTGATTGTTAATTAAAGTAGAAGTAGTTATTGAGAAAGTAGTTGCTGAGAAATCAGGGTTGAGAATTTAGTTCAAGAATAAGTGGTTGTAGAGAGACTTTGATATCTCTCTTGGAAAAGAGGGAGGAGTGTAGCGAAAATGAAATAGCGCTACAAGAACGACCGGGTCAGATAGGCAGGTGAAAAGTCAGTCAGGTATGACTGGCGCGAAGAGAGAAATTTGGCCTACAAGGGGGCGGTGTCGAGAGAAGGCAGTTGTCGAAAAGAACTACAGGAGTGAAGTCGTTTATGCTAGGAAGAAAAGTGAGTAAATTAAATACTTACATTTATGTGAAGTTTGTTGCATTTAGTAAAAGGAATATTGTAGGCCTAGTAAGGTAGTACTAGTTGTGTTTAGTTATTAATGTGAATTTATAGAGATAACGTAGTATTGGTTAGAGTTATGAAAGATGTGTCGTTGTGTGAGTTAGATTAAAGAACTATCGAGTGTCGTGGTATATTGGAATAACGTGATAGGTTATTAGTTGAAGTTACTCAAGTGGTATCATTTAGGTGAAATAGACGAAGGTAGCGGTCTATGTTTATGAACAGGTAAATGAACATTGGACATTGAATTGCATTAATTGTGTTTAGGCCTATGGACAATAGGTTAGATAGTTACTGGTGAATAGGCCTACTTGTTTTGTAAATGTGCTTGTAGACCCTAGCGGTCGGTGTTGGGTGAAGAAAGACGAAGAGAAAAAGACGAGTGTTGAATTCGTTTATGTTTCAACTTCGTCACAACCCATCAACCGAAATTCACCCACCAACCGAAATTCACCCACCGGACAGAAATTCACCCACCAACCGAAATTCACCCATCAACCGAAATTCACCCATCAACCGAAATTCACCCACCAACCGAAATTCACCCATCAACCGAAATTCACCCATCAACCGAAATTCACCCACCAACCGAAATTCACCCATCAACCGAAATTCACCCATCAACCGAAATTCACCCACCAACCGAAATTCACCCATCAACCGAAATTCACCCATCAACCGAAATTCACCGACCAACCGAAATTCACCCATGAACCGAAATTCACCCATCAACCGAAATTCACCCATCAACCGAAATTCACCCACCAACGGAAATTCACCCATCAACCGAAATTCACCCATCAACCGAAATTCACCGACCAACCGAAATTCACCCATGAACCGAAATTCACCCACCGGACAGAAGAGAAAGTCTGGTTGGCTGGCGACCGTCTGTATGTAATGAAGAGATGTTTGGTTGCTTTGTTGAGCAAGTTCAACAGGTGGATCGATTGTGTTCATTGCACCTGTTATTGTCTGCAACAAGACAAAAGAAAACAGACACATTGTATTGTATTGCATTGTATTTTTACAGAGAAAGGTGGTGTGAACTCACGGTGCAAATTAACACATTCCACACTGTACAGAATTTGACCCAGAATGAGAATTGTAGAAAAAACGGAGGGGTTGGCATCAGCCTTTGATTTAGGTCGACTTAGGATGTGCAAATAAGGACTTTACTATGGTTTACTGAGATATCTAGACTAACAACCTTAACTCACTTCTTTTAGGTTCACTTTGGTCATCTCACGGCCATTCACAGATCCATCTCTCTTTCTACCATGGCGCTCTTTCTCAGTGGCTGTGTATGAATTCAGCTGAGAATCATTCATTCATTCATTCAGAAAACTTATATTGCGCCCCTTCAAGAAGTCTACTCAGAGGCGCTCCCAGCCCAGCCATGGCTAAAAAGATAGGTCTTAAGCAACTTGTAGAAAGCAGTAGTCAATTATCTCACATGAGAAACTAGATAACAATGTGTGAAGCGAGAACGAACCAAAATTGCATCTCTGATATTCTTTTTGATGTCTTCGGCCTTTTGTTTTCTCTCTCTGAAAACACAACAGATTAACACAGTCTGAGAATTGAATATAAAACACAAATAAATAAATACAAATAAATAAACAAAAACAAATAAGTACAAATACACTATGGACTATGGGTGTACTGAAACAGAAATATATATTAGTAAAGATTTGAACACCAAATATCAGGATTTATGGTACAGTACACAAACCTCTAGGATAATAAGTGAAATTGGAATGTCGTATGCACATACGCAAGTCTGCTCCTGGGGGTAGAGTAATGGATAACGCGCTGGCGTAGAGTGCGACAGGTAGCGAGTTCGAGCCCCCGTTGCATGGGCTGATTTGATTTGTAGGCTGCTATTAGCGCCGTGTATTGCAGGCTGTCTGTTCTATTAGTAGTTAAGTTTGATGTAACTAATTAAGACTGCTGCATAACTTGTACATGCAAAGCGCAGTGCATTTGCAGGCGTTAAATTAAAGAAAAATTATTATTATTATTACCATTATTATTATTATATATCACATTTACTGAGCCCTTCTAGTAACTAGAATAGTAAACACACAACACGCATGGCTCAAGTTTACGACGTTTCAAGCATTTTATCAATTTTTACTCTTAAAACTTCATAAACTTAAGCCCCGTGAGTTCAATGTTTACAATAATTCTGGAAGACACAGTAAATGTAAGATATCTAGGACAGCCTCGACCCGACCCACTGCGCATGCGCACACGACATATCGATTCCGCTTATTCAAAGGCCTGTCAACCAAACATGACCTTTGGTAACCCTCTGAGACGGGAAGGGGGCTTCGGCGAATGGCAACCCCCTCCTACCCAAACAGAGGTGCTGAAGGTCAGCATGGACGCGGCGTCACGCTACTTTATTCAAAGGTCCACTCAGCCTCCCATTCGCCAGGAGGCGCTGGTAAAATGAGTAGCGTGGCAGATGT
>OX243811.1:4112776-4117776 GCA_945859605.1 Lumbricus rubellus | reverse complement strand
AATAAGACCAGTCATTCCCAGGAGAGCGAGCCATCCCGTTTAAGAGACTTGAAGTACGCCGTACGTACGCACTCTCAAAACGTGAAATTTAGAGCACTTTGCTATTGTTAGAAATTTCGACAGCTGCAGTGCCTGATATTATATAGAACTTACAATGATACACAGGAATGACAGAAATGTCAACTGCATAAATTCATAATCTTCCTCAAACTGTCAAACTGTATTCCAACAGGTATAAGCAAAAGTTCTGAAGGTATTAGAGTGAAATCTCGAGTAGTTGACTTTTTATTGTATTGTATCTGACCATTTATAAAGCACTGCTCTCAGCAAGAACCTTACAGAAGCATTCCCAGTGCGTGCAACCCTGAGAGAAAAGGCAGGTTCTGAGAGGAGAGAAAGATGAGGAAAGACTACAAGAGAGAACTGATGGTGGAAGACATTTTGTTAATTAAAAAAATTATATGAATACAAAAGCAACACCAGCATGAGCATCTAGTTCTCACAATTTAAGTAATCCATGCAGCCGCTTGTGACAGGGCCATAAAGAAACTACAGGGGTAGTCACTGATGGACAGTAACGGCCTATTGAGGGCTTTAGTGACCATGGAGTCAACAATATCCCAGGCAGTATTTCAGGAAGATTCAGTGTATATCTCAGTGGGTCCAAATTCCCTATAGGGGTAGAACACGCTGGGGTCTTGGAACTTTGACCCTCATGGATTTAAAACCTAAGGTATACATACTCAACTTTGCTACGTATGCCCTTAGAGTTCAACAGTTAGTGATAGATAAGGGTTAATGTGCCAAATAGCAAGGTAAAGACTATGGACTCCGAGACAGACAGAGAGACAGACACACACACACACACACACACACACACACACACACACACACACAGACAGACACACTGACGGATATATAAACATAAAGACAGAGAGACATGTATGCAGCCAGAATAACATGGCAGACAGACACACAGTGTATACGCACAGAAAGTTAGATAGGCAGAGAGAGAGATTGTGATAACCTGACAGGAAGCAATTACTATGACTACAGGGCAAGGACCAATGACTCCGGGAGAGCTGGGCCAGTCAATGGGCGACATCACCCATTACATATATATACAATATATATATATATATATATATACATATGTAAAATATGTATGTATATGTATAATTGTATATGTCACCATAATAGGATATAACTGAGATATACCCGGTAATCACATAACAATGATCTCTGAGACCATGTAGTAAATTGAATGTTATTATTCAATCCATGCACACTCCCAATGTCGAATGCATCACCACCACCACCACCACCACCACCACCACCACCACCACCACCACCACCACCATGACCACCACCACCACCACCACCACTAGCACCATGACCACCACCACCACCATGACCACCATGACCACCACCACCACCACCACCACCACCACCACCACCACCACCACCACCACCACCACCATTACCACCACCACCATGACCACCACCACCACCACCAGTAGCACCATGACCTCCACCACCACCATGACCACCACCACCACCACCACCACGACCACCACCACCATCAACATCACCACCACCATCATCATCATCATCATCATCACCGCCACCACCGCCGCCGCCGCCGCCACCACCACCACCACCACCACCACCACCACCATCACCACCATGACGATGATTATGATAGTAGTGGTGTCATCTTCATCATCCTCATCCCAGATACATCGCCGTTATCGATCCATAGACATCGCCATTTACATCGAGCGGCGATCTATTTATAGCCGCAAAGACATAAAATCCGAGTCAATGAGAACAATGAAAAGTTTGTTCGCTGCAAACGCCACAATGAAGAACGCGCATTGTTGTTGTAATTTGTAAACAAAGCATCGAAAGACAGCCACTTGCACACTCCACCACACCGACCACGTTGAATAGTATCTGTATAGTTAATTTCCTATCCGTTTCAATTCAGTAATTGCGATCGATTGTGAACACGCTGTGCAGTTGTAATTGTAATTGTAATTGAACATTTATATAGCGCCGCTCACAGATTCAGTAGCACAGTTAATAAATAAGCAGACGTATGAGAGTGCATTGGGGAGACCATTCAAAAAGCGGGTACGACGTGAACGTATAGCTAGCATATAAAAGAAATAATGCTGGAAATAAGTCCCCAAATATTTAGAGAATCAAGAGACTATGTAGAATTTATGATCTGAATTAATTAACTGACCAAAACTAAACTTAGAACCGTGAGGGGCAGGGCTGTTTTTAAGGAATTTTTAGAACTGCACAACCCCCTTATTTTCTGTCCCATTCTCCATGGTAAAATTACTTCCAATCGGAGGACAATGACATGTTTTGCTAGTTTCAACTGCACGGAAGTGCTTCTACAACTGCACAAATCCATTTAGAACTGCACATTTTGTGTAGAACTGCACACTAAAAAAGCCCTGGGACTGAGGGGAATGGCAAGACGCATGTATGGAGTTGTCTATATGGGCACCAGGAAATATTTTCCAGGAAGGTCAAACACAATGGTCAGCTCGGGAACTTAAGCTGGGGTAAGAGTAGCCTAATTGGAGACCCTAATTATCCTTGATGAAAATCTGTCTACATATCATCAAACTTTGGCTTCTTGTTTTCCCTCCCTTGATATTCATTATAAAAATTCCTTCTTCTTTTTCGATCCTCCTTAGCACAATGTAAATAATTATTATTAACCGCCACAAATCTCTTAGTAAAAAAGATGATAGCCCTGCAATTATAAAACTCTTATACATGTCTGAAATACAATTCATGACTACATACATGCACGCACCCATGCACACGTGTGTGTGTGTGTGTGTGTGTGTGTGTGTGTGTGTGTGTGTGTGTGTGTGTGTGTGTGTGTGTGTGTGTGTGTGGTTCCAAGGCAAATAGTTTAGTTTCCACTGGCTATATACCATAACACGTGTATACTCATAGGTCTACATTAACTTATCTTGAGGGGTCATTAAACAATGAATAATAGAGACACTCCACTTCAATGGTGTGAAGTTCTGTTTTGACACCATTAAAAGGTGTCTTGTAAAAAAAGGTGTCTTGTAAATTGTTTTTTTATTTTATACATTTCTGACTGGTAATAAACAACCTTTGATGTCATAAGGAGATGTCAAACCTTGAAGTAAAAATAGCACATCCCATTTACTATTCAACAACATTATTATGCTCTTGGCTCAGCCAATAAACTATTATGACGCCCACATCTGAGTGGAAACGAAAAATTCTACAACCTATACCACTACTTTCAAGCTGCATTAAAATGCACAAAAGTTTGTCATGATCAGTTCTGGAAAAATCATGTGTTAGCCGCTTTTGGAGGAATACTTCAAAGATGTTAAGCAAATCATTCTGATCCGTATACAAACATGAAACTTATCGAATTTCACAATGCACATATTACATCGAATGTCTGATGTACACGAGCAATAAACCTTGCACGGTTTAACCTCACACGAGCAAACAACAGAAGCCGTTCAACACGAAAAATGCACCGAATTCAATGCGTCGACCTAGTCTTCGAATACTACACCACCCCACCACAGCATCTCACAGCCATAACAACAACGCCATCCAACAATGAGAACAGCTTTTCTTAACATACATCGAAGAATTGCAAGACTTTTCCTTTATATGTATCTGACAACAGGAACACTTTTCCCTCCACGCTAAGATGAACTAGCTCAGATTGTAACACGCTAGATATACAGTAAACTGACTTACGGAAATTTTAATTGCTAAGTGTATTGGGTTTTAGCTGTGCAAAAACCTCAGAGCATGTCCATGTATAGTTAGTTCTCAGACATGTTTGTACTGTATAATATATCACCAAGAATACATTCGTACACACAAATGCCTTCAACCACATGCATTGCATACAAAATTTCATTACAAATGTGTATACAAAGACATGAAGAAAACAATGTAAGCATACACGCAACATACAACTATGCATACATATATATATATAGCTACATGTTATGTGTTACTGCATGGCTATATGACATGTGATGTGGTACACATAACTACATGTCAATGATGTTACATGCAATGAATTACTTCGCTACATATCACATGTAATGTGTTACGTACCTATATGTTAGCCTACATGTGATGTGTTAAACGGTTACATGTTACATGTGATGTGTTAAATGGTTACATGCTACATGTGATGTGTTAAATGGTTACATGCTACATGTGATGTGTTAAAATGGTTACATGCTACATGAGTAATGTGATGTGTTAATTGGTTACATGTAGCCATGTGATTTGTTGCATGTTGCATGTGGCCTCAAACGACCATTATATCTGGCTGTCACACAACAGTTTGCTCTCATGACGGCAGGTGTTACGTTTGAGTCAAGCCGTTAAAATGCCATTATATCCAATCTCACTGTGTACTTCTTTCGAAAAACAACTCTTAACAAAAAGCACATTATATATATATAGGCTATATATATAAACACACACAGTCACACACACACACACACACACATACGTATGTATATGTATATATATATATATATATGTATAAATATATATATATGCTATATATATGTATAAATATATATATATACACACATATATACATGTATATATATATGTATAATGTATATGTAAATATATATATACACACATATATATGCAACGAATATATGTATATATTATATATATGCTATATATATATACACACATATATATATGCCACGAATATATATATTATATGTATATATATAATGCGTATATATATATCGACGACGGCAGCCGATCAATAACAACGCCATGACCCAGACGTTCACGTTGCTATACGTCCGAGAAGCGGAACAACAGTGAAGAAATTATTCGTCATCGAAATAGACGAAACGGCCCAAACCGTCTCAACACAAGATGGCGGCAGCACTGATATTATTATTATTATTATTATTATTATTATTATTATT
>OX243811.1:4050276-4107776 GCA_945859605.1 Lumbricus rubellus | reverse complement strand
AACAGTATGGTATACTTTAATGGAATCCCATCACAAGCAAACTTCAAAGGAAAGAGAAACAAGGGAAGATCACGACTGCACTTGATAGCCATAAACAGAAACAAAGGCATACAGCTAAGGCATACAAAATTTGGACTAACAATGAGAGGGCACTGGACAATGGACATGACAAATGAACCAGGAATAATACGGAGGGGGGACTGTCATTATTTCACACCGTCACGGACAAATGGATGGTGTCAGGAACAAATAAAGCTGTTAATGATGAGGATGATGACGAGGATGATTAAGAACCTTGGACAAGGCGGACACACACACGCACACACACACACGCACGCACGCACACACACACACACACACGCACGCACGCACACACACGCACGCACGCACGCACGCACACGCACGCACGCACACACACACACACACACACACACACACACACACACACAAGAGAAATGGAACAGAATTCCACCAACTGACGTCCTATCCCTCCATACATTGATCAACAACAATAATTAAATTTAATTTAATTTAATTTAATTCAAACTTATCTATTCAGAGTTATAAACTTAAGAATGCAACACCAATCACAAAACGATGCGTTAAAACAGTACAATGAAATCAAGAAAAATTGTGACAAATTGTCACTTTAAGTAAGTGAAGAGATCCCTGAGAAAGGCGTCCCGCAAGTCCTGGGCAACCACAGTACAGGAATATTGTGTCAAGATGTTAGGGAATGCAGTAGAATTAGGCGATTAAAGAGAAAAGACGCCCGCACGTGCTTATTAGTACTTAGAGATAAGAAGACAGAGATAAGGCATATCATAACCAGAGAATTGAGACACTTACACATACAATCTCAGAACTAAATACATCATACGAAGAGAATTCACATAAAATAATTGAAAAATACCATGAGTAAAAGATGTAAAGATGTGCTGCGAAATGGTCCAAAAATTCTATAAGATATTTTTATGATCCTGTCTTTTTCTTTATACCGTACCTCAGTCACAGGGTCGGAAATCCCATGGAGGGAAGGGTGGGAATTCCCTCCCAAATTTCAAGCTGGGTTGGGAAACATGAAGGAATTCCCTTCCCACGAGTGGAAGTTTGGAAAATTGGTTTTCTCAATGAATTGGTTAAATAATTCAGATTCCTATGCAATAGTGCTCTATATGGGTTGCTAACTTGTCTAAGGGAAGTATACACACTTATGAAGGGCAGATTTCCCTCTCAACATGTCGAAAATATGTGTATGGGTGCAATAGACACTCACATAAAGAAGATGCCATCAGGACTGAAGCATCACTGTTCAGTCAGTCTTAAGTGGTATTTTATGTACTTGTGAATAAGTACTAAGTATAAGACCAATAACATACTGAATGTACTAAGATTTAGACCATGGCTGTTGAGGCTAAGTCAAATGCATAAATAAAACTCCCTGCAGTGGTGTTTTCTACATGTTAAAAGGCATCTAATGACATTGGCAATATTTACAGCAAAACTGAGGAAAATAAATACTTGATATTTACATGTAAAAATTACTTTATACAAATGAATACAATCCCTTAGCTGTGGTAGGCATGAAAGTATAATCTACATATTATATATTACATGCACAATACAAATACAAACAAAAGATATATATATATATATACCCAAATGAAGGATAATTCCACTGCAACTGATTATATATAATTGCTAAAAATTTGTGTTCACGCTATTTGTAATGAGTTCAATTTTGGGTGACCAGATTGTATACAGAAACGACACACAATATGACCCCGGAGAACTTGATACCCTTGATAAAGGGGCTGAAGTTTCAGTTCTATAAATGGCACAAAGTTCTATTTCAAATCGTGGCATATAGTCTATCTTTAGGACAACTACAGCACAACAAATCTTTGACCTATGGAGTTGATACACAACATTTAAGACAAGACACTCCTTAACATAATTACCAAAGCCATTAAACGCCATTCAGGAATAATTTCCTACACCATCGTAAAGTAAATGCATTTTACTTCAAAATTGGTATTTATATTCACTTCAGTGGCAACTCCGCCACTGTTTGCACTCTGCCAGTGCCAGTCCCAAGCCTGGATAAAGGAGGAGGGCGTCGCTAATGGTCTTTGTTACCAATTACCACCACTTGAGTGGCGTTGCCAGCTATACGATTTCAGAAGGTCGTGTCTAGGTGCCGAAGCCCCCGGGGAAAGAAAAAGGTTTAAGATGGCCAGTAGATGAGGGGCGAAAAAGAACCGGACACTGCTTTCAACATAAGACTGTAAAAGCAATCTGCCCTCAACACGTTTTTTGATGAGAACAGTTACTGTATCTTATTTTTTATCTATTTATTTCTTGCATTAGCTACAGCGCCCCTTCAACTCAGAACGCTCCCGACTACAGCGCGGACACTGCATCGGATTTTGACGCCGAAGCGCATGAGCAATTGCGAGTGAAGGTCAAGATCGTTACGTGGTGACTTGAGTTGGATTCGAACCGGAGCCCTTCGGCTCCAAGGGGCTGAACCCACCACTACACCACTGTGCCCCACTTAACATAAGAACCCTTTTCCCCCACTTACACGAAACAATAGTGTAGTAATGTACTTGATATACGGCTTTACAAGCAATAGATCTGTTAAATGTAATCATAAGTGTAAATTTCCAAATTTCTCAGCGCCAACTGAAAGTCGCCTAGTCAGGAAGGCCAGCCTAATCACCAGCGTTATATCAAATCAAGTCCGCAATATAACCATGCGACCAAAATAGCCAACGACTAAAAGCCTGAACAGGAAGTTGTTATAGAAAGTCTCTATAAATAGAATGATAGCCAAATTTAGCATCCGTTTAATTGACAAAAAGATGTAACTGCAGATGGCTATCCGCTCTGTCTTCTGGCCCGGCTTAAATCATCCCTGAGTAGCCAGCTCGATGTAAACAACTTGGTCTCTCTCGGGGTAGGGGTGGGGGCTCTTCTTCCGGGTTGGTCAGGCCTATATTTTATCTTTTTTAATCCGCGTTGACATTACATTGCGTTGACATTGCATCGAGTGGTGGTAACACTAAACACCATGCAACACAAGTAACCCTATTGGATTCCCAGTCTTCCACGCATAGTGGCGGATCTATTTTCGTCGGCGTCGCTTCCTTTTTCATTTGCGACGCCACGATTATTAAAACCAGCAACAGTACTCTTGTGTCCGTGATTGCACTGAAGACAAAACAAACGTAATATTAAGCTGTCTTTGTAGAATTGGACCGCAGAACTCTCTTCTTTGACTATGAGAAGAGACTCGTCGTCCATGATATAGGTCACAATAAAAGTTAGGGCCCATCCAAATATTACGTACGTAAAAATCGTAATTTTAACTCCTCCCCCCCCCCCCCCGTTGTAACTCGTACATATTGTGGACCCCCTCAAGCGTAGGCCTACGTAGATCTACAGATAACCTTCCCTGTCCCTTAATAAAATTAATTAGCTAAAGTCACCTATAAAACAATTATTTTGCCGAAATTACTTCTTTTTTAAACACCACATTTGTTAGCTAAAATTTGATATCTGTTATGGTTTACTGTTTAGATCTTAACAGAATTTAATTTTTAATTTTAATCAAATGCCATTGGAGACTGTAGGATAATGCAGTAATAAAATTAATAGGTTATAATGTGGACGTTATCATTAGAAATTAATTTTGCGTGCGTACATTTTATCGGGACCCCTTCCCCCGCTGCACGTACCCGTACGCAAATTGCCCTTATCCTGTGACGCCGCCCCGCTGTGTAGGCCTACGTAATACTTAGACAGCCCCTTATGAAAGTGAAATTGGAACACACCCATCCCTAACAGGGACAAAAATAAACATATGCATCATTGTTTGTCTCATGCATTTGAGCGAAGAAAAGCAAAACATATTCTAATTTTAGCAACAGAAAAAAGACAGGGCAGAAGTGTCAAGTAGCACACGCCGACCTTGTAACTTCAAAGTATCTGCTATTATGTGCTATAGCCATCCTGTGATTGTAATTAATCACTTTTATTACGCCCGTGTCTGACATAAGAGGCGTCAAGCCATGGTACTCCAAAACCCAAGTCATAACTTATATGCCCTATAATTAGCTCAGTATTAATTCAGAAGATCATTCCGTAAGACAGAACTTTAGGCAACCTGCGGTCGATAAGCAATTTTGCGAAAATAATGAGGACAGAAAATAGGCCTTACGTCCTCTGCAATTAGCAAAACTTCGATATCTCTTTGGTGTCTCACTGGTAGAGGGTGCTCCGTCCTAACGACTCCTACTGCTTAGTACATGTTACTGTTAGTGTTGTTTTCGTTAACGAAAACAGCAATTAACGAAAATTGAACACTTTTCGTTAACGAAAACTAAAACTGAAACTATATGGTTATTCCGGAATCATGCCATTCGCCAATCTCATATTAATGAACGAGTAAAGGCATCAAGTTGTGATTATTGTGGTAACTTATAAGATCTCTGGCTGTTATTAATATACTTCGATTAACTTCTGTTGATGGCCTTCATGACAAAAGACTAATGCTTCTGACCTGCGCTCAGCCACTTACAGATTACAGCGAGATTTGCTGGAGATGCTGTTCGGACTTTTCCAGCCGCCATCTTGCGTTCTGTTTTATTTACCGATTGCGAACGAGGGGGTGGGTTATGGGGGGCAGCACAGCATTATACATATATATATAGGTTCCCTTTCCAGGAGTGATTACGTTTGGGCGATGCACACTTATGATAAATCATGCTTCTTGCACGTGGTGTCTTCGATGGCTACACGTGACAGGCCTCTCGCTTGCATGTAGGGCAGATAGGCCTACGACGTTGTATCAGTCGTTTTCTATTATGAGCTTGCTTCACGTGTATTGCTACTGTGTGGCTCGGCGCATTTTAAATGAGTTTGCAGCTTAATATTTAAATAACAATTGAGGTTTTTCTGTGTCAGTTTCTGATCACTGAACGTTTTACAGAACTTTATTGTAATCGTGGTTGCAGGGTTAGAATTAATGGCCGGGGGTTGTGAGGAGGTTGAACCCCTAGGATTTCTTAGAATCCCAAAAGTAAAGTTTTCTTTGCACAATAAACTCCACCTCAATGATCATAGTCTGACCCCCTCCCTCCCCCAGTTATATTCTACAACTCTCATACTGCCTAGTTGTAAATTGAGAATTGCTGGGGAAGGATTTAACCTCTAGTCTTTCTTAGGATTCTGCAGTATCTATTGCACACCCCACGTGGATTATAGTCTGACCCCCCACCCTGCTCCGTTATTTTTTTTACAATTCTCCTAACATCATAAGCACACAGCGTTTCCGGTTAAGGGCACAAAGAATTTATAGGCTGTTTCACACCTGGCATTTCATTGTAGCATAACATAATTTTTAAGTCCGCTACGTGCAGGCCTAGCACCCAATACAAGTTCTCAACCTGAGTTCCACGGGACCACGGCACTTTGCATAAGGATGGCATTTGGTCAACCTTTCTGCAAAAAATGCAAAAAACTACTGATAATCACTTCTTTGGTAAGGCACAGACTTTGAGACTTGTACATTTTTAAAAATATTTTTCATGGAGTTTTCATGAATGTAAATTTTTCGGTTTCACTTTGCGTATCAATGATCATCAGTAATCAGTGCTTTAGATAGAAGAAATTTGTCTTAAAAAACCAAAAATGTAGCACTTAAAAAATAGGTGTGGATTTTTCAGGGGTGGGCAAGTGCCCCTCAGCAACGTTTTCACATCTTTAAGCATTTACGTAAGTTAACAATAAGTCCGGAATTTCAACTTACCTTTCAACAAGGCAGCGACGGAATAGTTTAGGATAGTGTAGTAGTCTATAGTTTAGTGTAGTAGGCTATGCATGCAGTGTAGTCTAGCCAGGGCCTGGCCACACTTCAGCTAGGAACCTCCTCATCTAAAACTTCACTGCAGTACGTCCCACAGACTTCAAAGACAAAGTCCTGTTCCCTCTCTAATTGCAGGACCCACTGTAGGAAAGGAGGGGACATCCTACGCCTGCTGTGACCATTGGTGTCGCCCTCCTAGTTTTCCCCGGCTTGGGACTAGCACTAAATGTAAGAGCAGTATAAGAACTCATGGTCTACATAGTTATATACGGGTACTTGCCTAGAAGCAGCAGCCTGTGTGTCGCTCGGTATGTCTGCTTGTCTCGTTGCAGCTGCTTCTCTATCTTCTTGTTCATCTCACGCCGCACCTTGTCATCCTCGCCATCCGTTACTCCGCTGCTGAAGCAGCTCATTGTATTGTAGAACAACGAAGTCGTCGTCGTCTTGGCAACAGATGACGATGGTTCCCTAGGAAACCACAAAGACAATAGAATCTTAAAGACAATAACAAATCTTTTAAACCAGATTTATTTATACAGATTATTTATTGTGTTGTTTTATTTTACTCGAAGTAGAAATGATCACTTGTTTATTTCTAACGGTGATTTTATCAGATATAGTAGGGGCCTACCATTTCTTTGCAACTATCCATGAAAACACGTACTGCACCAACTACTACCCCAACCAAACCCACGCACCTAATACACCTCCGCACCAGGGGCGGATCCAGAAGGAGCAAATCAGGCCATGCCCCCTCCCATTGAGAATTTTTTTATTTTTCACCAGGGTGGTAAAAATGGACATGGGGCCTCCTACATGTTCAGGTTCGATGTAAAGGGAAAAGGTGACAGGGAAGAAGGAGGGAAGAAAAGTAGTGTATGACTAAAATAAGTCATCAGCTATCTCGGGGAAAATGGTATTTTTTGTCAAAGAAATTATTTTTTGCCAAGATTTCGGCTAAAGGACTAAAAAAAATCATCAAATTTTTTTCGGCTGGCAAAGTGGTCTCTTTTTCACAGCATTTCGACCAAACGAATAAAAAAAGGTCATCATATTCTTCGGCCAAAGACTAACAAAATTTTTTCCAGATCCAAGGACAAAATTTTTTGCCCCCACCTTCCCTGCACATTTTGGTGCACCTCAGGGTTCTGTCCTCGGTCCTTTATTATGGCTGGGTTGAGAGTGCCCCCGAGTGGTTTTCTTGAATGGATGCTATATAAGTCCATAGAATGAATGAATGAATGAATGAATGAATGAATGAATGAGTGCTTAACTGCTTATATGTAATTATGTATGCATGTAGTGTAAAAAATTTCCACAAATCTTCATTACACCATGCACTTCAGAGAAACCCCATGCACCTGATAGAGGCACTCCCTCCCAAAGTTACAAGGCAAAGCCACAATCAGAACGAATGCCTTTCAAGGATTTTCCGAATTGAGTTAGAAAAAGATGAAGAAGGAGAGAGACTGGACAGCTTTGCCAAGAAATTATGGATTGAGCACATCAATCAATCAATCAATCAATCAATCAATCAATCAATCAATCAATCAATCAATCAATCAAAGATGAATGAAACATATAACTATGCCTATAACATCACGCAAGTTATAATGTACACAGAAAAATCCAAGTCACCTTGAACATAAGATGAATGTAGTATCTTAGTTTATTGACAAATGTCACACCACATCCAATACAGGTCACATGGAAAAGTAACCATAATAATTGTTCTAATATAGAAAGTCTGTTTGCTATTTTGTACAGCAGAATTCATGCAAGTCTACACAGTTACAAGCTTAGTATTTAGCGTAGTTGTAATTTAAAAATTTATATAGCTGCACTTCAAGGAAGACTTTCAGAGACGCTCCGGACGACCAAAAGGGCTTACAATGAAACCCCATGCTATAGAACAGAACGGTCTTTGAGGGCTATCGGAAATAAGGCAGAGGGGCGGTGGGGTTCATATCACAGGTGGTTTGAAGACTCATTGGACGGGCCGGTTATGAAGGCATCCTCAGTCACGAATGGTCAAGAACGAAACGCTTGGCAACCAGTAGGGTTTTTAAATGAATTTTTAGAACTGCATAATCTCTTCTCTCCCTTACCATCCTCTATAGTACGGCAAATTTATCCCAATCGGATGACAATGACTTTTTAAAACTATTTTTAACTGCACAAGTGCTTCTACAACTGCACAGGTCCATATAAACTGCACATTTTGTGCACAACTGCACGCAAAAAAGCCATGAACCCTAACAGAATACATGGAAAATTGCTTAAGTCTGTTGAGTAGACAAAAATATCATTTTGAACAGTTCTCACCACTAATATGATATAGTTCGGTAGCCTATAATGCTGGTTAAACGTCATCACAATTGAAAGAACATGAGAAATTTAATTATATATAGTATCCGAATCATCAAATTAAAGGTGTCTAAGCAGTGACAAAGTTGAGTGAGTTTTTGCAGACTAACGTCACTGTGTAATAGCAAAGATCATTAGCGAAGCCCTCCTCCTTTATCCAGGCTTGGGACTGGCACTGGCAGAGTGCAACCAGTGGCGGAGTTAGGGATGAAGTGCATGATGGATGCAGAGCTTAACGAATCTTGCATTTGACGTGGATGGAAATTATTTTCTAACAGTTCTCACCGTTTCATTGGCAAAAAACGCTTTCTGACTTCATCAGCGAGACAACACAATGAATTAAACGTATTATACTGCTCAAGACTCTGTGTATCGTTTAATCTTTTACCCGTTTGCCCCGAGAATAACCGCTGAAAACGGACTTAAAATTTATAAATGAACGGGTAAAGAATCAATTTTAAAGGCCTATACCTGGGTCTAAGAAATTGGAGTGTTCAGAGTTTCATTAATGGGCTGAACAGGAGGTTCAGCATTTACTTTTAGGCGAAAGCACGTTTACCTGTAAACTGTATTTCCTTATGATATAAGCTAAGTTCTAAAAATGGTTCTAAACACCGATAGGGAATACGTTGAGGTACTTTAAATTTAAAGACATGAGATCTATGCAAGTCTTTTATAACATCTAAAACACCACTTTCAAGGTGTCTAAGCTCAGCAGAGTTAATGTTAATAATGGCTGCAGTCTGCATCATCATTATTTTTTATCATTATTGTCATCATCATCCTTAACAACATCATCATCATCATTTTTATTATCATTATTAACATTTTTATTATCATTATTAATTCTTCATGAATAGAAATGCAAGTACAGGGTGGGCCATAAAAAAGTAATCCCCTACGGGTTTTTGCCCATATCCTGGCCAGAAGTAAGAATTTCGAAATGAAATTTTACAGGCTTAAAGACAATTCATATTTACACATGATGACCAGATTTCATTAAAATATTTCAAACAGAACAATAGCTACATCACTTTTAGTGAGGCCACTCGCCGTTTTTTGACGATTCAAAAACGCGATGCAACAAAAAGTAACAAAAAAACCAATCTAATTATTCTGGTCAATATCTTGGCCAGAAGAAGGAATATCAAAATGAAATTTTACACGAGTGACGACAATTCATATCTACACATGATGGCCAAATTTAATCAAAATGTTTCAAACAGAACAAAAGTTATATCAGTTTTAATGAGGCAACCCCCGTTTTTTGACGATTCTGAAGAGTAACGCAACAAAAAGTAGCAAAAAAACAATTTTATTAAGCCTCATCTCAAATATTTGTTATCAAATAACCTTGATATTGCCAAATGATCATTATTATTACTATTTAAAAAAGAAACAGGGTACCAGCGTAGCTGCACGTCGCTGAGAAGTCACTTAGCAAGATGGCAATCAAATTGGTAAATAAGGAATCTGTCAGGTTAATCAAGAGGTCCATCAAGAACTTTGCAAAGAGACTCAAAATAAGTTTTGGCACTGGTGTTGGGCACATTGAACACAAGTTGTGAAGTGCTACCAAGTTCATTTGACAACAGTTATTTGAGATGAGACCTAATAAAATCGTGTTTTTGTTTCTTTTTGCTGCGTTTCGTTTTGGAATCGTCATAAAATAGGTGGGTTGTCTCACTAAAAGTGGTATAACTTGTGCTTTGTTTGAAATATTTTGATGAAATCCGGCC
This sequence comes from Lumbricus rubellus, assembly GCA_945859605.1. Taxonomy (NCBI): domain Eukaryota; kingdom Metazoa; phylum Annelida; class Clitellata; order Crassiclitellata; family Lumbricidae; genus Lumbricus; species Lumbricus rubellus. Next base: position 4,097,798 of record OX243811.1, on the reverse strand, counting down.
GTAATGTGTAAAAATGAATTGCCTTTAAGCCAGTAAAATTTCATTTCGAAATTCTTACTTTTGGTCAAGATATTGGCAAAAAACCTAAATTTTTTGCGTTTCGTTTTTGACTCGCCAAAAAACGGGGGGGGTGGCCTCACTAAAAGTGATATAACTTATGTTCTGTTTCACATATGTCGATGAAATTTGGCTATTGTACGTAGATATGAATATCCTTCAAGCCCGTGAAACTGGATTTGAAAATTTCCTATTTTTGGTCAAGTTATTGACAAAAAATCGTAGAGGATTACTTTTTTTGGCCCACCCTGTATATTCAGATGCCATGATCTGGCCACGAACAGGAATTTTTTAAAAGTAAGTATATCCAGTCCCATGATCAATTGATGGAAAAATAGAAATGCAAGTATATTCAGGCGCCATGATCAAGTGATACAAAAGAATGACAGAAAAGAGTTGAAATATAGGTACATTCCCTTTGTTGTGAGCATGCATGTGCTAGAATATAATGCTGCCATTGCGTTTTACATGAAGGAATGAAAAATTGGCACTTTGTAACTGAACTTTAATAAGCTATAGCATCTGTTCCAATGCGACTCACTGAAAACGTCTAAACTCAATTTAAAAAGTTGTTTTCGTTCTTTGTCTCAAAAACCATAAAATCGATTGAAGTGACATGATTGCAACATTTATCTGCAGGATGCACAAAATTGTTCAAGATTTTGCTTTTCACATCGTGAAAAATGTTGACGCAATATTATTGACATTGTAAGTTGTTAGTGATTGTGAATGCATCAAGATGTTTAGAATATGAACAAACGTTTTCTTAGTTAAGATTTGATGTTTTACACTATAATATTTACTTTATAACTGCATACGTGTGTATTGAGATACTAAGAATATGAACGAACGTATTCTTAGTTAAGGTTTGATGTTTTACACTATAATATTTACTTTATAACTGCATATGTATTAAGATACTAAGAATATGGACAAACTTTTCTTACTTAAGGTTTGATGTTTTACACTACAGAGTTTATAACTGTGTTTGTATTAAATTAATAAGAATATGAACCAACCTATGCTTAGTTAAGGTTTTGTTTTACACTACAGTGTCAATGTAACAAGATTATAACATGAATACAGCTAAATAACCTCTGTCAATTAACCATCAGATTATGTACATGTACATGCATATAGGTGGCCCTAACCATGCAGTGGAACTCTGCAGTCCCTTCTGGGTTCCATTATGTGACCAGCAGATTGCCTTATCGTATAATATAGTATGATGATTATTAAGTTACTTTACATACTTTTGCCTAATTAAAATTAAAAGCAGGTAATTGTAATACATCTGGACCCACACCTAACCACTTCTCGAGTAGGGTATTGCCCTATACCATCCTGCTATAGCAGTTAAGACAACAGGACCAATGGTATGGAGCTCGATTTCCTTGATCAAAAGCCACCAAGGCCACACTCTACCCAGCCCCAGTTGCGAAGTTTGCAAACTCGGTTCGCCCACAATATTTATTTATCCCAAAACTAATCTTCGTGTTTCATAGTTGATACAAAACAAAAGCGACCGGTAGAGGCGACGAAAAAGCACACACTGAAGCGCGATCAAACACAGACATCCAAGGGTTGACACAGGCACAGACAGAGATACAGACAAGCAGAAAATATACACACAGACTGTCAGACTGTTAAGACAGACGAGGACCGGTGGAATGAGACTGTTTTACACGCAGAGGGTTGGGTCCCGTTACCGTCAGTATAGTCGCGTTGGCCTAGCAGCAGCCGCGAAGGCTTTCTCCCTGCAGTCCCTCCGATTCCGAAACCCTTAGCAGGACGGTCGGCAGTCGGTCTTTCCGTTCGCACACACTAGATTCTGGTTATTTCCATCTGGCGGCTAATAAATCCGTGTTTGTTTCGTCTTCTCCTTAAAAATCCTCGAAAAGCAACACTCGAATCGATGGCGTTTCACCAATGAACGTCTGTACGGCGGCAGCTGTCACCACCGTTCGCACCGGGTCTGGTAATATTACGAGTTAATCTATTTATAGACTGAAGGCTAATAATTATTCACCGTCCGCAAAAACGGCAAAGAAGTTGATTCTCGTGACAACACGTTTAAGAAGTTAATTTTTAAAAAGCAGACAGTTTGCATAGACGGTGGTTAATTAAATGCTAAGTTCTTCGTCCTCGCCCAGACTCGAGCCTAACTCTCTAAATCATTGGTCAATTCTTACCTTACCCGATGCTAGTTGACTCTTTAAATGGTCACGTAGTCCGGCAGCTTGTGATCCGCCGTCCGTTGCTATGCTAGTCGTCTGATAAAAGGCGCTACATCAGTGGCGACGCTACTACGAGCAACTTGCACGAAATTAACCGCCGCGCCACGAGTTCAATCCCTGCCACGACGACTCAATGCAATTTATCTAGCTCCCGTCGTCCGTCCGTGGAGAACTGCACCATTTAGACGAAGTTCGGTTTTTATCTAGCGCCGCGCCCGCGACTAAAATAATATCCTCGCAACCAGGTTCGTTGCCTTGACTCTTGAAAGTTCGACTAGAAGCCCGGCCAGCTCCGAGCGCATCATGAATGACTGGCATTCGTCTTAAATCGATTAAATTCAGGCATTATTGCTCGGTTTAAAATTTTCCATGGTTTAGCCGAGACCGGCCTAAACGAATCACAAACCCTCGTACAGCTAAGAGCAACCACGGCGACGACTATGGCAGCCCTTCTGTTTAACATGATTACAGCGCCCAGCTCGGTCGCCGCCCGGCGTTGCCCGTACTGTGGCGTTAGCCTCCGCGCCTTATTACCTCGAGCGTCCGTCTGCCTACCCCTGTCCGTCCGTCTGCCTGTACGCTGGCATCTCCGCCCGAGCGCCATGAACGGGTCGACCTTGACGATTAAACATAGCCCGGGCGCCGGCTAAAAATAGCAGCCGCCTGCTAAAAATAAACGGGCCGAGATGCCGAACGCGGCTGGGTCAATACACGTCTACGAGGCATCTGTCAGTCGGTCTCGCGTGCCGTGCTGGTCTCGGAGGGAGGGAGGGAGGAAGTGGGGAGGGAGAGGGAGGAGGGAGGGACAGACGCTGGGCTGCTGTGGCAGGGCCGCAGCTGCCCCAACGGGCGTCGGCGGCAGCAGCAGCAGCTGAGACAAGCCATCGGTTGGTTGCTGTTCGTCGTCCGTGCACGGTGCACTTAGTTGCACGCGTGCAGCAAGCGATCGATGCGATGCAGCCGATTAGCATTGGATGCACGACGACGACTCCCGCCATCTGGCGAATGACTGAGCAGCAAGCGAACGATTCAAATCGTAATGCTAGATTACTGCCACCGTCTCTAGTATTACTTTATATTACTGCTTTACTGCATCTATCCGTACTGTGTTGGACTCGGGGGGCGGTGGGCAGAGCAGTCGAGAGCTCCTAAACTTCAGCGCTTCTGAATAAGCTGGTGCCCTACGCATGGCTTTCGTGTGATGCTACAGAAATTAGGAGATTAGCCTACGATTTCGATGACGAACTATCGCTTTATGCTAAAAATTTTGAAACAAATTGAAATTAATTAATAGGCAAAATGTGTAGGTATGACCACTGCTTTTATATTTATATAATTATACAATATGAGTTTGTCATATGTTAATTCGATGTTTAAACTGTTTGTATATAATTCTTTATAATATTTAATATTATAATTAGAAACTGGCATAAACAAGGCCGTAGCCACTAGCCAGGATTTTTTTCGGAGGGTGTTTTAGCGGCCAAAATTTCCATTTTTATCGACGAAATTTCTGACGACCTTTTTTTTCGTCCGGTCGAAAATTTTTGAAATATTTTTTTTTCGCCGTCAAAAATTCTGATGACCTTTTTAGTCCTTAACTTCGATTTTTAGATCGAAACATCGAAATTTGATCTATTATTTCGTTTCGGGGGGTGTTTTATGGCTTTTTCCATGCTTTTTTTCATCACGAATTTTAAAAAATGCAAAAGATTTTTTCTGCATTTTCCATTTTGGGGGGTGTTCAAACACCCAAAACACCCTCTGTCTACGGCCTTGGGCATAAACTATAAACTCTGCAAATAAGACGACCTAGCTCGATCGGGCCACTAGAGTTGGCGGGATCCTGCCCTCTCAGCGGCACTGGTAGGCCTACTGTAGGCTACTGCGCTGGTTACTGGTATAGGCCTACTGGGTTGTAAGTGGTATTCTATAGCTGTTCATGTGCATCAGGGCTTTTTAACGTGCAGTTCTACCCAAAATGTGGAGTTGTTGTAAATGAATTTGTATAGTTGTAAAAGCAACTGTTCTGTGCAGTGAAAATCAGTAGAAAAAGTAATTGCAGGCGGTTCACCACCACGGTAGAAGGAAGGACCTGTGCAGTGAAAAATAAGCTGGAAGGTGGAAGAAAAAAAGCAGTTTTCAACTGGTCGACTAAAAAAAGATCATCAGCTTTTATAAGCGGCGTCGCGACTTGGGATGTTTTATCATGTTTATGGGAAAACTTGTGAAAAATTTCTGCCAAATGACTAAAAAGGTAATCAGGTTTTTTATGCAGCGACGTGGGACTTTTGGTAAAACTTGGGAAAATTTATGCCAATTGACAACAACAAAACTTGTGACATTTTGGGGAAATTTTTCTGAAACGACCACAAATTTTCGCCAAACTGATCCGCACTAGAAAAAATTCCTGGTTGTACGGTTCTAAAAATTTCTTTTAAAAAGCCCTGATGTGTTGTAGGCTATTGTTCGTAATTAAGCTGGTGACCTGTATTTGGCTATTGAGCCTCGCTTTAGAAATTTGAAGATAGCGATGTCTAAGGAATTTTCATATCTGAGCACGTTCAACACGTACGTCATGAACATTCGAAAGCTTGCTAAAAGGAAGCATTCTGACTGCACTTCGCACTCTGTGCTCTGTGCTGTTGTACTTTTTCGCATGTAGGCCTATATGGAACCAGCGTAGGCCTACTGGTAAGAAAATGATTTAGTGACAAGATGCTGATGTCGTCATGACTAATTATAGGCCTAACCAAAACTCGATTTGGAAATAGTAACTATAAGTAAAACCAAATAGACAAATAAAATTTCAATATTGTCACGCGGATGGTATTTTACCGGTATAGTAATGTAATTTAAACATTCGAGCATAGGCGTTTACTGTAGGCCTACTTCCATTGGACAAAGCGAATGCTTGGAGCGACACCGGTGGCATCTAGCGAATGTGATTGTCATTAACCAATTTTTTAGATGTAGGCCCTACTTGAAGTCACTATCATTCTATCATTAGGCTAGCAATAATTATCATGCATCAAAGTTAAGTTGCGTGAGTTAGCAAGTAAAGTAAGTAGGTGAATTGCAAATGTGAGTCACCGAAATGTATGTAACTATGTATGTATGTGCAGTTTCTATAGCGCCCCTTCAAGATTATTACTCAGAAGCACTCCCGAATATACGGAGTTTCACCAAAGATATTATAGATTATAACTTCTATAAGGTCTTTGGTTTTACGCTGTAGCACTGAGCAATAATTGCGACTTGCGAGTGAATGACTTGTCAAAGGTCCACTCACAGTCACGGTCCGAACCAGGAAGATCACCGTGATTTAAAATCTCTTACCCGCAATTTCAATCGTTCCGCTGCATGTGGCGCCCCTATCGAACTCTGCTGTAGAACGACAAGAATGATGACGGTGCACTGACGGTGGACAGGTTAGTCTACACGCCGAAGGTAGCCTAAGTAGTAAGTACATCACCATTATAGCGGTTTTACTCATCCACCACAAAGTTTTCACAGATCATCCATAGTTGGAGACATGGTCTGCAACTTACGGGGGATTAACGAATGGCCAAAGGAAAGACGCGAGGTTTTGGGCGGACGAATGGCTGAGTCGCCGACGAAATTTAGGAAATTATCGGAAAAATTTCTGACTACCCTTTTTTTAGTCATTTGTCCAAATTTCCAGGAAAAACATATAATTTTCACTGTCAAAAAGTTGATGACCTTTTTAGTCATTTGTCCAAATTTCCAGGAAAAACATACAATTTTCACTGTCAAAAAGTTGATGACCTTTTTTAGTCATTTGTCCAAATTTCCAGGAAAAACATACCATTTTCACTGTCAAAAAGTTGATGACCTTTTTTAGTCATTTGTCCAAATTTCCAGGAAAAACATACCATTTTCACTGTCAAAAAGTTGATGACCTTTTTTAGTCATTTTTCCAAATTTCCAGGAAAAACATACCATTTTCACTGTCAAAAAGTTGATGACCTTTTTTAGTCATTTGGCCAAATTTCCAGGATATGCAATTCAGTGATATGACATCCAGTGATATGCAATTCAGTGATATGCAATCCAGTTATATGCAATACAAAACTATTTTTAGGTTGCTGTGAATGGCGTCTTGTGCTCGCAAGTTATTGGTTTATAAACAACTTACAAGTAACTTTTGTTTGTCCGCAGTTCGCCAGAGTGCATCACAAACCATTACGCTCAGCTGGTCCCAACAATTTATAACTTCCTAGATTGATAAAAAAAACTATATAGTGATTAATTAATTATAGGTCTGTGGTCTCAAGTCTCGACCAGGTCGATGGTTTGTCTGAAACTGGTGACACTTGACGAACAAAAAAAACTATTCGAGTGAAGAGTTCTTCGCTTGGCAGACTTTGGCCGACATCTTGTCTTCTTAATATGTCGGTGCGTTCTCTTGACTGTCTGTCTGTATCTCTCTGTCTGTGTCTGTCTCTGTGCTAGTCCGTCTGTCCCTCCCTCCCTTTTTCCCTCCATCTCTCCCTCCCTCCCTTTCTCCCTTTCTCCCTTTCTCTCTCTCTTTCTTGCTCTCTTTCTCTCTCTCTGTCTCTATCTGTCTCTCTCTCTGTCTCTCTCTGTCTCTCTGGTCTGTCTGTCTCTCTCTCGTCTGTCTGTCTGTCTGTCTGTCTGCCTGTCCGTCTCTCTCTCTCTCTCTCTCTCTCTCTCACACACACACACACACACACACACACGCACACACTCTCTCTCCTCCTTTGTATCTGCCAGTTCTGCCGCTGTTGTTTGTTGAATGATCAGTGGCGGAGATCTCTTGCACACAAGTGTCTGCTTATATGGAAAGCTATATTTTTACGCGCAATACTGCAGCGCTAGACCTAATTATGTTTACGAGATAATGCTGAACATTATCTCACACTTTGAGAAGAAAGATATATAAAATGTGAGACTTATTTGCAGAGTGGTTTCTGAACCATTATCCTGCATACTGCAGAGTCGTTCAATTTGATTTCTGGTTTTATGGCCACAGTGAGTCGTAAGCCTAGCCTTTGATATGCTGGAGCTTTAAAATGGCGATTTTCGCGCATTTTCTGCGTATCTCAAAGCGTTCTTGTTTGTACCTTAAAATAGCCATGCTTTTCTGAGGTTCTTCAGTTTTCAGTACAAAAGAATAAAAGCAGTATACCCCAAAAAACTTAAATTTAGCTATTCGGTAACCATACATGTATATTGTCAAAACAATAATACAGACAATTCACTGAAGTCAGTGAAAATTATAAAAGAGGAACCTTAAAAGGTTGTTGACTTGGCTAACCAGCTAAACCAGGGTCCTACGTAGTGTTGGAAGGCTTGGAACTTTGGAAGTTCACCGTGCACCTGAATACATGGATGGATGGATCCGATTTGACCGGTCTATAGGACAACGAGGCCGTTACCCTGGGTAGAAATTTGCTTGGCATATTGTAACGTCCTATGAGGCCGCTACAATTTAACCTCCTTTTAGGCCGCTCGGCGTGCTCATTTATTAATTTGCGGCCTTGCTAAATTTGCGACCGGCCTTCGGTTTTAGCCGCTTTTAGATCTGACCTTCGGTGCAGTACTTCGCTGCAACAGAAAGTGTCGCAATGCGACACTCTATTTTTAGATTCGGCCAACGTGTAAGTCGCTGATTGGTTGATCCGGATCACGTGACCGCTCCCAACGCCGAAATGCGCAGTCGACTGGAAGTTTTCATCGGAGTGAGAGGTCGGCTCGTGAAGACAAGAAATTCTGTATATTCTGGGTCTAAAAATGCTGAATGTGTGGCTGATTGCCTGATTTCATGAATATGAATATACCGTTGACTAAGCGACTGGTTTTGGGACAGTTTGCAGCTGATTCTGTGTGAATCTTTATTGTCATAATTATATTCCAATATTCGGACAAGAAATCTTCCGATCTTCTTTTCATATTTGAATGCGAGTGTTGGCCAAATTGCACGGAAATTTCCAGGAAAGTATTAACTAATCTAATTGCTCCATAACAGAATCCGAAACCAAGTGTAGTTAATTAATTAGAAATAAATGTTCACTGATAATAAGAATTGAAACCTAAGTCGATATTGAATAACGGTTGAAAGCTACAGTCCGAATTGTGATTCATTATACCTGACTGTTAATTATAAAACGCGATTACTAGAATTAAGGTTGTGCACGCCTGTTGATTATTTACGGAGATTCTGCTGACTTTAAAGACATATTGCATAGCTATTGAAGAACAATATCTAGGCCCGATCACAGATGTTAATTGTCGGCAACGCTTGTACATTATACTCAGTTGAATTGTTTAATTAAAATAAATTAAATCTGACGTTAATAAATCATTGAATAATGGAAACTCCTAACAGGTCTGAGGATCACTCTGATGAGGAATTAGAGGAATGCATAACTGAAGGGGAGAAGGGAGAAACCCCAGACCGTCTTGACCAATTAGAAATAAAGGGTAAACAAGTTGGGGAACTCTTACTAACTGTTTCAGAAACCCTGGGGATGTTCATGGAACGACAGGAGTCCCAATTCAAGAGCCTTAGTCAAGAGATAAGCCACTTACAAGAGCAGCACCACCGGGGTAGTCTTTCCCGAGAAGAAGGTGAGGTAATGAGGGAAAAGAGAAGGGAAGGGTTGACCACATCTAAGGATTGGGGATTTACACAACCTGTTGAAGGGGATTTGAACCCAGACGGTCTTCAATTCGAGGAAACCGTCGTTCCCAGACCGGGAACCGCAGACATATGTCGCCACTCGACCGAAGTCAATCCTGGTACCGATGAGAGACATCCCCCTCCTGAGGTGGAAGACCCAACCCTAAACTACGACTTTACCAGAGGGAAATCAATGGATCCCGTAGATCTTACTTACTTAGATGGATCTGTAGTCTTACCTGACAATAGAGAACCCCTTCAACAGTGCGGCGCCTCGATTGAAATCCCAGGGCGGGCTCCTACCATTTGGGAGGCTGAAGAGCAATACCAGGGGTGGGACCCGAGGTCACGTGGGCTTCTTTCGAGGTGGGGGCAGGCCGTTACACTTGGTACCAGAGCTAGTGGGGTTTTGAAATTAAGGTCAGATACAGAGGTTCAAATCCAATCTAGTGCAGATACAATTGACACCAGATTAAGTAAGGTAAAAGTAAGCTCAGGTACATTTGGTCCTAGACTAAGTGAGGTTTGGGAACTAGGTTCAAATACAGCTGACGCTCAGGTCCAACTTAGTCAAGATACAAGGGCCAGAAAAGAACCCGAAATTGTTAGGAATGAAACTGTCTATCATAGAGATTTAAATACGATTTATGAAAGTTCTGACTATGAGTCGTATTTGCGCATGAAACAAAACCGGTTAAATAATGATATAACCGAACAATTGAAATGCAATAGTGAAGACTCAGAAGTAACTGATATGCGGCCTTTACATCGATTTGTGTTCGATTCAAATGCGATAGCTATAGGGCAAGACTGTTTGAAAACATGTACTAACTCTGGAATGTTAGTTGTAGATAAATCAAATGGGGATTTGTCGTTCACACGAGAGTACGACTGGGGTCCACGAGATGCACATCCTCGTCTCATGCCATCTGCAACTCCACGGGCTGCCACCTCCCCATACTCGTCGTACCAATTCATGAACACTGAAACTGGAGACCTTCGACAATCGAATGGATTTCCTCCACGAATCATCTCTTCGAAGAATGTGGGTATGCACGACGTCCAGGTACGTGAAATGAAACCTGAATCAGAAAAGATCGCGTTCGCTTCTGCTTCGACTCCTCGTATGCCCACCCTGACGACATCTTCGAGTCGGCCGATAATGTCAACGATGTCTTCGTCGGTAAAAACCCAGGTTACCCAGAGCTACGAATACTTACCTCGTGAGACAGTACAGCCCATCTTCGTACCCTACTACGGTCCAGTCTCGTACAATGAACGGGTTGCCCTGGCGAAACAATTAATGCAGTGGCCAACAATGAAACCGATTGTCGCGGGTGGTCTCCAAGATGACCTGCCTAATCCGTTCATACTCGGGAGCGGTGTTGCTTCTGAAGAACCGCCCACAATCGTCAGCTCTTGTGCTCGAGAGTTGTCGCCGAAAAAGGACACTGCCGAACCGTCTCGATCTGAACCAATTGCTCGTGAAAGGAAAGAACCTGCTGGAAAACTACTAACTGAACATTCAAATTTTCCAGATAGAAGAATGCCATCGCAAATGAAGCTGGACCGATACAACGGTAAGACCTCGGTAGAAGTGTTCCTTAAGAAGTTCGAAGTATGCTCGAAAAGTAACCGTTGGACTGAAGAGGAGAAACTGGCCCAACTGACGTGCGCGCTAATTGAACCGGTAGACCAACTTCTGCATGAATTCGACTCGGAAGCCATCACCACCTGCACCGATCTAGTCGACCGTCTTCGACTACGATACGGAAGCTCAGACCAGGCAGCCTTGTACCAAACCAAACTGAATACTCGTCGTCAGAAATTGGGTGAGGATCTCGGCCAGCTGGTACAAGACATCCGGAAGCTTATGATTTTAGCTTTCCCAGGACCGTCGCCCGCGCATAGTGAGACAATCGCTATTCGAGCTTTTCTTGACGCTCTGTCAGACAAGGACCTAGCTCTTAAGGTAAGAGAGCGGGAACCAACCACGTTAGATAGCGCCTACAAAATCGCTCTCCGGTTGGAAGGCTACCGCCGCGCTGATGAAGACACCACCGGGTTCCACGACCGTCGACCGGGTCGCATCAAAACGGTGAGAGAAGTAGAAACAACCCTCGACGAAAGATTCAACCAGCTGCAAGAGACGCTGACCCGACAGATGAAAGAAATGTTCCAGAACCAGTTGAGTGCTACTTCAACTGAGGGTCAGTTTCGGAAATGGCAGCCGCAACGTTCGTCACCACCCTGGGGAACAGGAACCAACAATCAACAATGGAACCGAAATAGAGACAATAACTTTCCTCGGGTGAAACGGGACAATCGTCGCTGCTATGAATGCAATCAACCGGGACATTTGGCTCGCGTTTGTCCAGAACGTCCCCAGAGGTCGCCAGCGGATGAAGAATTCGAAGAAACCGCCGGGAATCCTGAAGGTAACGTCAGACACGTCCAGGGTAGGAATGATGCCTACCTGTCTGTGAAACTGAGTGGAAGATCCCTCCTAGCCTTGCTTGACTCTGGCTGCGAAATGACATTATGCCCTGCTTCGCTAGTAGACCCAAAAGATGTGCAGAATTCTGAACAGTCCTTGTTAGCTGCTAACGGGTCTGCTATTCGTGTTGTGGGAGAGACAATACTGAAACTGCAAATCGACGGTCATGAATTCCAGATTCCCTGTTTAGTCACAGAACAGGTATCTGAACTGATCCTTGGACTTTCCTGGATGAAAGACGAAAATGTACTTTGGCATGTCGGTCGCAACTGGATCCTGGCAGGAAGTCACAGATTCGACGTTCACTGCAAGCCACGTGTAAAACTGTGTCGCAGAATAGTAGCTTCTCGTGACCATGAAAGAAAGGAAGGAATCCGTGTCGTGCAAGCGAATTCGAAAACTTCGGAGGAGTTTTGGACCAGCCAGCCGGAAGGTGCAGGAACCGAAACTCCACGCCTGAAGGAAACTTCAGACTCGTCGAATCTACTCCCTCTACAGGTGGTAGCCCGGAATCCTTCTAACGAGGATGTGCATCCTTCTCCTGGCTTCGCAAACCCTCCCTCCGTTGGTGTACATCTTCCGTCTGTTCTCACCGACTTCTCTTCGGAAGATGTGCATCTTCCCTACGTCCTCGCCGCCTATCGAGCAAGTGAAAGTGAAAGCACCGGATTCACACCTAACCGGCTGTTCCTGTCAAGAGAGTTGTGCATGCCGATCGATTTAGTTTTAGGAGATGTCCAAGTTGCAAATGCTTTGTCTAGTACCGATGATTTTGTGGTGAATCAAATTGAGAATGTGCCAAATAAATTTGAAATTGCTCGAAGATTTATGCAGCGCCATGTCACTAACAGAAATTTCCGGTATGATATGAGAGTGAAACCCGCTAGGTTTCCCATAGGTCCTTTAGATTTGGAGACCTTGAATGCATTGAATAATCCTGAAGTTGAGGAATTAATGTCTGTTGCGAGACCTCGCAGGAACATTGTTCGCCCTGTAGGATATAGGTAACGTTACATGTATGTAGTGTAAGATAATATCGCGTAATGGCGATCGGTTTAGGCTTTGGCGAGAAGCCTGGTTTTAGTTCCTTTGGATGGAAATGCATATGAATTTTTGTTTCTAGACTTGATCTAGGTTAGATCATGGGGGTAGATTAAGATTGTTTACTTGTCGTTTTACTTGCATTGTTTTCTTTGTTGCCACGAAGAAGGGCAAGAATGCTGTGCTTGTATGTAATATAGAAAGTGTAATTGCATAACCGTGATTAATTGAATAATCTATGATGAGATTATTTGCTACTTTGAATTCTATACGGTTAGTGAAGGTAGGGTTCGGATGTAGAATAGTGGGTTATAATTGTCCGGACAGTGTTACGGGTCTATTCTATTATATTCCGTCCTATAAGGTGGACGTAGAAAGTCTATTGCATAAGTCAGGGAGAAATCCGTACTAGCTTCTTGGGTATGTTTCCCTGAATAGTAAATCCTTTGTTTGCTAGTTCCGGAAGGTCTGCTCTGTTATGCTCCGTCTTGTAAGGTAGACGTCGACAGACTATACACAGGTCAAGGAGAAATCCGTCCTAGTGTGGCTTGGGTATGCTTCACTAAGCAGTAAAGCCTTTGCTTAATAGTTCAGCCCTAGAGTAACATGTAAGGTGGGTTATGAAGTATTGACTGCCCATCGCTGATAGCGATTGTATGCTGAATTAAGGAACAGAGTTTTCCCAGAAATCTCTTTGGATAGGATGAGGATAGAATTAAAAGCAATACAGTCTTCTTTTATTGGTAATGTGCATTTGATTCATAGTATTGGTAACCTGTTAAATTGAATTGTAACATGCTGATTTGTTAGCATAATCGTTTAGTAAGATTTGGTGCCGGAGCAGAGAATATTGTGTTTGGAAGACATTTAAGTATCCTAGTAAGTGGCTCCGCGCAATTGAAGGATTAGGAATGATGATTTTAAATTGTGTTAACTGTAAACTTGATTCATTTAGACTGAGAATAATTTTCAGCACAGAGATTCTTTGTGATACTCTTTAATTGCTGATACCAGTTTCGTGATGTGCATAAGCGTAGACTTGATTTATTTTGGGCATGAACCCTTTTTACCTAAGCGTACCGGGGTTGTCGGTACTAAACTTGATTTATTTTGGGCATGAACCCTTTTTCACCTAAGCGTACCGGGGTTGTCGGTACAATTTGTGTCAATTGAGGATCTTGTTCTTACGTAGTACCGTAGTAAATTAGTTAAGGCTGCTTAATTATATTGTTTGGTTTCGGATCCTATTCTGGAAATTTTCCATTCAGGTGGAAAATTGGATTAAGTGGGGGGGTGTGTAACGTCCTATGAGGCCGCTACAATTTAACCTCCTTTTAGGCCGCTCGGCGTGCTCATTTATTAATTTGCGGCCTTGCTAAATTTGCGACCGGCCTTCGGTTTTAGCCGCTTTTAGATCTGACCTTCGGTGCAGTACTTCGCTGCACCAGAAAGTGTCGCAATGCGACACTCTATTTTTAGATTCGGCCAACGTGTAAGTCGCTGATTGGTTGATCCGGATCACGTGACCGCTCCCAACGCCGAAATGCGCAGTCGACTGGAAGTTTTCATCGGAGTGAGAGGTCGGCTCGTGAAGACAAGAAATTCTGTATATTCTGGGTCTAAAAATGCTGAATGTGTGGCTGATTGCCTGATTTCATGAATATGAATATACCGTTGACTAAGCGACTGGTTTTGGGACAGTTTGCAGCTGATTCTGTGTGAATCTTTATTGTCATATATTCCAATATTCGGACAAGAAATCTTCCGATCTTCTTTTCATATTTGAATGCGAGTGTTGGCCAAATTGCACGGAAATTTCCAGGAAAGTATTAACTAATCTAATTGCTCCATAACAGAATCCGAAACCAAGTGTAGTTAATTAATTAGAAATAAATGTTCACTGATAATAAGAATTGAAACCTAAGTCGATATTGAATAACGGTTGAAAGCTACAGTCCGAATTGTGATTCATTATACCTGACTGTTAATTATAAAACGCGATTACTAGAATTAAGGTTGTGCACGCCTGTTGATTATTTACGGAGATTCTGCTGACTTTAAAGACATATTGCATAGCTATTGAAGAACAATATCTAGGCCCGATCACAGATGTTAATTGTCGGCAACGCTTGTACATTATACTCAGTTGAATTGTTTAATTAAAATAAATTAAATCTGACGTTAATAAATCATTGAATAATGGAAACTCCTAACAGGTCTGAGGATCACTCTGATGAGGAATTAGAGGAATGCATAACTGAAGGGGAGAAGGGAGAAACCCCAGACCGTCTTGACCAATTAGAAATAAAGGGTAAACAAGTTGGGGAACTCTTACTAACCGTTTCAGAAACCCTGGCGATGTTCATGGAACGACAGGAGTCCCAATTCAAGAGCCTTAGTCAAGAGATAAGCCACTTACAAGAGCAGCACCACCGGGGTAGTCTTTCCCGAGAAGAAGGTGAGGTAATGAGGGAAAAGAGAAGGGAAGGGTTGACCACATCTAAGGATTGGGGATTTACACAACCTGTTGAAGGGGATTTGAACCCAGACGGTCTTCAATTCGAGGAAACCGTCGTTCCCAGACCGGGAACCGCAGACATATGTCGCCACTCGACCGAAGTCAATCCTGGTACCGATGAGAGACATCCCCCTCCTGAGGTGGAAGACCCAACCCTAAACTACGACTTTACCAGAGGGAAATCAATGGATCCCGTAGATCTTACTTACTTAGATGGATCTGTAGTCTTACCTGACAATAGAGAACCCCTTCAACAGTGCGGCGCCTCGATTGAAATCCCAGGGCGGGCTCCTACCATTTGGGAGGCTGAAGAGCAATACCAGGGGTGGGACCCGAGGTCACGTGGGCTTCTTTCGAGGTGGGGGCAGGCCGTTACAATATTACATCACTTAATAAGCAATAACCTACATGTACATACATACATCAGACACACATATACACACATGCAGGAATTAATCTGCCCACATAGAGCAAGTTTTTTTAATCCTTGCGAGTAAATGCTCGAGCCGCTCTCTGCTGTCTCTGCCTGACCTATATATCAGGTCGCTGATCGCATTGATCTCATAATAGTTGCCCGGTCAAGGACGACCGACCATGCCGAAAATAAATAGTGCCTTTACCATCTTCGGCCCTTCTATGTGGACCTTTCCCACCCACGCTATCCCTGGTAAGATCTTCGTTCGGACGCCACCCCCATCGTTATTTGAAGACCGTGCTATTTATTCGAAACGATAAAGCCGACTAGCTAGTAGGCCTACTGGTTAGGACGCTTCATAAACTCTCACAAAATTATAGGGTAGCCTACGAGATGGTTGACAGATTGGCATGTTAGCTCACTCAATCGTCTGCTAATTATTATATGCTTCAAACGCCTCTGAGAGTTTGAAATAAATCCGCTATTTATATACATTGTATAGTCACATGCTTTTGCATACGCGATTATTATGCGATTGAGAAGTGGGACGGAATAAGGCGGCACGTGCGACCTTCGAAATGTCAATCAATGCACAGAACGAAAACAAAACACTGTGGACCAACCCACCCACACACCCACACACACACACACACACACACAGTGTCACACACATGTACACACACACGCACATACACACGCACGCACATACGCACGCACGCACATACGCACGCACATACACACGCGCACACACACACACACACACACACAACACACACACACACACACACGAGGGGAGAAACACGACATGCACAAAACATACACATCACACATACAAATAGTGAAAACTACATACATAATGCCAGCTCCTTACGCGCATACACATGTAGATTAACTGCCATGTGTAGGCCTATATATTTACACACGCGCGCTCCTGTAAGCACACATAGGCCTAAACACTATGCAGCCTATTGATGTTTGCCTTACTAGCCTAGCACAGCAGGAGAAGGGAGACAGGCCAGATATGTCAAAGTACACTCAGCCGCTGATTAGAGCTGAGACTCGACTCAGCCTGATTGAGGTCAGACAAGATTACAGACAAGATTAAATTTGTCTCTTTTTTAAAGATAAGGATAGCAACGGACCCTAAAGATTATAATAATTTTTGTCTAATAGGCCTTCGTCCGTCAAGCGCTGCGAGGCGCCACCGTCACAGCACCATTCATCATGATCCCTCCTCCAATGAATACATATTTTTGTTTTCGTTATGCGTTGCCGTTCCGACGCCCGCCCTCTGCGGCGCTTCATTAAACAGCTGCGGCTGGTAACTAGAGACGCAGCTAGGCTTCGTATTATAATAATCTTGTACACAGTGCACAGCTAGCGTGCATTTAATATGAATTTATTATAGGCCTATGTTTAGGCGTATAACCACGTACGCTGGTGGTATAGGCGCCTCGTGTTAAAAATAGCTAATGCAAAAAATCGATTGAAGGCTGTCAGAGGCCTAACACAACAGGCAAGAGTAAACAGTGCCACGGATTTGCTATGGACAGCCGATTTAGTCTAAAATATACGCGACCTACTTTGATAATACGCGTTTACGCTTGCCTACGGATCATTATCATGATCGTACTTTCTAGATTTATAAGGCGCCATTTCCCAAGCTTATAGAGCACTAGGCCTAGCTTATTCACGAGCACTGCAAGCGTAGTATGATATCCAAATTCGCCTGATTGACAATGGTTTAAAATGGTGTTTTTCGCGCGATTCGTAATCGTAGGCCTAGGCCTAATATCCAAATTTCTAAAGCGCTACTCGAAAGCCAAGTGTGGGCCCTATTCACGAGCGTTGCGTTGAGTCAAAAGGGTTGTCCGTAAGAGTAGTCCTTGGTGGTCCGGGAGTATCATCGTGGTCCGGGGCAGGGGCGGATACAGAGCTTTTTGAAGGGGGGAATTTTAGATCTTGGGTTTGTTGCTCTTTGGACGAAAAAACTGAATACCTTTTATACTCTGTCTCCATCTACTCGGTCTCAACTTCTAACTGGTAACCCCTCCTCCTCATTTTCTTTCCTCAAAACTTATTTCTTCTCTCATGGCTTTGCGCACTGGGAGCGCCTCTGAACGGTTCACCCTAGTAGAGGCGCTTTATAAATGTTTTAATACGATACGATACGAACGAGGCCTACGTTGTGCATGTACCATTTTTTCAAGCCAATGCTACAATGATCTGTTTCTTAGTCATAAGCCTATCCTTCTTTCACCTTTGCCCGCTCCATTGACCACAAAATTCTTGAAACCTGATGGGGGACCACGTCCAGTGCCAGATTAACTATGGCGCAACTGGCGCACTTGCGCCAGGCCTTCTTTCGGGGGTAAAAATTTAAAAAAACATTGAGAAATACGATTATCCGATCGAATTTGTTTGTATAAGTCACAGTCTTATTTAAAATGTTTAATTTCTAAAACAAGCATTGCATACAGGCCCGGATCTACAGTTTTGGGGCCCTGTGCTGATCGAATGACGGGGGCCCCCTTACAATTTCAAGAAGCCAGGCAGACATATAAAATAACTCGAAACACAATTTGTTAGACTTTACAGCACATAAGAAGTAGATCGGACAATTGTCACGAGCTCACGACTCACGCACTGACATCATGGGCGGAGCTTGGTTTCCGTTCTTGGGGAAGGGGGGAAATAAAAACTTGAGCTTAGGTTGGGGTGGAAACTTAGTCCAGAGCGGGCGGCGCCAAATTATTTTAATTCTCGGCACAAAAAGTTGATAATTTTTTTAGTCATCATAAACCATGCTATTTTCTCCGCCAAAAAGTGATCTTTTTTGGTCATGAGATTGAAGTTTCGGTTCGTAAAAAAATGTCCCGCATATATTTCCTTCAAGTCTGGGTCAGGGCCTTCTGGGGGAGCTAAGCCCGGGAAAATATATCATTTTTATGGCAAAAAATATGACTCTGGGCCTTCTTGGAGGCTTAGCCCCCTCCCCTTTAGCCCATGATAAACTCCGCCCACCACCCATGGTTCGGCTTCCTTATATTGGCGATTATCCACGTAACCCTGGGTCTTCTTCTCTATATCTTCGAAAGTCTCTTGCATTTTCTCCACAAAAGTTAGCAGTGAGTGCCAGTGACTTGTACAGTTTGAGAGGGATACTTCTAAGTGACGTCATGCTATGACATTATTCGGTTATATATTTAGTCATAGCTATGATTGCTAATTTGCTATGCAATTTGCACTGTTTCTTTCCTGAATCCTCACTTTATTTACTTTTACTTTTACAATTTGGGGGCCCCACCGAAACTCGGGGCCCTGTGCTGCAGCACAATCAGCACCGTGGTTAATCCGGGCCTGATTGCATATAACATTTGGTGGCATTATAAAAACAGGCCTTCTACAGTACTACTACTTTAACCTTTACCCCTCGGATTAATAATGAATTGGCCCAAATTTGGCCGGTGGGAGCGGACATACGAGTGGTAAAGATTAATGATGACGTACTAATTAATTGTGTAGGCCCTACTGTAATGATGACGTATGACGTAATCAATTTATGTGCTGATCGACCCCATCACCAAATAAAATATATATGCATACGGTACAGACGACACAGTGTATGTTCCATGTAATATTATTATCTACTATTTAGTGTTTATGTAGCTGCTTATTTCTTTTTTAATTTTAATTTTTAAACAAATAAAATAAGTAGGCCTAAAGAAAATGAAGGAAAGACTTTTAAACTCGACGAACATTTTTGAACTGTTGAACTGTAACAAGTAAAATTTAAAAATCTCCTATGATCCTATCACAGCTTCATTTTGAGTTCCTAAATTATTAAAGTAGAGAGTTCTATGTTTTTCTATATAATTAATTTCCCCCATTTTTTGATAATTCGATTGGATAGAGGGCCTACTTTAGTTTTGTTGCATTGTTTGCGCCAGGCCTCTAAAAAGTTAATCCGGCACTGGCCACGTCTTATGCATGGGCATTTCTGATGGGGGTGTGGGCATGGCCGGATTGGTCTTTCCTGGATCCGCCTCTTGTCCGAGGTGAATGGTTTAGGCTACTATGACAAGCTTCGCCCAACCCCATCATGTGACATGTCCAAATGAAAAACTCTTCGGCTTTGAACAATTCAATTTTCGTTTAATCATGACTATAGGTCTTCAGGTTCAGGCTGTCTGAACCATCGACGATGGTCTGAACTCAGCCTGCCAAATAAATTGAAAAAATTGTGTGGGCTAGGCTATATTTTTGTTGGAGTTAGGTGGTTCAATAACTTCAATTTTCGACTAAATTTGGCTCGACTTAAGGAAATAACGACTTTATGACGCAAGATCAACGTTAACGAGTCAAACCGTGACGACATTGACATGAAAATTATCAAACATCAATTGGATATCCACTAAGTCTTGTCTTTCACTTAGTGGGAATTATTTAGAAGACAGCTTTCCATAGATGGTTCTTGGCCTAGTTTTTAAAGCAAGCTGACGACGGCTGTGTGTGTGTATTTCGCTCCTCGCACGTTCTGCACAAGTGACCCAATTAGATAAGCCCCGCCCCGTGACCTAGATACATGGCTGATTCGTCGCCCGGATTTATAATAGCATTGTTTACATCGATTCGTGCTACATCGGACTTGTTGTCGACTCCGGCCATTTTGAAGAAACGTTTTAGGGAAATAATCGCACGAAATACGGACGACAAAATCGAGGATCCGGTCGATCCAACCGTTTCGTTCGAGATTCTAAAATTTCAGCCGTGACTGTTATGCCGCTGCAAAGGATCGGACCGAACAACAGGGCGGGAAACGTGCCCGTAGCCAACGTTGCGCCGCAGCCGAGGGGGGTCCTCCCTGCGGCGGCCAACGAGGACGACCCTCCTCCGATAGGTCCGCGCGATCGGAATTCCGACGACGAAAATCCTTTGGCGGAAGAGCGCGGCGAGGCCGAGGCGCCGGCCGATGAGGGTACGGTCGCCCACTGCTGCCTTCCAGGGGGCTGCGGTCGACCGGGGGACCTCATCTACCTGGCCGATCCGGGTCCAGCGGTGAAGATGATCTGCAACAACGAATCGTGCACGGCTGGAGAGTGGATGCACGGGGATTGCTTCCAGGAGTGGGAACGCCACGTGCTGAACTACCTGCGCTCGTGTGGACGGGCGCGCAGCTGGAGCGAGAAGCAGCGACTGCAGAACCTGTGGACGAAGAAGGGCTACGACCTGGCCTTCAAGGCCTGCGACTGTAAGTGCGCCAAGGGCCACCTGCGCAAGGACCTCGGCTACATCCCGCCGCCGGCGAAGAACGCCGAGGTGGAGAAGCGCCAGCGCAGGGTACGCAAGGTGAAGCCGCCGCAGAGGAGGGGTTCAACGGGTGCGACCCAGACCGTCGGGGAGTCGACCCGCACCCCACTGCGCATCCGAACGTCCAGCCTCTGCAGCACCGGATCGAGTCCGCCGAGCTCCGAGGGAATGTCGCCCCAGACGTCGTCGTCGCTGTCCGCGAAGTCCCAGCAGCAGACGCGCTCCGGCGGAAAGTTCGAGTTCTTCGCCGACGCGGACCAGGCCGCGGCCGGGAACATCTTCCACCGGAGGACGGACCTGTCGGCGTTCCGTCGGCTGCCGATCATGCTCCAGAATCCGTACCAGATCAAGGTGGAGGACGAGGGTCCGCACGGAAACGACGAGACGCGCAGCTTCATCCTGACGAACCTCAGCTCGCAGAAGGTGACCGTCGTTTCGTGCGTCGTCTGCCAGGTGGCGCTACCCGTCTACGACAAGTACCCGCTCGTCGACGGCACCTTCTTCCTCTCGCCCCTCAAGTACTCCGTCAACTCGGTTCCGGTCCAGCAGGTCTCCCCCGATCACCAGCACCGACGCCTCCACCTTAGCGCCGTCTGCATGCAGTGCCTCAGCGGCGCCAACATGGCGCTCATGTGCGTCGGGTGCCAGGCGCAGTGGACCGGTGCCACCCTCATCATCGGCACCATGTACGCCTACGACATCTTCGCCGCGAACCCGTGCTGCCCGTGGCGACTCGGTTGCAAGGCGTGCGCTCGGCAAGTCATCGAAGCAGGTAACGCCTACCAGTTCTACAGCCAGTACAGCCGCCTCGTCTGCTGCTCGCACTGTGGAAGCGAGGATTTCCATTTCGTGAAGCCGCTGCACGATCTTTTCCGCATCGTCGGTCTCCAACGTTGAGGAGACCGCCGTGTCGCGATTCGATGCTTAGCGTAATTTTGTCGAACTTAGGCTTTCTGACGGATCAGTCGGTGTCGCCCGAGTCTCTCGTGTCAGACGCCGGTTTTTGATTGTCGGGCGACGTTCTCATTTTGTTTCAATGTTTCGGGAAAAGTAGAAACCCTGTTCGAAATCCGCTAGAAATCATTCAAAAGGTGCAAGTAATTTTGTGGTGCAGAAATCAAATTCTAAGCGAAACGATTTTTAGGATATATGGTATTTTGGATTTCCTGTTAGATTTTTGTACGAATTGTACGAATTGGAACGTGAGTGTACCATGAGAAGGCTGGAAACATGTTTTGTTTATGCACTGAAAATGCTGATACATGTGCTTACTGGTTACTGCAGAGTTGGTCGTGCCTTGTGCTATTGCTATTGCTGTGTTCGAAGGTATTTCATTTTCTCAAGGTAACTGCTATTGTTCCACATCAAACTGGTAATCCTTTAGTTTAGGCCACTAAAGCTTGTTCAGAATGGGAAAACCTTGTTCAGGGTGGCCTGACACATCTATTCTTTTGGATACATTGTATTCCAGCTCTTTGTTTTATCTTATTCCAACTTGGGTATACATTTATAATTAATCGTGCAAACTATTTGTGAGACATTTCTCTTGAATATTCTGAGTAGGTTGGTAATTACCGGTGTTAACTATGTAGGTAGCAGCGCTCGTTGGCTTTGTAAACAAACTTTGCCGATGCTTATAATTATTATATTGATTTCCATTGTAAGGCGATTATTTCTGGGCATTCGATTCTATTGCCGATGTACAGCAGTTTGTTGTAATTTTGTTTTATACATGTAGATTAAGATTTAAGTGACAAAATTATTTTATATTAAATCTGAACGCAGTGAACGTGCATTATTATATCCAGTAATGGCTAACATCAACATTCTGAAAAATTTGTTTAAAGAAGTTTGAAAGCAGCTTCCATGCAATGGAAATCCAATAAAATATTTCTATATACGGTATCGATATAAATATTATATAATATATACCATATATATAAATATATGAAAATTTCGGACTGAAAACCACATAGTTATGTTGAGTCCCTGAAATGCCTCATACTGAAATGGTGCTATATAAATTTGCAATTACCATTATGATTACTTGTGTAACTTTAACAAGGTTAAGTTATGATATGGGTCATACTTGTAAACCTGGACTAAATTTTTGCATCTGATTGCATCATAATATCAGAAGACGTGTTGTTTTGCTGCAATGCATGCAGGGAATTTCTGGTGTACCTGTTAAGTGTAGGTGGCTTTGGACCAGGAATCATGTAGTGATTTCCCTACCTGGGAATAAATATAGTGTTTTACAGAGAATATTTCTGGCCATTTTTTGGCAGCACCTGGTCTTAAAGAGCCTACCCATTGGCCTGAAATGGCCTGCCAGTGAAGTTTCTCTGGCCCAAGGAGCACTGCATAAAGACAGTGCTATTTAAGAAGTTTAAATTTGTCATTTTAAGGCTTGTTGAGTTTTATGTGATGTTTGTGACAGATAACGAAGATCAAAATTAAGATTTTTGAGCTGAACTCGACTGTGTTTATAAGGCTAACAAATATGCAACATCTAATATTTCGTTTTGCATATCGAGCCCGTTTCATATCCCTACCCTCTGTTTGCTCAGGCACCTTTGGCACTCTGTACTGCCACTTGCTGGAAAATATTGCCTCTGGTACGCTTTTTTATAAGGTTTGATATACCCTTGACTTTTAGTAGGCACCTATAAATCCTGCTGGACACTTTAATTGTGAGAGTGCATTGAAGTGATTGCGAACCAATGCAGCTTGTAATAATAAGTGTTAAATATATGGCATTCTGATGAGCATTAAAAACTTTGTTTGGCTGGTAGGTAGACAATAGTGGGAATTGTAACAAATTGATGACTTTGTGAACTTAAGAGAGACTCCCTTGAAAACTCCAGCAGGGTGGTTGAGCATTTTGTGGGTCTATATGGTTACGTTGTCATTTGGGCATTTTTGGAAATCATAACTCACAAAATGCACTGATTTTTATAATTGTATTTGTAATAATTAAGACATCGTCAGTAGCAGACTTTACTTCTAGTATGCTTTATGCTCCTAAATGTAGTTTATCTGCAAATTTCTACACTGATTTTAATCTGTATTTGTAATAATTAAGGCATTGTCAATAGCAAGCTACTTGCAAGATGCTTTAGGCTTCTAACTGTCAGCACAAAATCTGCACTGATTTTTCTAACTGTAATTTTTACGACATCGTTAGTAGCCAGCTACTTGTAGGATGCTTTATAACGCTGTCATACAAATGCTAAGCGTTGAATAGCAGATGCATTTTAAACTGCATATTTTTTGGAAGTTACACAAAGGCTTTTGGACCCTGGGTAGGTGCAGAACGCCTGGTAAACTGTAGCAGGGGTGGGTTGCTAATTCCAAGTGATCTTTGACGCCACAGAAGATGTTTAGAGCTTCAACTCAAAACTCAAAACAAATCATTGAAGTCCAAAGACCTTGTTGCATCATCCTCGGAATTTTCAGTTCTGGTGTTTTCGTCAACCGTTTTAAACGCATTGCTCATTATTATCGGCTTTTACTTTGGATTGCTGAGAGTTTACTAAATTGAAATGTTTACAGTGTGCTGCCGCTGTCTCCAGTTTCCAGTTTCCTGCATCATTAAAGCAATTACTATGTGACGAATTTACGCCCTCTGACAGGATCCTGATGGTACCAGAGTACGTGCAGGTTATTCTGTTCAATCTTAGAAGTGATTTTCACCAGCTCTTTACTTAAATGCAGCGCTCTAAAAGCTAATGCACAACAACTCTGAGAGGCATGCGTGTGCAATGCTTGGTGTTGAACTTGATACCCCCCTTGATTCACCTTTTGAATGCAGATTAGCCTGATGATGAGTGTGAAATAAGGATGCAGCAAATGAGAAAGTCACAATTTAGATCAACGTTTGTTGTGCTGGAATATGAAATAAGTGCAATAGGTTTAGAAATACGCATAAATCAATATAATTATTATCACAAGTGCATGGTGTCTACTCAGTTTAGAGCTTAATGGTGCACCAAGTTATGTGTAGCCTAATAATCTGGCATCTAATTGGCCTATTTTTAGAGGAGTATCAGGATATAAATGTAAGTGTGGTGTACACTGTTGTTGACTTTCATAGCCATAAATTTTCTCTGTGTTTGTATCAAGTCTTGATTTGAAGTCCACTATTCTCACACAATTTTGTCCACAAAGTAGACTAGAGTTTGAGCCCATTACATGAAGGCTTTAAGGATCATACAGTGGCTAATTGGTTGGAGTACTGACATTGTAATACGTCAGTAAGTACTGCCATGGCTCAATCCAGATGCTTTGCCTGCATAGGTCCCTCTCTATGGAATGGACTTCCACTTTCAGTTCACTCTGCCTTTCTCTCTCGTAGTCTTTCCTCATCTTTCTCTCACCTCAAATCCACTGCCTTTTCTCTCGGGGTCGATCACACTGGGAGCGCTTCTGAGAGGCTGTTGCTGAAAGTAGCGCTTTATAATTTATGGTCATTTGTAATACAATACAATACGAATGGCATGGGTTCATGTTTTCAGACATCAGACAGTTACTCTACTACAGAGACCATTCATGAGCAAGTTGACTCACATATGCTATGGACTGATGCTTAGAAATTCGGTGATGGTGCTTATTTGATGCATAATACCTGACCTAATTGTAACCTGACCTAATTGTAACCTGACCTAATTGTAACCCGACCTAATTGTTGCTTGTTTGACCTGAACTAGTTAACTCTTGGTCGCTTTTGTGTTGCTTTGCAAGTTTAGGCAAATGTGAAACGTTAGCAAACAGCTGAATTTAACTCAGGCTTGAATTTTCTTACTTTTCTTCGGTGAAGTTTGTTTTACAGCGTCTTAATCATGCTAGCTTAGAATTCGTTTGTGCACTTCTAATTCGTGCACCAGGTCAATTAACACAAGGTGGTGCTATGTCTCAAAAGCTATTAACTTAGCACACCATACTGGTTAAACACACCGTATAATTACTGCACAGTCTTATGACCGTGCTACACGCAAAAGGTATTGAATTTTTGGCATTAATATTCCTTTTAACATGTTAACTGTTTTTCAGTAATATTCCTTTTAGCATGTGTCATATTTTATGCCGGTCGGGCAGCAGAAATCGGGTCCCTTAGGCAGAGCAGTTATTGTGCCCCTAAACTTTCTTTAGACTTCATGAGACAATTAAAAAGGCGAATGGAAATAATAATAGTCGTATGACAGTGCATTATTATATTTTTATGTGCGATTATGATGTTATTCACTTGTTAGTTTAAAAAATAGTAAATTTAGAAAAGCATAATTTATAAACTTATCCTGTCGCCGGGCTCTTAGAATTAGCCTGTCCCCGGAAATTTGTCCCTTGGTCCCATCTCATGGGGTGGGGGCAATCACTTATGTGCTGTATTATAAGTCAAGTTGTGCCTCCCTGAACTAATCACAGTAAGGAGTTCACACTACTTGCTTTAGTGGATGTGAGACCTGTTGTTTTTGCATTCGATGTTTAAATTGATCGATACACTATTCATATGAATCACATGAATGAATCACTATTCATATGAATCACTATTCATATGAATCACTATTCATATAAATCACTATTCATATGAATCACTATTCATATATGAATCACTATTCATATATGAATCACTATTCATGTGAATCACTATTCATATGAATCACTTGAATGAATCACTGCTTGATTTATAATATTAACTTTTTTAATCATTCATGTTTTAGTTTTACGGCCAGCTGTGAAGATGAGCTGCACATTGTCTTTGCGAAAAGTCGGTGTATTGATTTGAAATTAATCAAACGTTTTATGGTGCACACGGGTTTATGGAAATGGGGCAGAGGCCGTCGCCATGGTTACCGTTACTATGACAACAGCTGCGGATTGTGGTGCTGTTGGCTGTTACCATGGTTACATTCTCTGAACCAGAGGGAGCAGGAAGAAATCTATGGGGTCTTCTAAAATGAGTGGTAGTATGAGCTATTGTAATAGTTTTCTGTACTCCCCCCTAATAAACTGACCATGTATTGGGCATTGAAGAAAGATGGTTTGATGTTGTTTCAACTGCTAAGTAATGCTACTTCCAGATAGAATTTGTAGTGCTGCTTTTGTAGTCTGCAGTCGCTGCCATTGAAAATGTGTAGTTGCAAGTAGCACGATGATGTAGCACTGTAGTAGCTTCGTAGTTGTGGTTTTCGAGCCGTATGCTAACCTACGTAACTAGAAACAATTTTATGTAACTAGTCCACTGATTATTATATTTGTTGCGCGTTTAAATGATTAATTGACTGAACTGTTTATCTCGTGAAATCCCGGTGACTTTAGGCAATGCAAGACGATGATTTGTACACATTGGTGTGTTTATTTCTCTGTTACGAGTATCCATAGATCAGTGCTGTCCAACCTTTTTGGCCCCGTGGGCCGCAGAAGCAATATTCTTGAAGCCGAGGGCCGCAACAATAAGCTCAAAAGAAAAGGCAAAAATTTACTGATAATTTTGATCTGTTTTATGGAATTATTGTTGGCTAATGTATAAATGAACAGTGTATAATACCTTGAATGCTTGATTATAGATCAGCACCAAAATTATTAGGTGCACGCAGCTGGATTTTAAGTTTGTCGCCCAGCCTGGCAGCCACGGTCGGGGAGACTCAGCTCTTCATTTCGTCTCCCAGTGACAATTTGTTGGCTCATTTCCACCCTGTAGCTGAGCCGAAATCAGAGTCAATTCGGTCTAAAGAACAGTCAATAGTCATCGGCTGATAATGATCGAGCCAAAGACATCGCCATTCGTCGGTTCTGTCCATTCCCTTCAACCCTCAGGACTCCAATTGGACAATCTCTCGAAAGGAACAGTAGGCTAACTGTTGCAGCTGGCTTACTTACAGACGTGCTGAAACCCTGTATGCTACACATCTCAGAAACGGACTAGAAGTGAACGGTTTGGACGATATAGCCATGAGATGTTAATTTAGTTGAGTAAAGGGGGAAAAATGTTCAAAACAAGAAGTCTTTTGATAGTCGTTTGACAGACTACGGCAGAGATAGAAAGAAGAATGTTGTTGAATTGGCTTTTCCGGTGACTTTTCGAACCCTAGAAACCATTACAATTTCAATTTAAAAAAACTTAGAATCGACTAGACTTTGTCCTTCATTTTATTTTATACACAGTGGAAGAATTTCGTATGCTCTGGCGGGCCACTTGAAATTGCTCCGCGGGCCGCATGCGGCCCGCGGGCCGCACGTTGGACAGCACTGCCATAGATGAAAGAAGTGCTTGGTTTTTAAACGTGATAGTTTTTTTGTCTTAGACAGAGTGCTGCGGTACTACGGGTTGGAGTTTGTGGCTTGTCGACAGTTTTTTAATGTATTTTGATGGTGATTTTTGCCTTCTGTATATAGTTTGTATATATGTAAAGGAAGGATGGTGTACCTGGTGTACCTTTTTAGCGAGGGTCTTGTTTCCCCCCCCCCCCCCCAAGTACAACCAATGCCCAGAATTGAAAAAAATTTGGTTCTACCCAGCTTGTGATTTTCTGAAATGTTTTGATTGAAAGAGCGTATGATAAGTTAGCTGCTGTATTTCTGCAGATAGCAAGACACTGTGTATGTAGGGTGTTATCGTAATATGTTACAAATGATAAATTGATCATGTGTCTATCTACGATCATGGTTTATCTATGATCGTGTGTTTAGCCATGATCATGTGTTTATCCATGATCATGTGTTTAGCCATGATCATGTGTTTATCCATGATCATGTGTTTATTCATGATCATGTGTTTATCCATGATCATGTGTTTATCTATGATCATGTGATTATCTATGATCATGTGTTTATCCATGATCCTGTGTTAATCTATGATCATGTGTTAATCTATGATCAAGTGTTTATCTATGATCATGTGTTTATCTATGATCATATGTTAATCTATGATCATGTGTTAATCTATGATCATGTGTTTATCTATGATCATGTTTTTATCTATGATCATGTATTTATCTGCGATCATGTGTTTATCCATGCGACAGCGGAGTGACTGTGTCTGGCTGTCATGCACTTATTAACTGCTGTGGGCCACATGATCATGATCTGTCACTGGTCTCTGCTGTAACTAGACATCAGTTGAAGAGCTGTATCCGGTTCGGGTGTCAGAGATTCTCCAATTTAAAAACATCCTGGTCCAGGGTTTTAATGAGAAAGCTCAAATCATGTCACAAGCAGAGTCGTCAATGCCCAGCCCTGTCTAACATTCCTAATTGGAATATCTGATAGGGTTGTTCTTATTACGTACCAACCTTATCCAGGTATCCAGACTCATGCATACACCGTTAAGCTTACATATACTTGCACAAACACGAGCGAACACACATGTATAGACACACATGTATGCATTCACACACGCACAGAGACACACACTATGTACATGCAATTATTATATATGTACAATTGTACATTGTACAATACATATAATTATATATATGCCAATTCCCATTATGTATAGTATTGTATACATTATAATTATACACCCTATCTGTAAATTTTATATATTATTATATATATATTATATATGTGATATATATATAAATACAAATTCCTTGTCACAAACTGTGTATACTTAACACACTTAAGAAATTTATATATACATACATGCTTGCATTAACACTAAACATGTACAATTGTACATACAATCATACATGGATCCTTGAATGTATTCAATGAGCATGCATGTTTAAACACTTGCTAACATGCTTGCTTAGACCTACATACATTGTTGTGGTCAGATGTAGATAACAGATACATGTGTCTTCTAAATCGGTGTCTAACGTGCTTGAACTTAGAAGCGCTTCAGCTGAGGAGGTGATAAACAACGTTTCTACTTTCTCATCTGTGTCTAATGTTTATGGTTTATGCATTTACTTCCCTTTCTAACTCAAGGTATAAAATCCTGCAAATTTGCTCTATACGTTGTTTAAATAACAGATGATTTTCCTTTGGATTGTTAATTGTTAAACTTAAATGATTTTTCCTTAGGTACATAAGTGATACAATGGGTGAATTATTAATTTTTTTTACTCAGATATTTTTTCGATTATCAGAAGCTTATGCTTGTGGTGTCATTTCGGGAGTGCTATTAAATACAGTGTTCTTTAAAAATACCAGGTTTCTGTTGTGCATATATTATTCTTTAATTTTTATTGTTCAGGTTCCAACCTTTTTAACGTTTAGGAAGACTTTGCACGTGTCTAGCATCAAACTTTCTGTGACACATCTATGGACTTTGAGCAAGTCCTTAATGTTCAGTTTTAAACCTCTTTAATGTTTAGAGAAACACTTGAGCAAATTCTTATGGTGTGTCTGTGATGTCATTGACCTAAGGTTATGTAAGCAGACAGACAATTTAATTGTACTGAAATGTCTCGAAATTTTTAGCTGCAGTTTGACTTTCATTTAGTACAACAACTCAGGAACAGGTATTAAAAAATTCAAATCTTCAATCACACCCGTGATACTAATTTTAGCATGTAATAACATTCAGGACATTTGTGCACAGTGTATTTCAATGCAACTGTTCATTTTACTTTTCAATGATTTTAACTGAACTTGACCTACATGAACTCTGACGTCTTGTTACATTTCAACATCAGCATACTTATGAAAGTTTACAAATTCCTGGCAGATATACTTCTTCAGCGGGGTGGAAGTACACATACCCAACCATGCTTAAGTTTTACGAGTATGTGCTACTACAAGTAATTAATTAGGCTTCCAAGTATTGTTATTTGGCACTGAGTAAAAAAACCTGGCGAGTGAAGGGATTGTCCCAAGGGTAGGCTGAAGAAAATGGAGCGCATGGGTTTGTATAAATGCACATTGCATAAGATTATTATTGGAAGTTGGGGAATTTTTACTTCACCTGCTTGTTGCGTTACGTTACTTCATTGAGTGATTACTGATTACAATGTTGACCAAATTAATAGAAATTTGTTGCAACTGACCACTCTGTTGTTGCTTACCATGGTATAGTACAGCATTGCTCTGTATAATAAAACATAGTATGGTATATCATGATATGGTATGCCATTGTATGAGGTAGTATAGTATAATATATTATAGTATGGCATAGCATGGTATAGTATGGTAAAGTATAGTATACTATGCTATACTTATAATATGCCATACTATACCATACTGTACAATACTAATATATGCCACACTGTAACATACTACAATATACTTTACTTCTAAATAAATATACTACACTATAGTTTCACTCGCCCAGTTTTTTACTCAGTTGCAATAAATTTCTATGAATTTGGTGAACGCTGTGAGTATAAGTAGATGTGGATGCTCACTTAAGCTTGAAACCTCTGACCCGGTTGTTTATTGTTGAATGTGCCACCATTCATCTTCCAATGTATATTGTTCATAATTATATGCCATTGCTGTTACTCTTGTTACTTACATGGTACTCTTGCCTTTCATGTATTTATATCGCGTTTAAAAAAATCTACGACCTAAACGACACTTGAATTTTTACAATTGTTTCTCTCGGTGCTACATACACTGACGAATTTATGAAGCACCTTTTTTCAGTTGCACTTTTTTATAGCCTCCTACAGGTTAGAATGTGTTGAACAATGTACTATAGTTGAACTGTAATTATGATATGCGCCGTTGCGTTAGTTGCAATTTTCATTAGATTGCAGGCTGTGTAGAAAGTTAGGGCACTAAGAAAGTTTGCATACTTGTGTATTCTTGTATATAGTACTCGACATACTTGAGAGTTATTCCTATACTTATAATATCCGGTGATGACATTTAGAATCATATTCACGTGCATACATATATTTTATGTGTATTATATATAGACGAAGGTTTGTGCGTGTATAATTGTGGCGTTAAAGAACGGTATGGAAGAAGTTTGATATAATGTGAAGTGGTTTTGATCTTTTACTGAATAATTGAGTAATAAAAAACACGGCAAATCAGCTGCATTTCAATTTAGTAATAACAATAAGATAAATTTAATTTAGTGTAACGTAAAGCTCATCTAATATATTACGTACACAAAAAATTGTATTTTCTACCCCATTGTTGCAAGTCGTACATTTTGTGAAACCCATGCGCACGTAGGTGTACAAATAAGCTTCTCTGCCCCAAACTTATGAATAGTAGCGTTGATGATTTTCATGTCGCTACAACCAACCTGCCAAGTTGGTTGACTTTCAAAAAAATGTTAGGATCATTTTTGTCAAACTTTGAATAGATTTTTATGCCTGATTTTATGCTAAAATGTAACTATTCTAGAAAACCAATTATGTTGACATCATAGCATTAGTGGATGACTTGCCTCCAATTCCCCTACATGTAGGCCTACAGTGTTTGAACAAAATCGAGGAACTTACCGTCCAGCAGGACATGCTTTCAAATCGTCAAACCACGTTATGTGTAGATTTGAAATTGGGGGCATGGCTGGATTGCCCCTATAGATCTGCACTGGCTTCGATGATGTAACCGATTGTTCTTGTCCGATGTTTCTGCAGTGCGTTTGCATGCCGCAGGCGGCTCTATAATACAGTAAGTCTAGTCTACATAACATTACGATATTTGACATTTCACTACACTGCTTCACATTAATGAATGTTGTGTGCTACTCGTGAGAGGAAGAGGACAGATGAAAAAACAAGGACAGATGAAAAACAAGGGCAAATGAAAAACAAGGACAAATGAAAAACAAGGACAAATGAAAAACCAGGACAGATGAAAAACAAGGACAGATGAAAAAACAAGGCCGAGTGCAGGACGAAGGCCATTGTCCTTCTACTCTCGTTCGCTGTTCACATGAAAGAAAGAAGAAAGTCATATGTATAGCCTATGTATGGCAGATGAAAGAACGACCAGCTTCCAGGACAGTTGTCCTTTTAATTCTATTTTAAAATGAAGAAGACAAACAAGACAGAGGAAAGTATAGAAAGGTCTTTGTCCTTAAACCGTTGTCACGTGTCTGCAACCAAAAATAATATTATTTCTACTCCAAAAACACCATACAGATGCAACCAATAATAATATTATTTATACTCGAAAAGACAAATGAAGACGATTTTTTTATGTCGACAAAAGACGGCGCCAGATGGCGGCAAACGGAACAGCGGATCAGACAGGTGTCGGACAAATGATAATCTGTAACCATGACAACCGCCTCGAATTGAAGCGACCACCTGGCGGGGGGAGTGACCGCGGTCTGTCTAGACGTCGGCCTCCGATCGAGTCTGGACTGTCATGAAGCGCAGACAAGTAAATAGGGAGGGAGAGATGCGGATAGGAGTGACAGGGGTAAGGAGAGGGAACGAGGAGGACATGTATCGGGGCATGAAGGTCAGCTGCAGTGGAGAGATAGATCATGGAAGAAGACAGAATTGCAAATTGGACAACATAATTAATATAGGCCTATACACTATATTTATTACACACACACACTCACACACACACATATATATATATATATATATGTAGGCTAAGGCTTATATATATATATATATATATATATATATATGTATATACGCACCAGTGGCGTAGAGAAGGAGGGTATAGGGGTTAAAACCCCCTTAACTTAAGAAAAAGTTTTTTAAAAGGTTATTTATCCACTTAAATAAAAAAACACAATTGTTTGTAGTAATAATTGTTTTTCTCACCTGTACTTTATTCCATTTGTTACTTTATTTCCTTTTTATTCACCTCGGTAGCCTAATATACATGTACATGTATACTGATGGGTTGGTGTCAGGAAGGGCATCCGGCCAGGCCATAAAAAACAGGCCATAACCCCTCCATCATAAATTCCTGGCTACGCCACTGATACGCATCATATTGGGGATGCGGTGGTGCAGTGGTGGGTTCGGTGTCTTGGAACCGGATAATTCCGAGTTCGAATCCACCTCAAGTCGCCGCGTATAGAGACCGTGAGCAAGTCCTTCAATTGCAATAATTGCTTTGCGCTTCGGTGTGAAACTCCGGTGCAGTGTCCGCGATGTAGTCGGGAGCGCCTCTGAGTAGTGAACTTGAAGGGGCGTTATAGCAAATGCGAGGAAGAAATAAATACATGGTTTTTTTAATCGGACAGAATGGTGCCATGCAATCTTTTACAAAGAGATATAGGCCGATATGTGCCCTAAACTCCGAGAGCAAATAGTGCAGAATGTCGGCCGAAAAAATTTAAATAAATAAATAAAATGAGAATAAAATATCTAGAGTAGGCCTACTACACACAGTAAATCACTCCAATGACGACTTGAAGTTTGTTCAACATTATTCATAAATATTGAATACACAAAACTAAAATGGCAAAGTTTCGCACAATCGACTCTCTTCACTGAAAAGCAGATTTCGCTATAAATGCTTTTAATAATTAAAAAATACACGTGCATGCTCATCACAAAATGTACTGTACCGTAAAGATTGTAGGCTTAAACGTGCAGATTTTTATATAGCGACAATATAATTATGGCCTCGACCCTGTTCATTTTTCCAATGGATTTATCAGTTAAGAGCCTTTACCATCACTTCTCGTTTGAATGGACGCTACGTCATTTAAGGTAGGCCTACCCTGTTACAAGCGTAAATGGACAATGCCATAGGCCCTATACAGAGATTTAAATCTCTTAATTAAATAGGTTGATAGCCACGCGGACATAAATAAATACAAACAACTTAATAAATTAAGTCAAAATTTATTGTCTGTTATCTGTTAAGATCAAAACTGGCACATTTTCCAAATGAGAGCCAGACACTATTCTCTTATAATGCACATTATTTGTCTGCAATCTGTATACTAGACACACCGTGGAACATTTCCAAGAAAACTAGACACTACTGCCTCATAAATAACGCACATAATTTGTCTGCTATCCAAGCACCTTCAAACAAACTAGACACTACTGCCTCATAAATTAAGCGCATTATTGGTCTGTAGATATAGCACACAACACTTCTCATATAGGCCTACACAAAGAGTATCAAAGCCTAAAATAACTAGATGTATGCAGCAGGCCTATGCTTGGCAACGTTGTAATAGGCCTAATATAAATTAACGGCTTATATAATTATAATTAATTAACATTCATTTCAAAGACGGAAAAATTTACTGATCATCTATGCGATAGAAAGCAACAGTTAATAATAATATCACAATGAACAATAATTAATTATATATAACAACAAACGTAAGTAAGTACATAACAAAAGCACCAAAAAGTTGAACACAGCAAAGTGATGACTCCATGGAATCTATAGGCTACGATTGACTGCAACCCACGAACGTCAAGCAAGCAGAGGGAGTCGGTACGGCAGAGGAAATCTCTCCCTCAATATAATTGGGAGGGGGGTCGAAGGAACGGCACACATACATTACTGACCATACTGTAAGAGGTGGGGGGGATTAGAGAGGTAGGCTAACAGATTCACTAAAGAACTTGAAGTTGAGAAGTAGGCCTATAGACTAAACTGGTGGTTGAAATAGGTCTACTGCGAAAACGGAAAACTTACAAACGAGTGCAAAGAGAAAAGAATTTTGCAAGTTACTTAAATGTATGATAAAAAATTGAAATCTACTGAATAAAAGAGAATCAAAAAGAAACTTAATAAAGATTTCATCATAGTCCTACAGTTAAACCAGAATCATGCATATACAGGGTGCGCCAAAAAAAAGACCCCCTAGGTTTTTTGCCAATATTTTTGCCAAAAGTAGGAATTTCGAAATGAAATTTTACAGTCTTAAAGACATTTCATATTTAAACATGGTGGCCGGATTTCATCAAAATATTTCAAACAGAACAAAATTTATGACACATTTAGAGAGGCCAGCCACCGTTTTTGACGATTCAAAAACGAAACGGAAAAAATTAGGTTTTTTGCCTATATTTTTGTCAAAAGTAAGAATATCAAAATGCAATTTTACAGTCTTATAGCCTAGGCAATTCATATGTACACATGATGGCCAAATTTCATCAAAATATTTCAAATATACCACTTTTAGTGAGGCCACCCACCGTTTTTGACGATTCAAAAACGAAACGCAACAAAAAGTCACAAAAACGTGATTTTATGAAGTCTAATCTCTAATAACTGTTGTCAAATGAACTTGGTAGTGCTTCACAACTTGTGTTCGATGTGCCCACCACCAGTGCCAACACTTCTTTTGAGTCTCTTGGCAAAGTTCTTGATGGACTTGTTGATTGATCTGACAGATTCTTTATTATTTCTTATTTGCCAATTTGATTGTCATCTTGCTAAGCGACTTCTCAGTGATGTGCAGCTACGCTGGTACCCTGTTTCTTTTTTAAATAGTAATAATAATGATCATCTGGCAATATGAAGGCTATTTGATAACAATTATTTGAGATGAGACTTAATAAAATCGTGTGTTTGCTACTTTTTGCTGCGTTACGTCTTTGAAACGTCAAAAAATGGGGGGTGGCCTCACTAAAAGTGGTATAACTTTCGTTGCGCTTGAAATATTTTGATTAAATCTGGTCATCATGTGCAGATATGAATTGTCTTTATGCCTGTAAATTTCATTTCGATGGTCGTCCTTTTCGCCAAGATATTGGCCAGAATATTTAGATTGTTTTGTTTTTAACTTTTTGTTGCGTCGGGTTTTTGAAACGTCAAAAAACGGTGGGTGGCTTTACTAAAAGTGATATAAATTTTGTTCTGTTTGAAATATTATAATGAAATTTGGCCATCTGGTGTAAATATGAATTGTCTATAGGACTGCAAATTTTCATTCCGAAATTCTTACTTTTGGTCAAGATATTGGCAAAAATCTTAGGGGGGTCTTTTTTTGGCGCATCCTGTATATATAGTAAGGGACTGAATACCGATACGAAGCCTCCTTCTCTAAATCCTGCAATGGC
Organism: Lumbricus rubellus; assembly: GCA_945859605.1. NCBI lineage: Eukaryota > Metazoa > Annelida > Clitellata > Crassiclitellata > Lumbricidae > Lumbricus > Lumbricus rubellus. The sequence continues at coordinate 4,061,148 of OX243811.1, read as the reverse complement.
TTCTACACTACCCAACCGTACCGACATCCGTGCAGCCGAGGTAATAAAGGCCATCCAAATAGCAGCAGCAGACAACAATGAAATGGAAACAACAAGCAAAATAAACGCCTATTGTCTAGAACTCCAAGTGAAGCAACTCAAGTTGTCTAGTCGCATGCACGTTTCAACGCAGTCTCATTGCATCAGCAGGCAGTACAAAGAACTAGCTGATGCTGTCTAAGTCTAAGACATGAAAATGTGATAAAGAAATCTTTTTCAACCTTAGACGCTATCGATAGGCTAGTAGCCTAAAAAAGCTAAACCGTTAACTCCAATTAACTTCGACCTAAAGCAAACATAGACAGTTCCATGGGTGTCTGCACAAAGGGACAAGGGGTAATAACCGTAATATTGATAGCCTACTTACTTTTAACTGCTGCGTGTATGTTTTGGTGTTTAACTAATTTCTTTGTAATCAAGTTCTTATTACACAATACTGATTATTATAACGAGAAAGTGATAAATTTCGTTTATTAACCTCATTGAAAATTACCCATGTTAGTGATTTATTTTTTAAAATTTATTTAGCCTATTTTCTCTCGATAATACAATTAAACACGGTGACCATTGCGTTTGCCACTCTCCCACCTGCAAAACAACCTGCTGAAGCCTGGCGCCCATAACCAGTTCGTTACTAATCAAGTCAATCATCCAACGTGAATTATTAGCGCAGCTCAATTTATCACAGAACCCTCCGTTATTGTCAGTATGAAAATTGTAGAAAAAAACAACTGTGAAGGTCAGAGTTGATTTATGTAGACTGGGGTGGGCGATAAAAACTTTACAATGACGTCCTAAGATACCCAACCACCCCCCCCCCCTACAATGTCCACCATGGTTGTTGTTTTCAAACTCATACATTATTTTCTTCTCCATCAATCCTCCATGCATTCTAGTTCGTCGAAATTAATTTCTTCAGTTCAGTGGACGTTTAATAGTCGCTGAAATGTTTTTGGTATACTTCAAAGCCACTGGATCGTCCAAATTGTCGTTAAAGAATTAATTCTTATTTATTTAATGCAAGATTCACAATAAGTTGATCAGATACAAATAAATTATCGCAGAGATCAAGTCGCCTTTTGATCGCAGTCTATAAATAAATTTGGACCAGTTCTGATCAATTCAGATCAATCTGGATCCACCCTGATCAATTCAGATCAATCTGGATCCACCCTGATCAATTCAGATCAATCCGGATCCATTTGAATCAATTCAGATCAGTCTGGATCCACTCTGATCAATTCAGATCAATCTGGATCCACCCTGATCAGTTCAGATCAATCTGGATCCACCCTGATCAATTCAGATCAATCTGAATCCACCCTGATCAATTCAGATCAATCCGGATCGATTTTAATCAATTCAGATCAGTCTGGATCCACTCTGATCAATTCAGATCAATCCGGATCCATTTTAATCAATTCAGATCAGTCTGGATCCACTCTGATCAATTCAGATCAATCCGGATCCATTTTAATCAATTCAGATCAATCTAGATCCACCCTGATCAAGTCATATTAATCCGGATCCATCAATTCAGATTAATCTGGATCCATTTTAATCAATTCAGATCAATCTGGATCCGCACTGTTCCCGAATCATTCCTGGTGAAGGGCTGAAGGCCGACACGGAACACAGCACGACGACACAACAGCGAACCAACCAACATCGAAGCTCAAGAGAATTACACAACTCGGTCATCACAGGACGAACTCTCCCACGTAAGGCGCCATGTTATGCATTTCAAAAACATTTATCAACCGCCATACTTAACTTTTGAAAAACATTACAATGTCATCATTAGGTTTATCTACGTCAGCAGTAACTTTTTAGCGGATTTCACCATGGAGCTTGGAACGCCTCACTGGAAATGGAGCACCTCACAATGAAATTCAACCAAAATAGTTGGACGACAAAATCGTCGAATCAACTGAAGCAAGAACTCAAAATCAGACAGAAAATTGACAGGAATGAGTCACGATCCTTAAGTCACAATTAAACTATAGTCTAGCGACTTCTAGGCCTATAATAATTATTATAAATAGCGCCTCAAGTAGGCCTAATAATCGTCCACAAAATAGTTGCTACAGAAGTGGAAACCGCTAAAACTTGAACACTTGCGATGTCCAAGTTTAGTTGTAGAAAAAGATGGCAGGTGTGCAGTTAAAAACATCAATATCGAAACAATGTAAATGCAAATATAAATATCTGCTAATCTCAATTACATCGAAAAATCGGTTCGATGAAACAAACTATGTAAAAATTTAAAGAAATCTCCAGGAGACTCAATTGGTCATTTTCGCCACCACATACGATTCCGTAGGGTCGGCATGATGCTATGCGGTGGTAATATTTTGCTGGCTGTCGTGAATAGGCCACAATAACAATAAGATAAAGTGCAGGATACTGAAAGAAAATACAGTAGCCTAGACAGTATAGCTTGAAAGTTTCTTCAGTTTTGAGAGAAAAGGCTGCTGGAAAGAGATTAGGAGTGGAGTGCTGAAGGTGAGAGGCGAAAGAAAAGAAGAGCTAATTGTTGAAAACTTTAGAGAATTCGTGTGGAAGAGCCGCAATTTATAGCTGAATGAAAATTGACTAAATTATAATTATAAGTTGGAAAAGTTGGCACACGGTTCAACAAAGAAAGTTAGCACAAAGAAATTGGCAAAATATTAACAGGGAAATTTAACAGGAATATTATTGCTACTAGATTCAACCCAGAATTTAGCATAAATTTCAATAGAGACTTTTGCAATATTCAACGGGAATATTGCCAAACATTTGCTGTAATATTGCGGCAAGATACTTCTGCCGTTGTCGTCTGCCTATCTGTCTGTCTGCCTGCCTGTCTCTGTCTGCCTGTCCTCTTGTCTTTCTGTCTGCCTGTCTTCTTGTCTGTCTATCTCTCTGTCTGTCTGCCTGTCTTCTTGTCTGTCTGTCTGTCTGTCTGTCTGCCTGTCTGTCTTTCTGTCTGTCTGTCTGTCTGAAAAAAATCGAACCTCTCTTCTTGCATTTGTGTGACTGCAGACCGCCGATAATGTTGTCATGATCACAACATTGTTTGCTGTTCTATCGCATAATGAATTAACGATCCTTTAAACATTATATCCAATTGGTTTACTCTATAAACATCAACCGATCACATCATGGAATAGTTGCATGGACACCATGCAGCATCGAGCGCAAACAACCTGGGAATAGATTTTCCTCTTCTACATAACGCAGAATATTAATGAATTCTTGCAATAACTTCTAGTACGCTAAATCAGATTCGCCTTCAACATATAAGCTTAGGTACTGTTAGTACGCCTACAGCAGTCAACTTGATAGCACAACAACAAAAATTAACTCAACCAAAGAACATTGGTAGGCTTAGCCTACTAGAAGTGGATTTGAACTAGATCTAAGAGCCGAATGAGGCCAAAAGCCGCATGTTTTTTTCAATCGAGGGTCAGTATCGCCTATAACCGAGGTACGCAGCTATAAGGATATCAGACACGAGAAAATTATCATGAAATATGAAACACAACAAAAGAAAAGTCGCTCCAGTCATTAGCCAACGACGTTCAAATTCAGGATTTCACAATGACAGCCAACTAGGCAACGATTTCACAACTCATCACAATCGAGGGCAACCGTGTGCACCCAAATTTGGGTCGCATACAAAAGCACCAAATACAAAGAAAGCAAACGACAGTATTATGTCAGTATATTGTTGCCTGTGCACACTGCAAAGACATCCAGCAGGTGTAAATAAATCTGGGCATCACAATGAAAGCCATCAACAAAACGATATTCAGTTTCCTGCGGCTGAAATTCAAAAGCTCCAAGCAACGGTGTACTTGCATAATAATTACTTGTGGTGTCGTTTACTACTAAGAGCAGGCAAGACTGAAAGTAGGCCTAGTGAAGCAAATTTCCGGTGCAAGGAACACTATCAGCAACGAAATCTAACAGAACAGAAAAACTGTGGCCTCGCACTAACACTACCCTGTGTAAAAGAGGAACGAGAGACTCCTTGATCCGGAGATGGTAGAAGGCGCTGGAGACGACGAAGACGACGCGGATGGGGGTGGGTGGGTGGGTACTAGACGGAGCTGACTGATGCACGACCACCGGTGGCACTGGTTCCATGTAGGACGGTATCCTCAGCAGCGTTCGGGTACATGATCTCAAGCGTCTCTTCCGTCACAATCTTCTCGAGGGTGAGGGTCAGCTCCGTCCCATCGTCCCGTCTCACCTCCACCTCCTCGTATATCTCCAGCTCCTCGTAGATCTCCACCGTCTCCTCCGTGTCATCGTCCTCGTCCTCCAGCAGTCCGTCCTCATCGCGCTGGGCCAGCGGAACCCCAGACGCGAACAAGTACCGTGGAAAGTCCCCTCCTCGCAGCAGTCCCGTTGGTCTCCGGACCGGATCAAGGTCCTCGGCGGTCTCTGAGACGGAAGTGGAATCGTCGAGGAACTGATCCAGAGAGGTTCCATCGCTGATCGTCTCTGAATTCCCACCATCCTCCGACGTCCATGGATCAATGACGCGTCCAACCACGTCCACCGCTTCCTCAGCGTCATCCGATGTCTCACGTGACACGACACGGTCCAGTGATTTAGGAGCGCCATCGGTCACATCTTCCACCAACTGAACACAATCAGAAAACAACACAACGGATTAAAGTGATATGTACTGTAATGTTAATTGCAACTTACATAGCGCCGCTCACAGCAATGGTCATTCAGCAGCGCTTCCATGAATGCATTCACTGTTGTATCTATGGTTGCATGTATGTATGCATGTGTGAATTTTATATGCCGCCTGCTAAAACCAGATTGAAAGTGTTGCGTAAGTAAGTAAGTAAGTAAGTAAGTAAGAGTATTGTTCAGAATAATGCCAGAGGATTATTATAATAGCTATGATTGTTATTTCCAGGTGTCTAACAATGAAACATTTTTCATCTTCGTTTACACTAATCCATCCTCCTCATTTTCTTTCCTCAAAACTTATTTCTTCCCTCGTGGCCTTGCGCACTGGGAGCGCCTCTGAACGGTTCACCCTAGTATAGAGGCGCTTTATAAATGTTTTAACACAATACAATACAATACGCTTTAAGTGCCAAGTGTCTGAACAGTCAACAGATTACTTTTTGGCGCCTGAAACAAAATGGAACTTACCCTACCTAATGAGCCATTCCCATTTACTTAGATCTTTTCACTGGATGCCGAACGAAAATTGGCATTTTATTCGTCGAATACCTCACTCAAAGAAACCGTTCAATAAGATTTACAAGGGTTACCTTGGCAACGGAAATGTTATTAGGCCGGATACCGGTGGGCGCCGTCGCCGTTGCCCGTGGTAACGTCGTCTCCTTGGTAACGTCCCTACGCTTTGCAGCAGACGTCCTGCCGGCATCAGTGCGCCGCAGGACGGGCCTCGTCTCGAGCGTATCCAAGTCCGTTTCCATGGTAATGTGGCTTCTGCTGTGCTTGCTGTGCCTGACGTCATCAGTTTTGGTCGTCGTCGGTGGGCGTGGCTTCGGTCTCAGCGGCTGAGTGGCTGCTGACGTCATCGGATGGGATCCGATCTCTCGACAGACCTTCGTCGTCGTGGTCTTCGTTGTGACGTCGTTGGTCTGGACGGGCAGCGGCTGTTGTCTCAGCTGCCTTGACTGCTGAAACGTCTCCATCGTTTCCTTTCCACCGGAAGTCTTCAGCCCACGTGCAACCGTCATCGATGCCTTTCCATCCTGGTGGCGGAACGAGAACAACCGGAACTCGGACGCTGGTTCCGCCGACGTTGGTCGCTTCGCGGAACGGTTCCGCTTCCGGTTAAGCCAAGGGAATGACTTCCGCTTTCGTTCCTCTCCTCCTCCTCCCTCTCCATCCGCCATCTTTCCGTTCCTTTCCACCTTCTCAAGGTCGTCCGCTTTTGAACCCGTGACCTTCGACGCCAACCTGCGACTGAACGATGTTGACCTCGATGACCTTGGAGGGAGGGGAATGGCGGGCTGCGCTGGCGCATGCGCAGAGACGGACGCTCCAAGCGGAGGCATCGACCTTGACGACACGGAACCTCTGCCGAAGGTCGAGGAGGTCATTTGAAGGTCAGTGCTGGTCTTGAAGAAGGACTGGTGGCCGGAACGAAGAGGTGGCTCGGCGCTGCGAGATCGCTGCCTCGTCGCCGGTGACGTCGATCCTGCAGCAGGAGACAAGGATGTGCTGTTGCTATGGTAACGCATCCGAAGATGCGTTGCTACCGCAACGGCGTCTACCATGTCTTTGCATTACCATAGGGATAACACATGACATTAATCAAATAAGCTTTAATGGAGATACGTTACTATAACAAACTGCATATACATGGACATGGATGCACTTCCGCTTATGATGTGTTACCATGGTTACGCTGACGATGACGACGATGAAGATGACGATGATGTTTAGCGATAATCCACTGTGATGATCAATGCAAAGATTGGGTAAATGTCTACGCTTTACATCCCAAGAAATATCCCAACCTATCAGCATGTATATCTATAAGAAACTGCACGCAAAGACTTTTACCCTAGTGCCTGGTCGGGAGCACCTCTAAATAGTCACTTGAAAATGGTGCTATATAAATTCGTCACATAGATAAATTAATGAACCCGAGGATAATGAGATTATGCAAAAGGCGTGTCTTGACTTCTTGTTCTCTCATGCAACTCCCTCACAATCAAGAAACAAATCAATCAATCAATCAGTCAACTGATTCGTCGCTCGGTAAAAAAATCGATAGAAAGACTTTTAGTCATGGAACAGTTTCTATGCAAATCAATCAATCAATCGATTTGTTATTTGTCGATAGAATAAAGAATAATATCATTCGTTCGTTAATTCACCGGATTAACAATCATTCATAATTCAGTCAAGATTTATTCATTCGTTAGTTTACTGACTATGTCATTCATTCGTTCATTCGTTCATTCATCCATCCATCCATCCATTCATTCATTCATTCATGCATTCATTCCTTCATCCATCCATCCATTCATTCATTCAGTCATGCATTCATTCATGCATTTATTCATTCATTCATTCATTCATCCATTCACTCACCATTCATTCATTCACCATTCATTCATTCATTCATTCTTTCTTTCATTCATTCTTTTGTTAGTTCGTTCATTCATTCATTCATTCATCCATTCATTCATTCATTCATTCATCCATTCATTCATTCATTCATCCATTCATTCATCCATTCATTCATTCACCCATTCATTCACTCATTCATTCATTTATTCATTTATTCATTCATTTAGAAAGTAGGCTACTCTTACTGCATCTATAGCATTCATGCAATTCGTCCAGTCATTCATTCATTCATCCATCCATTCATCCATTCATTCATTCATTCTTTCATTCATTCAATGCTCTTACTGCATCTGTAGCAGACTGCTACAACTTCTCCATCGAATCCTTCGCTTGTTCTTCTCGCCGATCGAATCTGAGAGGCGACGGTTGGCAGCGCATAGTTCGGCACCTGACCGGCGATGCTGTGTGGCCGATTGGGGGGACGTGTTGGGGTTCGACCCCCACTCGACAACGTACCATCGGACATCGCTCCAGATCCCATACCGAGACGCCAGGCCGCTGAAGGACAGGCAGAAACCAATATCGAATTTATTCATATATTACATCAATCGTAATCGTAATCTTAATCGTAATCGTAATCGTAATCATGAATTTATATAGCGCCATATCATGAGAAACCCCTCAGAGGCACTCCTGACATGACAGAACAAAACCACAATCAGACGCTCTTCAAAGTTTGCGGCAAAGGGGCAAAGAAAGAAAGACAAAGAAGTTCATTACGAAGATTAATACATGGGTAAGTTTTATTGCAGAAAGATGGATCGGTCTTAGCAAAGCTTTTATGCAGAACTGTGTAAGTTCAAGTCATAGGAACAACCAGGTCGTCTTGCATGGCAGAGCGAAGGAATCTACGACCTTGAACGGAAAGCACTGAAAATCAATCAATCAACCAATCGATCGGTCAATCAATCAATCAATCAATCAATCAATCAATCAATCAATCAATTGGTTTAGTTGATATCATGTAGAACGTGATAAAGTAAGAGAATGGTAAACGGAAAAGCATTTATCAGATTAGCAATTAATCAGAGTAGGCCTACATGCAATTAATCAGAGTACATGCAATTAATCAGACGAAGTGTTCTCTGGTGCATGGACAGCAAAGTGGAAGCCCAAGGCTCCCAATGGGACTGAATTCCCGCTGGGTATACATACATAAAGCCAACTAATAATAATTCATTTACAGCACTTGAAATATCAGTGAGAGGGCATAGCATAAAAATATAATAGTCTCGGTTACATTAAGTGTGGTGAACTAAAACAAGTGAGCTGTTTCTCCTTAACTTTTCTACGACAGACAGACACGTCAACAAAATAATAGTGGAAATCGATTGATTGATTGATTGATTGATTTATCTGAAAGCTATTGACGATTAGCATTCCATGTCGCTGCTCCTAAGGAACTGAACCGACCAGTAATATGTCTGTTCGAAGTTCGACTCCCTTTTTTCTTTCAAGTAACGCCTCAAGCACACTGATCCCCTTTGGCTTTCAAATTAATCAATCAGTCAATCAATCAATCAGTCAATCAATCAATCAGTCAATCAATCGATCAATTTTCGTTTATTCAAAGCAGAACGCAGTTTGTTACATCTACCTATACCAGATTTAGTTCATTCAGAGCATTTATATAGCGCCCCTTTAAGGAACTACTCAGAGGCGCTCATCCCACAGACTTGACCCCTTGGTTCCTCCTTCTAGAACTGCCATGACACAGCTTCGGTTATTGATCTCAGTTGGTCCTTCTCTTTGGAATGCGCTTTCTCCTTAGACCTGTTCACTTTTTAAATTTTGTCTGACAGTTTCTCTTCTTCCTTCTCTCTTCTCAAAAGCTGCTTCTTAATTCTCGCGGGCCCTGCGCACTGGGATCGCTTCTGAACGGTTCACCCTTCTGTAGAGGCGCTATGTAAATGCTTAGATATGCAATACAATGCAATTGCTTATTCTATCCGTTGATTGCGTATATTCATTTATTGTTATTTCCAGTTTATCTTATTGTATACCTGATTTCTTTCTTTTCCTTCGATTCGTTTCTCCTGCTCTCCTATTGCTCTCCCACATCTTCTGCAATCGCAACAACCGACGCTCCTGCATCGAGAAAGCAAGACACCAGCCGTTCGATTAAATTAATTAAACTAATCTATTTATTAAATCGCCTATTATTATTAGCGGCCTATAAGAAGAGGTGCGTAGACTTAGGCCTATTATATAAGGTCTATTATTAAGTAGGGCTTTTTAACGTGCAGTTGTACACAAAATGTGCAGTTCTAAATGTATTTGTGCAGTTGTAGAAGCACTTCTGTAGGTCTACAGTTAAAGCAAGCAAAAAGGTCATTGTCGTCCGATTGGAAGTAATTTACCATGGGGAATGGGAAAGGAAAGAAGGGGTTACGCATATCGTGTGAATATGTCTAGGCCTATTATAAGAAGGCAGTAATTATATAAGTAGGTCTAGGTAAATTGTTATAGGTGAATGATTAATTATTACGATAATATAATGAAATAAGAGAAAGAAACGTTAGAGCAAATCCTGCAAGAAGTAAGCTTATGCAGAGAAGGCACATGTAAATAATTCATCATGCACGTGCATAATAACAATCGTTTACACTCACGTGTTCATCCTCAAGTAGCCTCCTCCTCCGCTCCTCCACACTGGCTCTCTGCTCTTCCTCCTTCGTCCTTGCCATCCTCATTGACCTTCTTCGATCCTCCTCCTGCTTCTTCCGGTATTCCTCCGCTCGTGAGTCCATCTCCTTCAACGTCTCGATCCCTCGGCGTTGGATCTGCTCCTGACGCTCGCGGTACAACCTCAGTCGCTCTGCCACCGTCATGCATGGCTTCGTCACGTCTGAAGTCATGCAATGGAAGGTAGGATTATAGGAACGCAATGAGAAGGTATATGCGTGCGGTCAGGTGTGGTTAGAGGAGAGAAGGGTTGGGTAGGTCTAGGTAGGGTTAGGATTCTAGGAAGAGAATGGATATGATGGTGTGGCTGGGGAAGTTAATGGAAGGTACGCTCAGAGAATATGGAATGGAAGGCAAGGTAAGATTTAGGAGAAGGGAAGGTAAGTGCAGGGAAGAGAATGGAAGAAGAGAGAACGCAAGGGAAGGTAAGTTTACGGATGAGAAGAAAAGGGAGGAGAGGATAAGGTAACGTAGGTATACGGAAGAGAAGGGAGCAGAAGTTAAGATGAGGTAAAAAAAAGTGAGAGGGTTATGTAAGAGAATGAAATGAAAGAAAATTCAATCAGCTAAACCCCCGACTGACAAATGAATTCTTTTTATTTGGATTCAATAAAGACCGACCATTCTTTCAACGTCCACAACTTAAGGATGATTTGTCCATTGCGTCCGGCAGTTATAGTATTACTGCAGGAGATGTTATAAGTACGCTTCGTCTGCATATTCCACAGAGAATATTATTATTATAGGCCTGTACAATTATAGTGTACATGTAGGCTACATTTACTGCTAATGTATGCATACTCTATAGAAATTATGACGCAGGGCGTTGAAGAATTCGGAATACTAATAAATGATGACAAAGAAACAATTCTTGTAGACAAATAAAACACGTTTTTAAGGTGTCCAACAAACTGCTCTTTAATTATTTTACAGTGAGAGAAATCACTTGAGATTGGAAATAACATTGCAGCAACATCTCATAAACTAAACTACGTATCAGTTTTACTCCTAAGCATACAA
>OX243811.1:3777776-4047776 GCA_945859605.1 Lumbricus rubellus | reverse complement strand
AAATGGACTGAATCGGTCAAACAGGAACATAAGCAGAAATCAGACTTGCATGGAAGACAGTGAGCTTCGAGATCGAGACCTATACAGCAGGTCCCGAGACCAGGACACGAGGACCGAGACAGTTCGAGACAGTTCAAGAATCAAGAATGAGACTTTCGGCATTCATTACATGCACGTGCATGGCAAGACAATTTAGAAATAAACACGGCATCCAAAAGAAGAAGAAAACAAAACTTTCGCTTCCAGTTTCCAAAAAGTTGAGACAATGACCTCGAGACCTAGACGGAGACAATAGGTCCCCGGGACCAAGAGACCGAGACATCCAAAGACCTGTCTCGAGACCTAAACACCGTCTCGAGACCATACAACTCTGGCAGACATGTTCTTAGACAGACAACAAGGAGGCACGCACGCAAATAGAGACAGACAAAGAGGGAAGCAGCAGTACAAGTAGAACGACAAATGGACGGATGGAAATGGTACCATGTGCAGCGGGGGTGGATACGGAAGGGTTAACTGACAAGAGAGCATGTCAGTCGGTCAGTCTGACAGGGTGTCGGGTGCAGACATCGACACAGCGGCAGTAGTTCTACCCTACCAGCATACAATCTGGGTCGGGTTAATCTCAATTAAGGGTTGAATCATAAGTTATACGACCTGCCCCCGTTGTTGACCTCTGTTGTGCTGCTGTCACATCATCCTGTCTCTGTGTCGCTGATTCACGTCCTACGCCAACTTCGTAGAATTCGGCCGCCGCCATCTTGGAATATCCGCCGCATCCTACCAGCATCCGAATGAGCACCGATGTCTACGCCCTGTGCCTCTCTGCCCCTCTGCCTCTGCCTCTTCCGCCGCCTGCCTCCGCAGCAGCAGCAGCAGCAGGCAACGGCCCATCAGCCAACGTCCGACCAATAGGATCCGTGGTAGTATCCCGTTTCCAGCTGATATGACGTCCGGAACCGGCTCGGATCATCATCCGATACAAGGAGCATGCGGTTGAACTTGACATTCGCTAGGTGGCGGTAGGCGCCAGCGAAAGTATTTGCAAGTGCATTCGCTATGTGGCTGACCAAATAAAGTAGTTACATGTGCATTCGCTAGGTGGTTGGAGTGTAGTGAAAAAGTCTGTGAGCTGTTCATCCAATCAAATAAAAATGTGGACCAACCCATAAAGTTAATTTTCAAATATTTATTTCATTAATGCCAACCGTGTGCAGTAAGATAGCATGATAGCAGTAACAGATGATCACAGATTTAACCGGAGTTTTATTTAAATGAATTTTAGTCGCTTATTTCATGGAAGATGAGAACAAATGCATTGCTGAATGCTGATCTAATCTAGGTAAGCCAGTCTAGGCAAGTCTAATCCAGTGACTTCTATGGCGCCGTATTGACAATGTCAGCAGCGACAGCTGATGGTTCCGGTGAGTGCGATTTTAAAGCAAGAAAATGTTACATTGGAACGGACAGACCATAAAATTAAAAACAATCCTTGTACTAATTCTTCAACGCTTCATCTTTCAACATCTATGATCATAAATGCCATGTAAGTAACTCCGCATTTTCGAGTCATTCACCTATTTTTTCTTCTTCATTATAGCGTATGTTTGTATATGATAACCATTCTCTGCAAAAGAAACATATCTGTAGCTCTTTGCTGACCATACCATAGAAAGTGTCTTAGTTGCATTACGTGGAACGCGGTGGTGCAGTGGTGAGTTCGGTGCCTTGGAGCCGAAGGGTTCCAAGTTCGAATCCACCTCAAGCCACTTGAACCCCCCATCACCACCACCACCACATCCTCATGAATGCCTGTATTATTCACGTCGCCCTCCTCTGCTATCCAGGCTTTGTACTGGCACAACTAGAATACTGGTAATGGTGGGGTTCAACCCATACAGACTCTGTCCTAAATAACCCCGATAGCAGAAAACATATTCTAATATTAATATCGTCCAGACACCCGCCTCAAAACAACGATCAACTGACCCAGATAATATACTCGCAACATTTTCGACTCAGTCGGAATATTTTTCTCTCGCTGCTAATTGCTCAATGACCTCGAAATGTAGCCGACAAAGAGATTCGTTCATAGTGTTGATAACAGACAGACAGACAGACAGACAGACAGACAGACAGACAGACAGACAGACAGACAGACAGACAGACAGACAGACAGACAGACAGACACACACACACACACACACACAGACACACAGACACACAGACACACAGACACACAGACACACAGACACACAGACACACAGACACACAGACACACAGACACACAGACACAGACAGACAGTGTTTCTTTTGCCCTATACATGTACATGTCTCTGTCTCTCTCTACATTTATCTACGCGTGAACATCTGTCTGTCTGTATGTCTGTCAGTCTGTCTGTCTGTCTGTCTGTCTGTCTGTCTGTCTGTCTGTCTGTCTGTCTGTCTGTCTGTCTGTTGTCTGCCTGCATCGGTGTGTATTTCTCTCTTTTTGTATCTCTTCTTGTTTCTTGTAGCTGCAGGCTTTTGTTTAAAATCTGTCTGTATCAACATCTCTCTGCCTGTCTGTTTGTCTGTCTGTCTGCCTACCTGTCTGTCCGTCCGTTGTCCTTTACTGCCTCCCTGCAGTGACTTCTATTCTGTCACCACATGTTCCAGCTGGACCTCCTGCTACGATGAAGTTCCGTCACGACCATCTTCCCCTCCTTTGTCTTACTATTGTTTTTGCCAACCCGCCTTGCCCCATTGAACCCCATGCGCCCTAGAACAACGTCGCCTGCCCCATCGTTTTCATCCAAGATCTTGGTTTTCATCTACTCATCATAATATCTCATTCAGTTCTTTGTATGTATGTAGCCTTTGTATGTTCAAAATAACAATAATAACAATAATAACAATAATAACAACAATGTCGATGACGACGACAATGATGACGACGACGATGACGATGACGATGACGATGACGATGACGATGACGATGACGATGACGATGACGATGACGATGACGATGACGATGACGATGACGATGACGATGATGATGATGATGATGATGATGATGATGATGATGATGATGATGATGATGATGATGATGATGATGATGATGATGATGATGATGATGATGATGATGATATATGTGATAATGTAAGCGATCATAATAATAGGCGATGAGATTCTGTATAAGTTCGGTCGCGTGCCAGAGATCCCTCGACTTGCCAGTTCCACCCCCACCCACACACACATCACCCTTCCACCGCACACATTAAACTTGCACTTTATTCAAGATCGACCCTGGAAGAACGGGACACACCCGACCGAAGACAGACACAGTCACGCAATCACAGGCAGACAGAAACAGACAGACAGGCAGACAGGCAGACAGACAGACAGACAGACAGACAGGCAGGCAGACAGACAGACAGACCGACAGACAGGCAGGCAGGCAGGCAGACAGACAGACAGGCAGGAACAGACAGACAGACAGTGAGTGAGTGAGTGAGTGAGTGAGTGAGTGAGTGAGTGAGTGAGTGAGTGAGTGAGTGAGTGAGTGAGTGAGTGAGTGGGTGGGTGGGTGGGTGGGTGGGTGGGTGAGTGGGTGGGTGGGTGGGTGGGTGGGTGGGTGGGTGGGTGGGTGGGTGGGTGGGTGGGTGGGTGGGTGGGTGAGTGAGTGAGTGAGTGAGCGAGCGAGCGAGCGAGTGAGTGAGTGAGTGAGTGAGTAAGCAAGCGAGCGAGCGAGCGAGCGAACGAGCGAGCGATCGATCGATCGAGGGAGCCAGTGAGCGAGGGATGGACGGATGAGATTAGAGAAGAAACGGACGAGTGGATGAATAGAAGGAAGAAAGGACAGAGACACATACAGACAAACCCAGGCGTCAATCCACGCAGACAGAGAGAGAGATACGGAGGATGAGGATGATGAGGTGAAGATTAACCACATCGACCGTCACGCATCCATGACCACCTCACCTCAATCCTCAATCGTCTTCGCTTCGTTGGTTGGCGTACGCCATCTAGTGAGAGACGACAGCAAACGACCATTGTCTGACTTAGTCGACCCCCACCCCACCCCCACCTCCCCACCGACCCTCGTGACCCTCTAACTTTTTGTCCCTCACCCATTTACACCCTTGAGACCCTCCGACTTAATAAAGACGTGATGAGATAAAAACGCGCTCATGAGCGACGACGTGTGCCGGCGACTGGAGGGGGTGAGGAGAGAGAAGTGGGACCGAGGGGGGAAGGAGGCCTTTCAGAGGGAACATCTGCCTCTCTCTTGTCTCTTGCTCTTGAGTTGTAGATCAAACACATCAATAAATATTATAATACTCGACATATTAAAAACCCTTAGACGTATATATACAGTACGCGTATCAGTGATATAGCCTATATACATACATGTAGGCCTAATATATATTTATACAATGTATGTGCTGCACTGATCATATGATTTTTTATTTACCTACCTACATCTAATTGTCGATATATCTAATGCATATATATATAATATATAATATATATAGTACTATACACGTGTATATATTTTTATGTTTATTATATTTATTACTTATATTATATAATTTATATTATGTATTTATATATATTTATATCATAGTCCCAATATATGTATTTAAATATATATATATATATATATATATGTATATATATAGTCTAAATAGGCTTCTATAGTTTATAGTAGGCACACACGAGCAAACAACGTCTTAGTTTAGGCCTAACACGATGTCGCGTGCCTTTGTGCCTATATGAAGTTCATACAATATTATAGGCTTATGTTTATTATGAGCCTAAATGAAGAGACCCGTAATGACGCTTATGCTGTTATTTACGAGCTTTAGGGGCCTTAGGGGTCTATGGTTTTTTAACACTAGGTTATCTCAGCCTATGTAGGTCCTACATATAATATTCAGGAGTTCACGAGTCCAAATTTTACGGTAGTCTAACTGACAAAAGAGTGGGAGGGGTAACATCTTATTTTGGTCTACTATTGGGGGAAGGGCCCATACTTACCTTGATCTACATTGGATAAAAGGGTATACAAATTTTACCTTGGTCGACTTGAAAAAGATTCCAGATTTTACTTTGGTCTACTTGGATGGGAGTCCGAATTTTACTTTGATCTATTTGGAAAGAATCCAAAGTTTATCCCGGAAAAATTGCACCCTGATTCAGATGTAAAAAGCCATACGTTTGTCTTCGTCTTCTTGGAAAAGAGTCGAAATTTAGCCTTACATGGTCTAGTTGTAAAAAGGTTCCAAAAACGTTTTGACTTGAATAACCTGGGAAAAGGGTCCAGATTTTATTTTGGTATAAAGTTTGAAAGAATGGTTCAAAGTTTTATTTCATCACTCCCTATAACCGCATCGATATCTTTGGTCTATAGCCAGGGGCGGATCCAGGGGGGGCCAATCCGGCCATGGCCCCCCTTTGAAAACTGCCATGGGACGTGCCCCCCCCCATTTGGTCCGAAATTAGCAATACGAATATGGGTACAATGGATATTGGCCCCCTATTTGGAAAATTGTATGGGACGTGGCCCCCGTTGGATTTTGAAGTTGAGGACTAAAAAAAAAAAAGGAAAAAAGGTCATCAACTTTTGTGGCGGATGAAATGGTATTTTTTCCCGAAAATTTTGGCAGCAACAATAAATTGACACCTCAAATTAACCAACTTACTGAGCGCTGAATCACTAATGATAGTAGGCCTAATATAGTGACAAACAAGGTGACACTTGAGAAATTCACGGCTTGAAATCTCTGGCAAAAATACCCATTTTATGCAAAATTTTCTTCTCCTGGTTTCTGTAGGCATCAACATTCTACAGGATTCTGTGAATTTCAAGTAAAGCGTTTTTTAGATTTCCCTAGAATTCTTTGGGTGTCCCTGTAGGTTCTCCTGGGTTCCCTAATGTTTCCCCGAGTCTCCATAGATTTCCATAAGTTTTCCTGAAGAGTAGTCTCCTTATACTTTTCAGTTCTTCTCTTGGTGTTCCTGGGTTCCTCTGAGTTCCAATTGGTTACCACGGTTTTCGTTGGATTTCAAATTTTCTGGTGGTTTCTCTATAAGTTGCCCTGTGCAGGGGTGGACCCAGGGAGGGCAAATCCGGCCATGGCCACCCATTTATAAATTTATGTATTTCTCACTAGCTATTCTGGCGTGGAAAATGGGCGTTCTCCCCCTTATGAGGTTCGCACAGGGTCAATAGGAAAGGCGACAGAGAGTAAAAGGGAAAAAGTAGGCTATGACTAAAAAAAGGTCATCAGCTATTTTCACCACGAAAATGGTACGGTTTTTCTGGGAAATGGTATCTTTTTGTCCAAGATTTTGGCCAAAGGACTAAAAAAAGGTTATCAACCTTTTTGTGAGATACAAATGGTCTCTTTTTCGTCAGAATTGGGCAAACGACTAAAAAAGTAATCCGAATTTTGGCCGACCAAAGACGAAATTTTGTCCCTGTCCCAAGTCCGGAAATTTTGGCCTCCACCCCCATCGAAGATTTCTATACCCGCCTCTGACCCTGTATTTCCCTGGGCCTGACTCTGTAATACATGTTATAATATAACATAAGACCTGTTTTCAATTCTATTTTCGTACGGGCACCAGAACATTAGAGTCGTAATCAGAACATTAGAGTCTTTATCAGAACACTAGAGTGTTTATCACAACATTAGAGTCTTTATCAGAACATTTAGAGTATTTATCAGAACATTAGACTATACCCTGATACTAAGCTATAGGAACCTAAAATACTGGTTTGTCGCGTCATAGAGTTGCACATATTAAGACGACTAAACATAGTCTAAGTCGACTAAACATAGTCTAAGTCGACTAAACATAGTCTAAGTTGACTAAACATAGTCTAAGTCGACTGAACATAGTCTAAGTCGACTAAACATAGTCTAAGTCGACTGAACATAGTCTAAGTCGACTAAACATAGTCTAAGTCGACTAAACATAGTCTAAGTCGACTAAACATAGTATAAGTCGACTAAACATAGTATAAGTCGCCTAAACATAGTCTGTCCATTTATTTCTCGTTCTTCTCGAGTTCACTAAGCGAATCGAACGAGACTTCAAACTTCAGTGACGACGCAGTTCTTCTTCTTGAATGGCGACAACGACAACAACATCTCTCAAACTTTACGGCACATCTGTCACTAGTTCATCGTCATGACCCCATAAAAAGTCGCCGTCTGTCTTTTTCTCTGTCGGTCTTTTTGTCTGTCTGTCTGTGTGTCTGAGTTCTATATCTGTCGCTTTGTGTGTCTTAGTCTGCCCCTGCCTCTGTCTCTTTAACTATCTATCCAGCATTTAATTTTATTCAATTTTATTCTATCTATTCATATCCCTCTTTCTTTCTTTCTTTCTTTCTTCCTTTCATTCATCGGATTCATCCTTTCTCTCTTTCATCCCTTTCTTTCATCCTTCCTTTCTTTCTTCCTTCCTTTCTTTGTCCCTTTCTTTCTCGTTCTCTATTCTCTCCCCCTGGATCTCCAATTTTCTCTCTCTCTATCTGTATGTCTATCTTTCCACATGTTTGTCTGCCTATCTGTCTATCTATCTATCTATACAACTATTTGTCTATCTTTCAATCTGTCTGTCTGTCTGTCTCTTTCACTGTTTCTCTCTCTCTCTTCATGTCAGTCTCTCTATCTCCTTTCAAACACCGATCCACACACACACACACACACACACACACACAAACTCACAATAAAGTTCATATAGATGGATGTCCTGTAAAGGAATTGGGGGAGGGGAGGGGTACACGGCCGTGACAAGCAGGTGCTCGCGCGCACCGAATAAAAAGTCGGTCGCTTTACTTGGACAAAGGCAGAGAGGGCAAAGACTCGTCGGTGACTAGACATGGCAGCTGCACGCAGAAGTTGGACAGCACACCCACCCGACCGTGGAGAGAGAGAGACCTAACGGGGGCCTACGCAGACAAAAGAGGGCACGCGTCGGCCTACGCCAGAACCCTAGCACCCCTCTGCAACCACCCCGCCCTCTTCACGGTCTTTAGAACACCCTCTCCAAGTTGTCGCCGTGTCTTTAGAGGGGCGCGCGACCCTGTCTGACGAAGCGAACTACAACAGACAACAGACCGATGCTCGATGTATTGAGCTGTCTGCTGTACAACACGTCAGCACGATGGTCGTATATGTATTGAATTATTGTCATTAAGCACATATACATGTGTTTGCGTATTTATATATCTAAAGAGAATCGAACCATATATAATATATATATATGTGTGTGTATATATAATATATATATTTAAAGACCCAGACGTTTAAATGGCTCATTAATACATAAAAATGTATTAGACTATATAAAGGGTTATTATATATATATAGGCTATGTGTGTGATAAATGTAAGTTTCAAATACATATATGCATACACATACACACATACAATAAGCTTACATATATCGTGTATTGTATTAACCGCTATATGTTATACGAATACATGTTATATATATAATTATATATATATATTTAAAAATGTAATTATATAAAAATAATTATAGTGTATGTTTGTATATGATAAGTGGTCGTGTCTTTGAAATTCTCGTGTCCTTCACCACTGATCACATCGTCGGTCTATCACCTGCTCATGTCACCCCCCCTACCCCAAACCCCCATCCCCTTTCGTCTCGAGCCCCATTTTTAAATCCAAGATCGGGCGGACGGACGATGTGAGGAGGTTGGGGGGGAGTCAGGCGGGCGGGCGGGCGACCAACTGAAGGACCCTTCGACACTTATTGGGGTCAACGCCTGGGCAGAGTTCTACCCTCACCCTGTCTCAAAGCAGGCCCGGTGTGTAGGTCAGCTGTCGCCCCACTAAAACACCCTGTGGGTCTGTTGCATGGATCTTGCGCAAGCATCCGCTGGAAAAGTATTATTATTACCAAGTGTCTTGGTACATTTAAATGCACGTTGTGTGTGTACAGCGTGATCAGAAGTTCCTGTCAACAGATATTAACTATTGCGGCGATGGGTACGAATAGACGCTCTCCATTGTCTACGGTCACTTGTCAAGTGCATTGATTTCCTTGGTGTATTGCAGTTCCGACCGTAAGCTTATTTTTATGTTTGTATGTGCACTTGTTATAGCGCCCCTTCAAGCTCCCTACTCAGAGGCGCTCCCGACTACAGCGCGGACACTGCATCAGAGTTTCACGCCGAAGCGCTGAGCAATTACGAGTGAAAGACTTCACCAAGGTCCCTACGCGGCGACTCGAGGTGGATTCGAACCTGCAACCTTCCGGCTGCAAGGCGACGAACATACCCACTACACCACCGCGCTATTACTATTGCATTAGGTTTTGGCGCTACAAGAGAAGAATAGGTATTGAGAAAAGCAAAGAAAGGCTAGAATGTGAGATCGAGTAGATGCACGGGGAAACAGCATAATCCAAGGAGGGGGACCAATTCAGGCAAAGGACGGGGACTGGGCACACGTGAATAAGTTGGTGCCCTGCGTTTAGCTGTCGAGTGGCGCTTAAGAAGTTTGTAATATAAGATTACGATTACGACTAGTTTACACCCATCTTGACCTTGAACCGGTTTTGACCTTGACTGCATGTCTATCGATTCTGTTTTGACTGAGTGAGCGTCTGTAATTTAACTCATCTCTGCGACTTCACAATTATTATTCTTTGCACACTGTAAAAATATCGAGATTATGATGACGATTGCAAATACGACTGTGACTACGATTACGATTACGTAGCTATTAGCCTATTATTACTATTGCTATTGCTATTGCTATTGCTGTTGCTAATGCTATTGCTATTGCAATTACTATTTTCCGAGCGTTCTCAGTTTTAGGGCCGCCCATCTGAAACGTGCTCCATCCTTCAAAGCTGCGTCTATCACATCTGACCAATCAAACTTAGTTTCATAAACCTCTCAAGTCCGTTTTCTTTAATCATGGCTTGCTGGGAGCGCTCCTGGATAGATTTTGAAGGGGCGCCATAAGAGTGCGAAGAATGAATGAATGAATGAATGAATGAGTGAATGATCGAATGAATGAATGAATGAATGAATGAATGAATGAATGAATGAATGAATGAATGAATGAATGAATGAACGATTGCAAGTTTCAAAAGAGACGCTGAAAGGAGTGTAACCCTACTGCCTAAAACCGTTGGACAAAAATGTTCGAAGGTATGTCAGGTATTTGAGGGAGGGAAGGTGTTAGGGCCATCCTGTCTGAACCACGTTCACGGGCGGTCTTTGTTGAGGAGAGTGTGATAGAGACAGAGACAGAGACAGAGGGACAGAAGGACAAAGACGGATACAGAGACAGAGACAGAGGGACAGAAAGACAAAGACGGAGACAGAGACAGAGGGACAGAAGGACAAAGACGGAGACAGAGACAGAGACAGAGGGACAGAAGGACAAAGACGGAGACAGAGACAGAGAGAGAGGGACAGAAGGACAAAGACGGAGACGGAGACAGAGACAGAGACGGAAAGACAGAGAGAGACAGAGACAGAGACGGAAAGACAAAAAGACAGAAAAACAGAGACATACGCAGAGGTACATGCAGAGAGACAAAGACTGAGAGACAGAAACAGCGACAGAGCATAGAGACAGAGGTATACGAGAGAGATAGAAAGGAAGGAAAGAGAACAGACAGACAGACAGACAGACAGACAGACAGACTGAAAAGCAGATCCACGGATGCCTATAATATACAGAGAGAGAGAGTGACACCTAGCGATAGAGAAGAGACATCTGTTCTATGGGGGAAGCGGACAACTCAACTGTCCGTCATCATTGGGGGGAGGAAGGTGTGTATTAGGCCGCGGGGAAGGTTGGAACGAATGTAGGGAAAGTGGGGGAGAGACAGACCATCAGGGTGACTGACCCCAACTGACATCCCAGCTTTCCAAGTATGTAATTGATTTACTCTGGCACTACTACACCATCGAAGGTCCACTTGTCTTAGATATCTACCCCTTAACTGCTCCTCCCCTTTCTTCTCCTTCTTCCCCTATTCCTTCTCCTTCTTCCCCTATTCCTTCTCCTTCTTCTCTTTCTTGTGGCCTCCTTCAATTCTTCTGTTTCCCCTACTTTTCTTTTTCTTCTCCTCTTCCTAATTCTTCTCCTTCTCCTCGTTCTTCTCTTTCTTTTCCTCATCGTCGTTTTTCATTATTCCCCCCCCATCTTCTCCTAATCGTTCTTCTAATCCTCTTCGTTCTCACCCACCTTCTCCACCTCCTTCTCCTCTTCATTGTCCTTCTCCTCTATCTCCTCCTTCTCCTTATTCTCATCATCCTTATCTTCTTTATTCTCACATTTTCTCTTCCTTCTCCCCTTCTCTTTCCTTTCTTCTCCGCCTCGCCTTTCCTTCTCCCCTTCTCCCCTTCTCTTTCCTTTCTTCTCCACCTAGCCTTTCCTTCTCCATTCCCTCTTCTTCCTCTTCCTCTTGCCACTGCTGCTACTGCTACTGCTATTGCAGCTGCTGGTGCTGCTGTACACATCCGAGGGTCAGATGCCCTCCCACGGTGGCATCTTGCTGCACCGGCAGCAAGCGATGAAAACCCTCACAGATGACCCCACATTCATGACCCCCATGCATATAATTCACAGGCATGATAGCATCCTTACATTCATAATATATATATACATATTCTACATTTTAAACACATACTATATATATATGCATGCACGTATACCATATGCATATACATGTATATACCGTTAACCCTAACCCTATAGGGCCTAGACTATATATACTACGTAATATAGTAATATAAGTCTGTGAAATTTTGAGACTATTCAATAATGGGAGATTATCTGGTTATATCTATACATATAAATATATATACATGCAGATTATAATGATATATAATTATACATAGTACACACATATTCTGTCCAGTTTGAATGTAGATTAAATGTAGGTCGCGATGCGACTGGGATGAATGGATGACTTGGATGGAAGTGAGAATGAAGCGTGAGAAGAGAGGAATGTGAAGAATTGAATCAGTGGAGAGGATGGAGGGGCGATCGGAGAAGAAAGATAGACGACGATTGGGGAAGACAGAGGAAGAG
This sequence comes from Lumbricus rubellus, assembly GCA_945859605.1. NCBI lineage: Eukaryota > Metazoa > Annelida > Clitellata > Crassiclitellata > Lumbricidae > Lumbricus > Lumbricus rubellus. Next base: position 4,035,697 of record OX243811.1, on the reverse strand, counting down.
GAGGAGGAGGAGCATGAGAAGCAGGAAGAAAAAAGAATAGGAGGCGGAGGAAAGGGAGAAGGCGGAAGAGGAGGAGGAGGAGGAGGAGAGGGAGAAGGCGGAAGAGGAAGAGCAACAGCAAGCGTGAGTTAAATTAAGGAAAGAGAAGAGACGAGAAGACGGGAAGGAGAGAAAGTGTAGAATGAGACTGAAGAAATGAAGAGGAGGAGAAGAAGGTGGAAAGAAGGAAGAAAAGTGAAAGGGAAGGTGAAATAATGTCCTATGATCTTTTACATAAGCGCAAGCATGCATGAATGGACCGCTCAAAAGAGTAGAATTCCTAGGATTGCTCTACTTCAGAAAGACTCTTAAGTTTTTGCTTTTCTACTGCATCTTGAAATTTGATTTTAAACTTTTAAGTCAGCAATCATTATGGCGCCTGTGTTTTTTTTCGAGTTGTCTATCAACGTTTGTCTGCTTTCTTAAGTTCGTCGTCTGTGTATTTTTCGTTTTAATTTCTGTTATATTTCGTTTCTTTGATGCTTCTCTGTATTTTTGGTTTTAACTTCGTGTGATGTTGCCACTGCATAATGGATCATTGTCTGATCATTCTGATGCTAATAAGGAACCACTGTGAGTATCTGATCACATTAAAGTCTCTTTGGACAGAAGAGTAATAACTCTGGGTGTTTAGCGGACGTATTAATTAAGACATAGATGAAGAGAAGGAAGAACTTCAGGTACAGTCGAATCCTATGTTAATAAGCAAGTGCAACGAAGGTGGTTCTTTGTAAAACAAATCGCAGAACTTTGATGATAGATAATTCTCGTGTATTCCGACTTGCGCCGTCGGCAATTACTTGCTCCTCTGCTGTTACGAAACGATTAGAGTCGCAGCTCAATGGAAGAATTGGAATTCCTTTGGTAAACGATCGTCTTGGTGAGAAAACTGGGTCGTTCGAAGATGTAGGTCGGAGTTCACAGCCTTTGAACTTCGAACTTCGAAGCCGCCATTCACGATTAATAAGAGTCGGCGTATAGGCCGTGCCGAATTTTCTCGTCTCAAATTAGAAGCTTCCGTGCTAACTTCGTTGAGTCTTCGACACATTTCGGACTATTTATGGGTTTATGGTCTGTTTTGGTCTAGTTTCGGTTTAGTCCGGGGTGGGGGTGGGTGGAGGGATCACTGGGGAGGGGTTGAGTCATTAGGTGCATGAATTGTAAGTCAGTCGGTCGGTCGGTCTGTCTCTCACTCACTCACTCACTCACTCACTCACTCACTCACTCACTCACTCACTCACTCACTCACTCACTCACTCACTCACTCACTCACTCACTCACTCACTCACTCACTCACTGACTCACTCACTCACTCACTCACTCACTCACTCACACGCTCACTCACTCACTCACTCACTCACTCACTCGCTTACTCAATGAGTCAGTGAGCCAGTCATTCATTCATTCATTCCCTCTCCCATTCGCTCACTCCTTCACTCAGCCGGTAAATAGAACGGGTGAAGTAGATGAATGACTAAGTGGATCATGTTCAAAAGAAATTTTTTTAAACGGCCATTCATTAAAAACCAATTTCTTCAGATTTGATTCACTAATTAAAGGTTGAATCAGGTCGGATGTGAACGTGATTCACAACGAGAACGAATACATCTATAGGCCCTACTTCTTTTATGACTGCAAGTCTCACCGCGAAAATATACATTTGCACAAAATGTTTCCTTACTTAGCATAATGTAACTCTACTGTAGCCTACAAGAAGTTGAAAATAAGGATGATATGATTTATGATTATATCCAACTGAAAGCCGATTATAATCACTGATAAGTAGGTATTACAGTGGGATCGTAATGTACTCTGTATTCTTGTTGGATGTAGGACATTTCCCCCCTGGACATATTCCCCCCGGACATATTCCCCCCGGACATTTACCCCCCGGACGTTTTCCCCCCCGACCTAGGACATTTCCCCCCATATAAGGGTTCCTATGTTAATGAATGACTGCACTAACCCTATCACTAACCCTAACCGACCCTCACGATGCCTAATCTGATCCTAACCGACCCTCACGATGCCTAACCTATGTTAATGAATGACTGCACTAACCCTATCACTAACCCTAACCGACCCTCACGATGCCTAACCTGACCCTAACCGACCCTCACGATGCCTAACCTATGTTAATGAATGACTGCACTAACCCTATCACTAACCCTAACCGACCCTCACGATGCATAACCTGATCCTAACCGACCCTCACAATGCCTAACCTGAGTCTAACCAACCCTCACGATGCCTAACCTATAATATGTGCAAAGGGGGGGAAATTGTCCGGGGAGGTAAATGTCCTAGTCAAAAACGTTCGTTTTTATGATTTGGCGTCGGTCAGTATGAGAATTGTGAAAAACACACTTTACTATGGGGTTCTAAGAAAAACTGAGGGTTGAAACCCCCAACCCCCGGCAATTCTCACCCTGGCGTCGGTAAACAGAAGCTGACCAAATGAACGAAATTTTATGGCACAAATTCTTCTGGGCATGAGTTGTGGACTTGTGGAATGACTCGAATGAATGACTGTATTGTCTTAACGAATAGGATGAGAATTGTCGGGGTAATGGGGTATTGATCGGCTTAAACCCACAATATAATCTCTTTCATGGTACTCATGTTTAAAGTTTTCATTGCAGAAGATCTCATCTCCACATAAATAAACGTTTGATCTAATCTCGATGATTATTTGTCTACAATTCTCACACTGTCTGCGATGCTATCCCTCCACATAAAATTATCTGATCAGGAGGAAGTTAGGAAGAGTGGCCTGTTGAACTTTGCAGTGCTTCTCACGCTGTATATAATGCCCTATTATAGTCCGTATTGCTTATGGAAGATAGGATGCACTGGACTTTAACTTTGACAGGGAGAAGGTCAAAAGTTCAGATGACCTCCGGGTCAGACCGGTGAGCTCATCTTACCACTTGCCGGGAGAGTGTGGGTGTGTGTGTGAGGGTGTGGGTGTGTGTGTGTGGGGGGGAGGGGTGGAGGATGGGGGTGTAGATGTAATATGAGAAGACTGACCATCCAAGCTGACAAACGGTGAGACGAGAGAGTGAATTGGTCTTCTGCCCTCATGAATGCCGAGGCTAAGAAACTGAAGTGGCTCACGCTTTATATACATGCCTGGCGCTTCGGGTTGGGTTAGCTCATGAACAAGCTGGTGCCCTGCGCCTCGCTTGTTGTGACCCTCAAACCATGCATCTCAAAGGACCATTAACACTCTCCTCTTCTCATTAGCTGCTCCACGAGAACCCCCTCCCCCAATGTTGAAGCTGCTTGGGTCATGCAGTTAGGCTGCCGTGTTGAGTAGTATAGATTTTTATGGCACAGCAGAAATGTTTAATTAATTTTACCGTTTAAAATTAAATAACACAATTCTACGTGTTTCTAGAATCAGTTGAAACTCTATTCACCAGATGTAGCTCTAATAATCATTTGCGTTGACGGTTGAAATTGCAAGGAAACTTGCAACACTATTATATTAGAGATTGCAACTGGCAAAATGTTATGTAACCTACATGTAAGTTGGAGTAATAATTATACGATTACGATCACGATCACGATCATAGAGACGGTATCAGTAACAGCTACATTTACATTTACAGCCACAATTACAATCGAATAAACGTTATAGTTACATTCGCAATTATGATTATAGCTACATTTATAGCTATAGTTATGGATAATTGATACAGCTAGTTATAGTAAGTTATAGGCTTATAGCTATACATTCATAGTTATCGTTCTAGCTAGAGTTGTAATAATTATACTTATAGATACATTTATATAGTTATAGTTATGATCATAGTCATAGTTGCAGTTACAGTTACATTCACAATTGCAGATAATATACAATAGTGATTTCTAACACGGTTACAATTACATATGAGCAGCTGCGCGGCCTCTGAAGTGTCCATAATTGCGATGTGTTTACATCAACTATTATCAAGGGGCATTCTCAATAATTGCACATTTGTCATTCAGCAGATTTGTAGCCTTTCGTCAACTATTCTCTGAGTTCAAACAACTTGAAAGTCTCACTTTAATCACAAGTTGCGTAGATTACTTAATTGGTCCATTCAATTAGAACAATTTGCTTCAATTCTGAGCAATTTTCCACCAAAGATTCGGCTGAATATCAAAGCACACAAGCTGCGCAGCTGAGAAGCCTTGAGGGTCATCGTAGCTGTCCGAAAATTTTGAAGCATTTAGAAGACTTTGAAGTTCAGCACAAGCTGTTCATCATGTATACACGCCAAGACGGGCCTTAGAAGGTGCACCATATTGCAGAAGAGTGACAAGACTGTAACACCACATCACTGTTACACCGCTACTAATACTACTGCAACAACCACCAACACCGTTTAGCGTATCTTTTAGTTGGAAACTCAAACTAGTAGTAGTAGTATTATATTTGTTGTTGAGCTGTATAATTGTAGTATTATAGTGTCAGTTTAATGACACTGTGTGTGATAAAAAAAACTGGTTAGCGTCGCCCTCCTCCTTTATCCAGGCTTTGGACTGGCGCTGCCAGAGTATAGGGGGAATGGCCGAGTTAGTAAAGGGGCAATGCATCGTGTATGGGTTGCGATTGCATCAATCCCATTGCATCATATTGCATCACATTGCACCCCATTACATCCCATTACTTCCCATTACATCACACTGCATTCTATTACATCCCGTTACACTCCATTGCATCAGATTGTATCCCATTGCATCCCATTACATCACATTGTATCAGATTACATCACACTGCATTATATTACATCCCATTATATTCTGTTACATCACATTGCACCTCATTACATCCCGTTGCATTCCATACCATTACATCCCATTGCGTGACATTGCATCATATTGCTTTACATTACATCCCATTGCATCACATTAATCCCACTGCATCACATTGCACCTCATTGCATCCCCTCACGTCTCATTACATTGCATCCATTTGCATCACAGTGCATCCCATTACATCCCGCTACATCACATTGCTTCCCATAACATCCAATCGCAATACACACGATTACATAACATGATATTACATTACCTCCGAACCCGTTCACTGCAGATCAAGCAGCCAGACGGAAAGTCGTCAGAAGCAGAGAACCAGTGGAATCGTTGCACGTCATGATCAGGGAACCAGTCTATGGTCACGTGGTCCGGAAATGACGTCAGAACGGGGTGGGCGTCTGCAATCGGACCCTTGAATGGTGTCCTTGTTCTCTTCCTTCCGTGCTTCTGTGGCTGACTAAGACGCATCCACCCATCCACCCCATCCCCCTGCACCCTCCTCTCCCCTCCTCTCGACCTCTCACCTCCCCCCAACCCCCATACCCCATGCTACTCGCAGCTCTGCCCTCATTCACTTCTTTATCCCTCTGTGTCAGTGCCTCTCTCTGCCTCTGTCTCTCTATCTCTGGCTCTGTCTGTCTCTCTCTCTCTGTCTCTGCCTGTCTCTCTCTGCCTCACTGCCTCTCTCTCTCTGTCTCTGTCTCTCTCTCTGGCTCTGTCTGACTTCCTCTACCTACCTGCCAAACACTTTCTCTCTTGTCTTTCCCATAATAAAGGCTCTGTCTCACCATTCAAGAAGATATAATATATATATATATACATAATATATAATTTTACTTACATGCGCAATTGCGCATGTATATTTCGAAACACGCACTCAAGCGCACATACATGTATAATATATGCATACATAGCCTACTATTACATAGGCCTATATACATATATATATACATATATATTTATATACATGTATATGTATACACATTGCACATCCACATACAAAATGAATATATATATATATAATATATATGCACCAGGATGTATTTGTCTGTGTCAGTATATTCATGTCTGCATATGCATATGCATATGTGTGTGTGTACATGCATGGTTAGCTATATGTGGAGTTAGTGTGTATGTATGCATGTATGCATGTATGTATGTTTGTATGTAGACATACATGCAGTGGGAGCATGATACGCATAGGGCAACATCTATAATTATCATGGCAATGTGAATGAACTTCAAAACTAATATGTCAGTATTGGCCTATGTAATAGTTTTGTCTCTGCATATATGTACCATAATTATGTATATATGTATGTATATATGTATGTACTTATGTATGTGTGTGTACGTAAGTACATGTATGTACACATGTATGTATGTACAATTGTACATATAATGTGCTTGAATGAAAGCGTATAATTTCCAGTTGTGTGCGTATGCATATAGACCCACTGACATATTAGTTTTGAAGTTCATTCACATTGCATTGATAATATAGATGTTGCCCGATATGCATCATGATCCCTCTGCATGTATGTCTGCATACCACTGTACGTCTGTGTGTCTGTCTGTCCTACCGCTTGCATGCCCCTCCTTCTGTTTGTCTAGTCTAATATTTACTTTCTCTGCGTGGTTATAAGCGTCCATGTTCTCTGTCTGCCTTTGTCTTCATCCGCCTGCTTGTCCTATTGAGTCCGTCTGCGTCTCCTTGCATGTCCGTGTGCGTATGTAGGCCCGAGAGTAGATCGCAGTTTCATTGTGTTCTTTCCGAGAGGGGTTCTGTCAATCAAGCGTCTGGGGCCAATGAAGTGAGCGCCCCAGCCAGGTGCTTGAATGAATAGCCCGGCTGTGGTGGTGGTAGTGGTAGTGGCCTCCTGCCCCACTCTGGCCGCCACCGCCGCCGCTGCTGCTGCTGTCGGGGGGCCCCAATTGCCCCAGTCGTCTATGTGTATATATCCTAGCGGAGCTGTACGCTGTCGTTTAGTGTGTCAGAGAGCTGCTGGTGTACCCGCTGGAGGCCTTGAGAGCTGCTGCAGTCGCCTTCGTCTTTGTGAGTCTTTGTTGAGGGACGATCGGACTGAGAGCTTTGTTCGCAGGCCATATCAAGTGATCAGACGTCGACGGTGGTGGTGGGTTAAGCAGGGACAGTGCTGCTAAGTCCACGGTACAGACGAGACCTACACGGTTAAGTAGTGTTCCGACGGCTTAAGAACGACAGTGCGGCAAGATCCGGTGTTCTAACCGGACCAGAACGTTTTGTTCTATTATTATACACCGATCGAGCGGAAAATTTGAGAGAAATTTATTTATTTTTATATCCGGCGAGGAGAATAATTAGAGATTTTAAGTGCTAAGTATCTCGGACTTTGTTGCAGTCGACTACACCGTACTCATTAGTACGCGGTACTCAGAGGTCCTTCTGTGGTCATTCCTTCGAAGGGATATCGTCCAGAGTGCGAAGGAGTTCTGCTGAGGGACCCATGGAGCAGTTGCTTGTCTGCGATGAGGGTGATTGGAGACTGCGCCAGTCCTTCCGAGACCCTGTGCTGGCCGAGGATGACCGGGTCCTTGAGAACCTCTTGGACACCGAGGACCACTACACGCTGTCCACATCCTACTTCCGGTTCCAGGAAGACATCCAGCCGTACATGAGAAAGATCGTTGCCAAGTGGATGCTCGAGGTACGGACAATAACAATGTGTAACAATCGCTTTACACGGACAATGGCAATAACAATGTGTGACAATCGCTTTAGTGGGACAATGACAATAACAATGAGTAACAATCGCTTTAGAGGGACAATGCCAATAACAATGAGTAACAATCGCGTTAGTGAGACAATGGCAATAACAAAATAACAATGTGTAACAATCGCTGTAGTGGGACAATGGCAATAACAATGAGTAACAATCGCTTTAGAGGTACAATGGCAATAACAATGTGTAACAATTGCGTTAGAGGTACAATGGCAATAACAATGTGTGACAATCGCTTTAGAGGGACAATGGCATTATGGCAATATACAATGAGTAACAATCGCTTTAGAGGGACAAAGACAATAACAATGTTTAACAATCGCTTAAGAGGGACAAAGACAATAACAATGTTTAACAATCGCTTTAGTGAGACAATGGCAATAACAATGTTTAACAATCGCTTTAGAGGGACAATGGCAGTGACTAACAAACGCTTTAGAGAGTGACAATGGCAATCAATGACTGTAGAGAAAGATTCGCCTGTATTGTCATCCATTTCGACGCAGAGAAGAATAATTAATAGTATATATTAATCTCTAGATTAAGAAAGCGCCAATGATAACGAAGTCGTGGGAACCAACTTATTCACAGGCGTGTTGTCAAAACATGGCTTACGCTACGCTACGCTGCCAATATATAAATTTACATCAACGGAAAAGTGCAATGCCTACTCTGCGATGTGCATGGTGTGTGTTTGTGTGTGTGTGTGTGTGTGTGTGTGTGTGTGTGTGTGTGTGTGTGTGTGTGTGTGTGTGTGTGTGTGTGTGTGTGTGGGCGTACATGTATTTGCGAATCAGTGACGCAAAGAGAGGGCCATAGAGTGACAGAGACACACACAGAAAGACAGATCGAGACAGATGAAGGCAGACACAGAGAGCAGCAGACAGAGAGATAGATATAGACAAATGAAGACAGAGAGACAGACAGACAGACAGACAATGACCGATTTCGCAACTGATCTGCTCCAGAAAAGGCACCGCATAAACGATCGTGTCTGTATTGCATTGCATTGTATTGCATTGCATTGTCAGGTGTGCGAGGAGCAGGGTCGTGAGGAGGAGGTCTTTCCGCTAGCCATCAACTTCCTCGACCGAGTTCTATCGACGACGCAGATCAAGCGGACCCAACTCCAACTCGTGGCCGCTGTCTGCATGTTCATCGCGTCCAAGGTCAAGGAAGCGACCCCTATCGAAGCCGAGAAGCTTGTCATCTATACGGACTTCTCCATCACACTCACCGACCTCCTCGTAAGCACCACCCTCACCTATTATATGTAGATGGGATGAAGGGTGGATTGGGGTGAAGGAGCTGGGGTGTTTTGAGACAGATAGAAGTCGCTTGGATGATTTCCAGGGGGGGCAAGGAGATGTGGGAAGGGGTCTTGGGAAGAAGCTCATTCGTGCTTTTGTTCTTTTGTTCATTCATTCATTCATTCAGTCAGTCAGTCATTTTGTCAGTCATTTTGTCAGTCAGTCAGTCAGTCAGTCATTCAGTCAGTCATCCATTGTCAGTCATTCATTCGAGTGTTTACGCAATATCAGTGTTATCAGATAAGTAGATATATCGTTTGTTGAATCAGATAGCTTATCTCTAATCAACGTCCATTCATTTTCATTAGGATTTAAATCTTAAACACTTTTAATGTCTCCGCAGGATATAGTATATAATAATATAGCATCGTTTGTGTCAGTTCTTATTTGATGACTTTGTAATGAGCTTTAAATACTCTTTCTTAATCAACAGACGCATTGTTCCTCTTTTCGACAGCACACTACACTTTGTTGTAATACAATATACTCCAGTATAATACACACCAGTAGGCTACAATACAATACACTTCAGTATTAACTGTATGATACAATACACTCCAGTACAATACAATACAATACAATACACTTCAGTATAACACACGTGGGACACAATTGTATTGCAAATAGTCAGGATTGTTACTGTGTAGGACCACACGCCATCGCGTGATGCTTGATCGTCGTATTGTGGTGCTTAATAATAAGATTGCAACAACCATAGCATTAAAATAACAATAGTAATAGCAATGCCATTGCATTCAGAAGCACATTTCAAGATGGTTGTGAAACCTGGGACGAGGCCAGATTTCTCAAAGATTCACTCTTTACTTCTAAAATGATTTTTACAAATCCTGAAGGATCATTGATATCTCGAGTAAAATAGATGATGGTGATGATAACAATAATAACAATAATAACAATGATAACAATAATAATAATAATAGCAATATTATTATTTTTATCACCCGAGGTATATATTATGATCTCTCAGGCTAAAAAACAATACTAAAATCTGTGTTGTTTTGGAATTAACGGCCATCCTTATCATTATTATTATTTATTTATTTATTTAAAATTTTTATATATTATTATTATCATGTTAGTAATGAAGCCCTGAGGGATCCTAAATACCTCGGCAAAAACGTCATAATAATAATAAGGCAAGGTAAGGGCAATAATAATATAGTCAAAATAGAGCGGTATAGAAAATGCAGACGCCATTGTACGATGGGGTACAATACAATACAATGCCACCAAGACAAGCTGGTATGATATAGTAGAATCCTGTACAAGGGTACAACCAACCACTGCTACAGTAGGCGGTCGACTCCGAAGCTACTTATCAAACAAGCCGTATACCATTGAGTTCGTAGTTGAACCCAATGAATTATGTTATTACCTTTGACCTTTAACCCCACTGGCCTGAAAGTCCATTCGCTGACCAGTGTCCATCTACATGTATACACATAAATCCTCACCCCCTCAGCTACACGGCCTGACCCCCTCTCCGTATTCGCCCCTTTAATGCTACGCCACAGCAGATGACCGTGCCAGTTTGTGCTCTCCTACTTTCTTGCTTGCCCTCCCGTCTGCTGCTACCTGTCTGTCTGTCTGTCTGTCTGTCTGTCTGTCTTTCTGTGTCTGTCTGTCTTCTGTACTGTTTCCATTGGAATGCTAGAATCATGTCCAGACACTAAACTGTCCTCATGATATGCTCATGCTGATAAATTACATACACGCATTTATGCATTCATTCATTCATTCATTCATTCGTTCGTTCGTTCGTTCATTCATCATTCACTTAATCATTCGTTCGTTCATGCATTCATGCGGTGATATTGGATTGATTTGTATTTAATCATTTATAAAGCGCCTCCAGTAGGGTGAACAGTTCGGAGGTGCCCCTAGTGCGCAGGGCCTTGCGAGAAGAAGCATGTTTTGAGAACAAAGAAAGAAGAAAAGACAGACAGAAGTGTAGAGCGAACAGAAGGAGAAGGCGCATTCCAAAGAGAAGGACCAATTGAGGCAAATGATCGAGACTGAGCTTTAGTAGTTCTGTACTATACGTAATGTACGTGTACATGTACAATTGCACATGCGTGTGCATACTTATTTACGGCCATATACATGCGTGTATACCACGATAACAAATGTCCTTGACAACCATTTCTCGCACGATTAGTTACCATGGAAACGATTTTACAAATGTCATGATGACGTCACTACGGAAGTCATTAGAATGGCTACTTACAGACACACATACATGCCAAGACAGTACTGTAGTGACCTATGCTGCTAGACATGTGTGTGCAGCCACTAGACACGATGGTCATGTACGGAAGCCAGCCACCTTTGTCCAGAGGAATGCGATCTTCTTAGGGTCCCTCGGCGAGGGGGGTCTGAAGGTCCAAGAGTGGTGTGGGCGTTATTGGGTGATTTAAACCCCTAAGAAGAGACGGGGTTTAAATCACCGGCATGTATGTATGTATGTAGTAGGTTCAATGGGTCGTGGGAATGAGAACCGCATTGGCTTCTGAACTATGAAGGCCTCTTGAATAGTTCAATGCGTACACTTAAAGCAGAGAGAGACAGACAGACAGACAGACAGACACACGGACAGACAGACAGACAGACAAACAGGTAGACACACAGACAGAAAACAGGCGGACAGACAGCCTGAGACAGGCAGGCGTATAAACAGACTCACATGCAGAAAACTTGTCTTATGACACAAGCTTACAATGGAATACAATACAAAACATTGCAACACAAACAGCGCTTTTGTCAGTTACTTGAAAATGTTTCCTCATACTTACAAAAGCAAACGAGCAAATACTTGGCGCAACCTCATGCAAGTGCATAGTTTGCATACTTTCACACATACTTACTTGCATACATACAACCACACTAGTCTTGCATACATACAAACACACTTGCATACATACAAACACACTTGCATACATACAAACACACTTGCATACACACAAACACACTTGCATACATACAAACACACTTGCATACATACAAACACACTTGCATACATACAAACACACTTGCATACATACAAACACACTTGCATACATACAAACACACTTGCATACATACAAACACACTTGCATACATACAAACACACTTGCATACATATCCACGTGTTGCTTGTTGTCTGTTGGTGCCTATCTCTCTGACCAGCCTTTGTCTTTGACTGTTCCATAGGAATGGGAGATGCTGGTTCTTCAGCTGCTGAAGTGGGACACAAGTGCTGTCCTCGCACACGATTTCCTTCAGCTGATCATAACACGTCTTCCCATCGAACCCGAATGTCACAAGTCCGTCCTTCGCCATTCGCAGACCTTCGTCACAATGTGCGCCACAGGTATGTATACAGGCGCTTCATAAGTTGACCTATTTAGTACGTAATAGTGGAAGTTGACCTGCTTAGTAGCCTAAGTGGGCGACACTGTATGTTAACTTTATTAGTAAGAAATGGTTTGAGCTGACCTAATAATTATTATTGGTAAAAGAAGACCATTAGTTGACCTAATTCGTATGACATCTTGCAATTTGATATGAATAGTTAGTGATGACGTAACTGTTGACCCAATTAGTAAGAGACTGTGCAAGGTACCGTACATACTGGATGTGCATTGGTGGTGTACATAATCGAATTTAGGGAGTGTTTGCCCCTTTCTTCACTTACAATTGCGGTTCCGTGTAAATGAAGAAAGGTAATGTGCCAAACAGTTTTTTTTATTGCATACTGTTAAATAATGTAGGTTAAATCAATCAATTGGAATTTATATAGCGCCATATCAAGATCTCTAGGCAAGTTGGATACACCATGGAGATGTTACAGTAGTCAAGGCTGTGTATGTATTTCGAATGAATGTGTTTGTTGTCTTCCTGTTTAGAATTCAGTTTCTCCGTTCATCCTGCGTCCGTGGTTGCCGCGTCGAGTCTCAGTGCCGCCATCTGTGGTCTGAAGGGTCTTGGATGGACTCAGGAGAATCGGTTGCTACACAGGTTGCAAGAGATAACATCAATCGAACGCGTAAGTAAACTCTACAGTCTCTCATCTCATCGATAGTCATCTTATCTCATCAATAATAATGATAATGATATTAATAAGATTAATAATGATAATGATAACGATATTAATAAGATTAATAATGATAACGATATTAATAGGATTAATAATGATAATGATAATGATATTAATAAGATTAATAATGATAATGATAATGATATTAATAAGATTAATAATGATAATGATAATGATATTAATAGGATTAATAATGATAATAAGCAACCTTCAACGATTAACGGTCCATCAAGAACACTATTTTCCAGTGGTACAATACCATACAATGTATGTCCAATAGCAAAGCTTAGCTACCCTGTTCTAAAGCCATACGACTTTATACTCTTACAGATTTTATGTTTTATGCAAGTTGACCCGTAGTTGCAATGCTGTTCGCAATGCTAAGAGACTAATTCGAGCAGTTTATGTTGCTGGTGGTGGTGGTTGCAAACGTTATCTCAACAGATGTACAACTGTGTGACTGGACGCGTTTTCCGAACGATTCCGTAATTGATTTTTATTATGACCATATATCCTGCTGTGTGACAATGACCTCAAAGAATTCCGTTTTTATCAGCGAATGATTCACGTTGAGTTAGCGGACTCATAGTCGCAGAAAATTCCTATATAGCAGATCACTGTTGAAATGCGACCGTGAGAATTTACTCAGAATACGGCGCTATATAAATGTGCATATCCATGATACATGCAGAATATGTGAGTGCGTGCATACGCATTATAATCGTGGACAAAACTGTTGAAAAATCTAGTGAGGGAGTTACATGTGTTATCTGTAGCTTCGTTATCAAAATGGGCGGTTAGCCTACTTCTATGAAAAGCTGCTTCTGACTAAGACTAATTACAGTAATTAAACTATCTAAACTAACTTCTGAAGTACTTGTCTGAGAAGCCACTTAGTGAAATATCTACTTACTGCTTAACTCCAGTGGGGTACAGTGATATACCTCGACCTTAACCAATTCGCCTAACAACGCATCACTTTACATCCAACTTTGTAACATACTCAACGACACTGCAATATCAGATATGATTAGTGGTGTCGCCCTCCTCCTTTATACAAGCTTGGGACTGGCACTGGCAGAGAACAACCAGTGGTATCAAACTTTCAACTATAGCTGTTGAAGCACATGTAGGCCTACGGTACGTGGACAAAAATTTCTCTGGGTAGATTACTCGCACTGGAAGCAACGGTCACTACTAAGGTTAAAACTAGATTTACGTTGGGTAGAAAAGCCGAACTTGTGGTCACGCATGAGATGATTAAGTAACAAAGAGCCTTGTTGTCTTTCTTCCAGGAGTGCATCGAGGCGTGTCAAGAGCAGATCGAGCAAGCGTTGGCGCTGAACATCGCCAAAGAGAACCACCAACTCTCGACCACCACCTCACCCTCATCGACACCCACGATGCAGAACCTTAAACCGTGCGACTCCTCGCTCTCCTCCACACCAACCGACATCCGGGACATCCACCTCTGCCAGTGACACTTCCGGTTCGACGTCATCCTCCTCGACGACGACGACGACCGGAAGTCACGTGATCCTCCGTGTCCCTCTTCTCTCTCTGTCTCACTTCCGCCCGGTTCACCGGAAGCGGTAGCAAGGACACGTAATTGAACGCCTGCCTGTGATATAAGTTGAACTGTCTCGGAGTCGAAACCCCACCGAGGGAAACCCCACAGAGGGGAAACCCCACCGAGGGTGGGGAATCCACCTGGGGAAAACCCACCCAGGTGGGAACTCCCAACTGGAAAACGTCCAACGGGAGATTTCCCCCCCCCCCCATACGAAACGGAAAAATCCCAACAGGGACACCAGCTGTAAGAAACCTTCAACATACAAAGCTGTGTTTATACCCTACTTGGGATAGATGTGAGGAGGTCTCAGCTGCGAACAGCCCCTCAGCGTTCAGACCGACCAACAGGGGTTGACCGTGGTGGCCTGAGGGTTGACCGTGGTGGCCTGAGGGTTGACCGTGGTGGCCTGAGGGTTGACCGTGGTGTCCTGAGGGTTGACCGTGGTGGCCTGAGGGTTGACCGTGGTGGCCTGAGGGTTGACCGTGGTGGCCTGGGGGTTGACCGTGGTAGCCTGAGGGTTGACCGTGGTGGCCTGATGGTTGACCGTGGTGTCCTGAGGGTTGACCGTGGTGGCCTGAGGGTTGACCGTGGTGGCCTGAGGGTTGACCGTGGTGGCCTGAGGGTTGACCGTGGTGGCCTGAGGGTTGACCGTGGTGGCCTGAGGAAGTCTATTTCCACCGGCCGCGTGGCTCAGCTAGAGCTGTAGCTAGGATTTCGTAATGCCTTCGATTGAACCTTGAACTCTCGCATTGACCGTTGACTTTCAATTTCATCGTTTTAGATCGCCCTCTAGTATAGTACTCTCTTTCACATGGGATCACCTCATCGTCCAACTCCCACACTTCCCACAAACCCATGAAAATTGCTTCCTTATTCATTGCCTCTCCCACCGCTCCATTTTCCAACACCATCTCCCCCTGTAGCCTTACCGACCGTTTTCCGGCCTGACTTTTGGCCGTCGACTTGGAAACCAACCTCAGCTGTCTTCCGATTTAGTTTTGACTGAGCGCTTTGAACAAGGCAATCGACGTGCCTTAGCCTTGCGGTAGAAATCTCAAGTTTACATCTACACCTACGTTACTTTGATGAATCAAAAGTCTGTGTTGATCACACCCCACCCCGAACTGTTTGCGATGTAACCCGCTCCCCCCCTCTGTGCAGGGTGCAGCCGTCGAGAGGTGGGTCCTGCTCAGAGAATCGATTAGTATTCCGAAGCACTTGACTTGTTTGTGTGCGAGTTTTTATTTTTGAACAGTTTTGTCCGAATTAATTATATTACCCAGTTGCGAAAAATAAATTTGCCCCCCATATAGACAGAAACTACCTCCTGACTGACGATTAGCCACGGCTATCTAACTTATTACCTAACTTTATTGATTTAGCGAGGAAAAACTAATTTAGAGAAGTAATGGGTAATTGAGATTACCTCCTATGTACACTAGTAATTCTAGCTGAATAGGTTAAATGTATTCTAACTTATAAATAGCGGAGTCACATTGGCGACTTGATTACCGTTAAAACGAGATGGTTTTCGGTTTTAAAAAAACCTGTGCAGATAACAACATTGGAAGATTCGCAATGTTATCCGTACCTGCTGGAGTTGATCAATCATGAATGTAAAGTTATATCTGATGTGATTGATAGAAAGGTATATGTCAGGTGTAATCAATCAAAAATTGTACTTGATGTCAGAAGAATTTATTATTTCAATTTTGAGTACAATTTCGTAGTTTTGTTACACACAACACTGCCTCCATGTGACTGAGTTTCCATTTAAGCATATCATTAGCTGCTGTACGAGAAAGAGGAACAGATAATGAAAGAATGAATCAAAGGTTTTATTCGTTTTATTCCTCGTTGAGTTTAGTTTCTCTTGATTTCAGAACTCTTGTGAAATCGCTATTACAACCGATGTCGTTATAAATTTTTATTGCTATACTATCGTTAGTTATTATATTGTTACTCTCCGCCTGATGATGATGATGATTGTTTCCTTGTTAATTTAAATTCGCATGTTATACGAGTTTTTCTAATAAACTATTAAAAACTGTTGAAATAATTATTGGACTTTGTTTGAAGAGAAATTTAATGAAGAATTTTACATGCAAAAACCGCGCCACAAAGTCAGGATCATGTCTGTCTATCTTGTATTATCTGAGTGATAATAAGTCTACAGTTCTGTCTGTCTGTCTGCCTGTATCTTCCCTTTCGTCTGGTTAGCCACCCCTGCATGTGTGTGTATCCTTATCTCATTATCTGATATATATAATCAGACTCTAGGTGAGGGTAATCTCCAAATCGAAAGCCAAGTGCAGAGCCCCAGCTTATTCACGAGCGCTGTATATGGAGTCTGTGTATAACGCTGATGTCACTGCTGTTATCTGCCAGACTGGTAGTCTGTGTGCCTACCTTTCTGTGTGCCTGCCTTCCTGTGTGCATGGCTCTCCTCCATGGGCTAATTTCCTCCGACCTTAATGTATAACCAACACCCTTCGGATCTTGCCACCTGCAGTTCTCTTGGCTGTTACTTTGCACCTCAGCCCTCGGGCAATGTCTGCCACCCTCACTAATGACCTCTTCCTAATTTCAAGACATCCGCGAGAGAGAGGGAGAGAGATTGGAAGCTGATTGTAACATTACGTAATGTAGGATAATTGAGTAAGTTATTAGTCGGTGTTAAAGTATAGTAAAAGTATGTTGAGTTCGGAAAATAGAGCTACAGCAAAAATGATTTGACTGCATTCATTCATTCATTCATTAATTCATTCATTCACAGCATTTATACAATATATTTGCATAAGATCGCAGGGATCTCAAGACTGCATGAAAAATAATAAACGATGCGTCATTAGGTATTCAAGGGACTCTGCTGGACAAAGTTGTATTTAGGCCTACATGTATATGAAGACTCCAATGGTTTGGACACAACTCCACCCCTAGTTGAACTCTGCCAGTGCCAGTCCCAAGTCTGGATAAAGGAGGAGGGCTACACTGATCATCTTTAAATTGGCAGTGTCGTTAGACAGCAAGCAGCAATAGATGGTTCGGATATACATGAAGAGAAAGAACGCCAGCAGACAAGATCCTACATCATGCAAAATTCAAGAAAAAACAACAGACTGTCACAATAGACTACGACGGATGGACAATATAAATGAGAACACAGCATCATTTGAACGGACAGTAAGGGGTTGCATTACTCAAAGACGATGGATTTCAGTTATTCGTACCCATCGCAGCCGAATTGCTGATGTAAAGCGATGTGTAACTGAAAATGAGAAACTAGGCTTGAAAGGAAAGTGAAACTGAGAAATTGAAAATATATGGATCTGAAAATGAAGTGAAACTAAACGAAGGCGAATAGCAGTCAATTGAGATAGTAGTCACGAGAGAATGAAGACATGATCATCTTCCTCCTAGCATCTGTTGCTGAAATGCAGTTGAAATTTATGTAGCGCTTGAACTGTAGACATCAAATCATTCGTCGGTCATAATGCCAGAGAGAGAGATGTTATAATAGCTTCCCACTGTCTC
Source organism: Lumbricus rubellus (assembly GCA_945859605.1). Lineage (NCBI taxonomy): Eukaryota > Metazoa > Annelida > Clitellata > Crassiclitellata > Lumbricidae > Lumbricus > Lumbricus rubellus. The sequence continues at coordinate 4,017,577 of OX243811.1, read as the reverse complement.
TATTTTGGAACGCCATCAACCGATTCCTGCTTGCTCATCGAGATAACTAACTCGATCAGATATAGGATCATTTTGTTAATGGTCCCAACTGCCCCCGGCTTCCCCGATTTAAATGACCATGGACAGCATAGGGAGACTAATGACCAGCAGGTCCAACAGGGACATGTTTTATTAATTCTCTTCTGCTGTCCATGGGTCAGACGGGAGAGACAATCCCAGGGGCCTCACTCTGTCCGTCCTTGTCTGTGTATCTGTTATAACTTAAGTTGTGCGTGTATGTTCTGTGCTTGTCTTGTGTGTGTGTGTGTGTGTGTGTGTGTGTGTGTGTGTGTGTGTGTGTGTGTGTGTGTGTGTGTGTGTGTGTGTGTGTGCGCGCGTTTGGCGTTGGTTGTCTGCGTGTCTATATGTTTATATGTTTGTGTAAAGTAGCTTGGCAGACTGGAAGGAAGGAAGGATGGAAGGAAGGAAAGCTTGAAGGAAGGAATGAAGGAATGAAGGAAGGAATGGAGGAATGAAGGAAGAAAGAATGGAAGGAATGATTGAAGGAAGGAAGGAATGAAGAAATGATTGAAATAGGAAGGAAGGAAGGAAGAAAGGAAGGATTGAAGGAAGGAAGGAAGTGACGGACGAACGAACGAAGCACGTAAGGAAGCAAGCAAAAATGAAATGTTCAGGGCTTAACGACACTGTTTCATATCGAAGATGATTAGTGTCGGAGGCAGAGAACAACCTCACACTCCACTTTTATATTGCGACCGAGCCACCCGCTGTAAAGATCCCCGCCCGGGAATTGAACCTGGGCCGCCGGCGCGGCGAGCGGGCTACAACCCACTCGACCACGCAGCAAGCAAGCAAGGAAGCAATAAAGGGTTCTCTTAGCCGTGCAAGGAACTTCTGATACGATGCTGCTATGCAGAGCACAATAAACTGACATCTTAATAATTATCATAAATATTATCATGATGATTTTATGATCATGCGATAATAATCTATGGAGTTATAAACACCAACAGAATGGTTGTAACATCAACAGAAAGGTTGTAATTATTACGATGTATAGTCGTTAGAGAAGTGACGTGTTTACCTTCTGCTGCACTGACCTAATTAGATCGCCCTATCCCACGTGATCTGACCCATTTGCAAGGACCTAGTCTGTTACTAATTAGAGGGCAGTGGTTGTAGTGTTAGCATCCCCCCTTCTCTCTGACACCTTCCCCTAAACCCCGAGCTATAATAAGGCGAATACACGAAGCGAAGAAGATGAACTCCCATGAGTATTATTACTCAAGGCTCAATGTATTGACTCGTCATTTACTAGATGTAGTTTAGGGCTGAGACGCTAATTGCCACGGGCGAAGGAATGAAGAAGGGCAGGAAGTAAAAAGAGGAAGGAAGAGATTAGAAGAAGGACAGAAGGAGCAAAGGAAAGAAAGGAGGGAGGTATGGAAGGAGTGAGAATAGAAATGAAGACAGAACAGAATAAAGAGCAACCGAATGAGGGGATGGTAAAGGAAGGGCAACATGAAGAAAGAACGGATGAAAAGAATGAAGAAAGCAAGGAAGGGAGGTAGGAAGGAAAACAGAAAGAAAGACATAGGAAGAAATTAACAAGGAGGGAATGATCATACGGTGCTGACGATTTAACTTTCTTGGCCTCGGCACATGCCAGGAGGCAAGTTCCACCTGCCGACCGACAGCCTATGTCTGCAATGGTGTGCTCTGCTTAGCAGATATCTCTGACCAAGCTTCTGCTCTGGCGGGGATTTGAACCCAGACTGCTCGATCGGCAGTCCAACATGCTAACCACTACACCATGGAACACCCGGGACAACTACTACACTACTACGTCTACGAATAAGGAATAAGGAGAAAATTTTTAACACCATAATCTGAATTTCACTTCCTTTCAGCTTTTGCATGTTGGAAAGTTCCATTTTCCGAGCTTCATTTTCAACACTCGTAAACTTGAAAAATCCTGAATATTTCTAGTCGGCTTGATGATCTTAAGTTGGTGGGTGGATGGATGATGATGATGATGACGATTAAGATGACGCTGGAGATGATGATGATGATGATGATGATGATGATGAGGGCGATGATTATGATGATGACGAAGACGACGACGACGATGATGATGATAATGATGATGATGACGATGCCGATGATTATGATGATCGGTGCGTAAGTCGGTCAGTAAGTATGCAAGTAAGTAGATAAATGTGCCAGCAAGTTCGTCGTCGTCGTCATCATCACTGTTTCCCTTCTGACACTGCATTGGAATGGCTGGAGCTGTCGAGGAATTCCAACCGCCACCACCTGTTGGCGATTCCTTTTCAAACTGGACCGGTCGCATATAGGCATTCCGTACCCGATTTCGTAGCATTGCAAGCCATAACGCTTTTTCATTGGCCGGTTCCAGATTATGAATATTCATAACCAATGACGTGTTTAGTGCCTTCTCGTGCGCTGTTGTTGCTGCTGTTGTTGTTGGCATACGGGGGAAAAATGGCCGATTGCGGTGCGCTTAAAGTTAGGCTATAAGGAGTTTCCATTCGATAGTGAAGTAATCGAAAGTGTGAAGGTAGACTTCTAATCAGAGCAAAAATAAAATGCAAAGGTTACGCGTTGTTACGTGCGTGCCAGCGAATAATTATGTCATCGACCAATTCATCGCTTCAATAATACGCTGTGCTCAACAGGCCTATGTGATGCATCAGGCGTCTGCTTCGTTGAATCAACCGTCTCCTGCGATACCAAAAATCAAACCTGCGCTACAGAAGTCATTACATTAGATTTTACTAGACTTCAGTTGCCTAAATTCGCACCAGTTGAAATTAGTGTTCCGCACATTCCCAATTGTAACTTTAAAAGCACTAGGCTAGGTTTATTCAGTTTTCGTGAACTGTCTCATTTTCCATGACTAGCGGCCCTAGCCTACTGTTCGACAACCAGTAATCTTTCGAACTTAAGTAGGCTACAGTAGCTCATGTCAATCTCAGTTCTAGTGAAGATCATCCTAAATTTTAAACCGTTGCGTAGGCTTAGTCTATGCACAGTTGTATATAGGCCTAGGCCTAAATACGTTTTATTAAGATGTGTGACGGTTATCTTCATTCAAATTATTCAAATTTGATTATTTTGAATCATGAATCAGAACCCTCTGCATCCACGTTCACAGACCTTCTAATTCCACGTTCTGACTTTGTAGAAACACTTCTGTACAGTTAAAAACTGGAAAAAGCTCATTGTCCTCCGATTGGAAGTAATTTACCATGGAGGGTGGGACAGGAAAGAAGGGGGTTGTGGCGTTATGCAGTTATAAAATTCCTTAAAACAGCCCTGTATAAGAGTGAACGTTACTGCTGAATTATGAATTAGGCCTACCAATAAAAGCATTAATATGAATGCAAGTAGCCTTATGGCTTTAGGCTACATAGTAGAAAGGCATTTGCTAAAAACATCAGTGTTACTCTGTTATCATTGCTCAAAATAATATTATCTTCATTCAACAATAGGGTTGACAGGCCGCAATCTATCGTCTAATGACAGCTAGTCACAATTCAGACATGGCGAAGTCCTAACATTTACAGCTTGACCTACATGCCAATTGCTTACATTTTAAATATAATTATTAAACTAAAATCGGGTGTTTAAATTTTTGGGTGAGGCAGTATAAAAATAATTTTCGTCTATTCAACAATCCGGTTGAAAGACCGCAATCGGTTACATTGTACAATTATGCAGTTGAAACAGTTTGCAGGAACTCAGATTAGAGAATACTTAAATCTTAACTGAACAGACAGCCTGCAATAGGCTACATGGAGCTATGAAAGCAGCTTAATTACAAAGCATATACGCCCAATAATAAATCTCGCAACGCAGCTTTATCCCATTATATGCAAAACTGTTTGGTGTAGGCTATCTTTTTGATAAAGCACTTTAAAAATCTTATAAGCATATAGCAGGTAACTGCCATAGCCTACTAGGCCTAATGAACGCAAAGGCTGCGAGTTATTAAACATAATAGCCTAAGATTATCGACATTGCCAACGCAAGCCGCAAAGTCTGTAAACAAAACGTGCTTAATGATGTCACTGGTTATGAATATTCATAATAGGGGATCGGCCAATGAGAAGGCGCTTAAGGCTGACAATGCTACGAAATCGGGTACGGAATGCCTATATGCGGACCGGTCAGCCGTGTCCAGCCACAACCAATCTCCCGGTGGTCATCTCTCTCTCTCTTCCACGGCTAATGGTCAGCTCCCAACCGCCTACATTGACCAGACCCACATGACATTGTGACCATCGTAATTCTTTCCTGCGCACCCTCTGACTCTAATGTCACCCCGAGGGACTGTTGTCCACCCCGTCGTGGCGCAGGAAAGCTATCTGGCTTTGTCTAATGACGGGGCGGTGGGGCTGGGTGGGTGGGGTGGGTGCGGTGTTACCTCTGGTCCTGTAGCACTCTCGCTTGGAGGCCAAAGACCAACAGTGCCTTCTATTCTTTCACCCTTCTACCCACCGTTCCCTCATTCCTTCGATGCCCCCAGCATTTCATTCAGAAGGGTTAATGAAACGTTCAGGAAAGGGAAAGTGTTTCCCTCGTTTTGTCAAAGAAGGTCAAAGAAGGTGGCGATGGGGTGAGAGTGACCCACACTGAAGAAACGTCTATTGTCATATTCGTTACTAGGTCATATGTGAAGGCAAGGGAAGACACGGACGGACGGACGGACGGACGGACCCGACATATAGGGCGCTTTAGTTGGACATCCTTAAAACGCTCCCATCCATCCATTATTCCATTTATTTATCCTTCCATCCATCCATCAATCAATCCATTCATCCACCCATCGATCAATCCATCCATGAATCCTTCCATCCAACCATCCATCCATCCATCCATCCATTCATCGATTTATTTATTCTTCATCCATCCATTCCATCTGAGAAACATTTCTGAGATGTCTGGAATTTCAATTTCACTTTCAAGTGCGTTGATGATGGCAGCGGCAATAACCGAGCTATCGAAGAACCCCGAGGACAGAAACAGCAACAACAACCACAGCCTCTCACTGTTGCCCCTCTCCTACTACACTCTGCCCAATCTCAATCGCCCCTCGGGTCAACCCCCACGGAGACTGCACTCCCTTTGATTGCGGGGTTATTTTCAATTTCCCTTTCGTCGTCATTGGAAAGAATTTACCACCGTGGTACGAAGAAACCATGCTATCTCGGTGGCCATTATCATTCCGGGGGCTTATCTCAACTGACCCCACAGTGACCAGTGGGCTGGAGAAAGGAACCGCCCTGAAGCACACACCCCCTTCGGGGCGGTCATCGTTTGATGTCGTTCTTTGAGCGAATCCGAATCACCCCCTCTGATCACCAGCCACCGCTGACCAATCGGAATGTACCTCGCTCAGACCGTTGGGAAAGCAGTCTGTCTGTCCGTCTGTCCGTCCGTCTGTCCGTCCGTCTACCTACCTACCTACCCACCCACCCATCCGTCTCCCACCCACCTACCCACCCGCTTACCTACCTACCTACCTACCTACCTACCTACCTACCTACCTACCTACCTACCTACCTACCTACCTACCTACCTACCTACCTACCTACCTACCTATCTATCTATCTATCTATCTATCTATCTATCTTCCGTATTTCTTTTCGTTTCACTTTCTCTCCCTCACTAGTGCTTTGTTTCTTTGTCTGTCTGCCTGCCTGTCTCTTTGTGTTTCTGTCCTTGTGTCTCTCCCTCCTTCCCTCCCTCTCAATCTGCGTCGTTCGTGGCCACTCCATGGGAATCCTTCCACCTCCTCCTCATCCTCCTCATCTTCACAAGATGATGATTCTGCTATTTCTCTTTCGACGCAGCCATCTGCTGCTGGTGGTCATGAAGCGACTTCTCAACGGGACCGTGACATTAATACCCTTCGGTTGGGTCAGAAAGCCCCGATGGCTCCTTCTCCCCCCTGCCGACATAGCCTCGTATTCTCCAGAAGTGCCCTCTGCCGACAGAGATAAATTCCCTGTGAAAACATTCTATACCCCCACCCCCACCCCAACGGGCCCCACGGTCCAAGAACGGCCATCAAACACTGCGGGGTTCACCTCTCATGAAGAAACCCTATAGTGGTTGGGAAGGAGGGCTTAAAAGTGGGGGGGGTATGCTGAGCTGGAAATGGGGCTGGTGTAATGACGTGTTAGGGGTTGGGAAGATGATAAGACTATCGAAGTATCCAAACATGTCACCAGCGAATGAGAGCGTCTCTGTTTTGGTAATAGATTGACTCTACAGGCCTCGTATTGCATTGTATTGTAATGTGTTGTAATGTATCGTAATATAATGTATTGTATTGCTATGTATGATATAATATTCTTTATTTAAAAAACGGAACGCAACCGGTTACATTGTACACAATGTACAGTTATGCAATTGAAACAATTCACAAGAACGCAAAATAAAAGAAGACATAAATCTATCGGAAATCTCTGATGTTAAAGATATTGCATAGCATCATATTTTTTGTTGCCTCGCATTGTATATTATACATGTATAATTGTGGTGTATCGTATTGTGCATTGGATTTTCTTGTATTGCATCATTTGCTGTCGTATTGTATTGTATTGTATTGTATTGTACTGTACTGTATTGTATTGCATTTCCCATATTAAATCACATTGTTTCTATTCTATAAATCTAGCTTTCAGACTCATTGGGCGTTAGTCGAATTTTAAAAATCCCATGATGAAAAAACTGTGCAGGAAGGACTGGAGGTGAAAGCGCGCGAAGGAAGAAAATAAAGGGACAGAAAGAATGTGGCGTAGGAAGATGGAGGAAGGCAACATGGAAGATGTAAAGGGTGGAAGAAAATAGGAAACAAAGAGAGGAAAGCGAGGAAGGAAGTAGGGAGGGAGGGAAGGTAAGAAGGATCATATATTATATTATGATTGAAAGTCCCGTTCGGCTAATGGAACACCTGCTGATGGTAGAACCCGCTTCATTCTGGCAGAATAATGAGTGGCTTAGGGCAAAGAAACGACGAAGGTGATTTGCGAGGGTTCGCACAGAGCCACCCTAGGGTGGACCCTGTCACCAAGACGTCCAGTCCCACGTCCAGCAGTGTCGGTATGCCGCGGTGGCCGAACATTCGACACAATGGACTTCGCCAACAACAACAGGTGGTCAGTGCTAGATTGCGAACGGTCAAGCATGTCCATTGTCCAGCGCTTAGTCATCGTAGCTTACATGTATGCATGTCCAGCAGCAGATGTGAGTCTTGACCACAGGAGATGACCATGCTTGACCAGCGATGGATCGGATGGACGTAGGAATTCCACGCTGGACTTGACAGAGATCCGGGTCTTCTCGTGACCTCGGCTTGACCTCTGTCAACTAACCCGTATCGTTCGAGCCCTGTCACTGCAAGCTGCAACAGTAACAAACACCCGGGGCTTGAAGGGTTCGATGGGGCGGCTTTAAAGGGTTGGGGTCCAACAAAAGGGGTGGGAAAAGAAAAGGGAATATCAGCTGACCACCAAAGGGTCACCAGGTCATCGTAACCCCATGACCTTTGACCCTATATTATGGTCTATGTATAAAAAAGCGAAATGGGCTTTGTTTTGAATGTGACGAGATATCGCGACAGGTCTCGCGTTAGACGAGATTTGACGATGATGACACATTTACGAATCTTGGAACGTAGGTCAAGCGAAAGGTTGAGAAACTAATTGGGCGGAGTAGAAGAAGAAAGAAGAATCACATTCTCTGATGTTGCTTAACTCTTGGGTCAGCGCTATTTGAATTGTGAATACATGTCATTTCAAATGAAGACCAGTATAACAAATTATGCTGGAACACGGCTTAAATGAGAACAAAGTAGGCCTAAGACGTGGACTAATCGCGAAAAGAAAGACGGAAAAGAATGATGCCGATGATTTTTATGAACACAACGAATGCCAGATTGTTTCCTATCGAAACGTTTATTAAAATGATAAACGACATAGAAGCGACGAATTTTGTGAACAAAGCAAGCATTTCAATGCATACGAACAAACATACTAAAACATACTTCCATTATTTTCATACACATCCACAACTATACGCACACACGCACGCACACGCACATACAAATTCACACACCAATACACGCACACACAAGTCACGTATGCATAAAAACGTGCATTCTTGCACACATGCACAAGGCCTTTTCCGTGGGGGCCCAGTGGTCCGAAATGGGCTTTCACGTCTGCCTCTGGGGCTCTTACCTAAGCATTTTCTATTCAAATGAAAAAATGAATAAGAGGTGCAATAGAAATTCTTGAATGAATGAATGAATATCATAATTATAAGTTTGGGTTAATGAATGGTGTATTTGATTTAAGGAAAAGGAACTACCATCCTCCTCTTTCCATTCCCATTCATCCCCCGCTTCTTTAATTAGCCCCGATAACATCTGTACCCAAGTCTTTAGATCTGCAGCAGGGGGGGGCTGGCTTGGGCGGAAGGGCACGACAAGTGGGTCATAGACTCATCCCAATCAGTTATAGGGTTCTCGAGGGATCTTGCTACGCCCCGAAGAAGATAAAATCATTCAGAGGGAGGGCAATCAATAGCCAATCAACGGCCAATCACTGCGTTGATTGCTGGGCGGTCAAGATTGCTCTGATTGGAAATTGGAGAACTTCAAAAGACTCTGATTATAGGACCCAGCGATTATCGATTAGGGGAACAAATTGGGGACTGACCCAATCACCCCAAATAGTACCTGCCTCTGGTTTTCGGGTATTCCTGGTGGATTTTCTAAGAAGGGAAGCGTGAATTTGGAAGGCACAGCTGCGGACATATTAAAATTGTCGAAGGCTTTGAAGATTCGATTGAAAAGGCAGAAGAATATTATTAAGAGACCAATCGAAGGAATAGGTGATGACAGGCTGCAAATTATTAGATGAGAAATATTTTGGGTGAAATTACTTATGGGGTGGGGTATAGATCTAGATTGAGCAGAGGACAAGGCAAGAGAGAGGAAATTTAATGATGATGATGATGATGATGATGATGATGATGACGATGATGATGACGATGATGATGATGATGATGATAATAAATTAATAATAATAATAATAATAATAATAATAATAATAATAATAATAATAATAATAATAATAATAATAATAATAATAATAATAACAATGAAGGTCTCGCCTTTGTGTCCGAGATTGGACGCCGGCTGTCGAAGATCTCTGGTGATTCACGTGAAGCAGGCTTTCTATTCCAGAGCATTTCAGTCACGATCCAGCGCTGTATACAACGCCGTTGCCTACCAAGGCACCTTGTCTGGTTTACCCGGAGCTATGGACCGGCCACTCTAAGCAAACTGAAATTGATCTGTTAAAACTAAACCAAAACCTAAATCTAACATTCTTGTTATAATAATAATAATAATAATAATAATAATAATAATAATAATAATAATTTTATGTGTCTGATGTTGTTTGTCGGAAATATTAAAAGGATAATAATAAAAATAAAAAATAAAAAAATAATAATAATAATAATAATAATAATCATTTGGCGTGCCCTCCTCAGAGCTGACATTCCAAGCATCAAGGAACCGGCGGGTCTCTTCAGATCCGATGGAAAAAGGCCAGACGGGGCAACCCTCATACCCTGGTCAGAGGGGAAATACTTGGCGTGGGATGCCACCATCGTTCATACGTGTGCCGCCTCGTACATAACCCACCCGAACGGTTTGGTCGGGCCTGCATCAGTGCAGGCGGCCAACCGCAAAGAACAAAAATACGGAGGCCTGCCCACTTCCTACATCTTTCAGCCGGTGGCCATAGAGACATTGGGTCCGCTCAACCCGTCGGCCTCAGACTTCATTAATGAAATTGGCAGCCGCATCTCTTCAATCAGTGGTGACAGACGTGAAGCCTCTTTTCTTTTTCAACGTCTGTCCATTTGCACCCAACGCTACAACCTGGTCGCTTTCAAAGGCACTTTTGCCTCACACCCTGAAGACGAGGCCTGACCCACCAGACATACATTCTTCCATTAATAATAGTCCATAAGTCCCTGGGGGAATTAAGTACCTCAGGGCAAAAAAAAAGTTTAAAAAAAAAAAAATAATAATAATACCTCGGGGCGCTAAAGAAACAAAATATAAAAAAATAAAATAATAATAATAATAATGATAATAATAATAATAATAAGGCTCTCTATTACAATTCAGCGGTTCAACGCCGTAGCATTTAGTGGCTCCTTTAGAAGACCCACGCCCGAAATGGATGAGGTTTAGCCGTTCCAGGCACATTGCTTTTAATATTTTATAAGCCCCTGGGGGAACAAAGTACCTCAGGGCAAAAAAAAATTTAAAAAAAATAAATAATAATAATAATAATAAGCATGGGTGCCCGCTCATAGGGGCAAGAGGGGGCACTTGGCCCTTCCCTGGAAAGTTGAAACCTATTTTTCTAACTACTACTTTTTGTTGTTAACAAATTTATTTGCACTAAAGAATCATAATAAAAATTATAGGAAAGTGAAACTGAGACATTTATAGTAGGAAACCTAGGCCTATATGAAAAATACTCGTGCATGTTTTAAATTTCATGATTTGCATTTTCAACTTCATGCTACAAAAAACTTTAACCTTGACCATCGAGTTTTGCCCCATACTGCAAAAATTGCTGCAGGCGCCCATGATAATGGGCCTAATAATAATAATAGTAATAATAAATTAATAATAATAATAATAATTAATAATAAATGCTACAGACGATTGTTGAGAGTTGGATGGATGCAGAAGATGAAAAACTCAGAACTGTATGAGCAAATAGAAGCCACAGAAAATCTTATGCAGATATTAATAACCAGGAAGCTGGAGCTATTTGGTCACATATGTAGAATGAATGAGGACAGAAAAATAAAGAGGGGGGTGTTTGGAAGAATGGAGGGAACCAACAGAAGAGGTAGACCACACAAGGAATGGCTGGACAACATAACCGACTGGTGCGGAGCGCCAATACAAGACCTGACACATGCGGCGATGGAACGACAAAAATGGCGAGGAATAATGAGGATGGCAGCGGGCACCTACGGGCACTGGTCCCTCGGTTCTTGATGATGATGATGATGATAATAAATAATAATAATAATCAGCCGTTTCTGGAGAGCCGCGAGAAGCGACTTTTCTCTTCCAGCGCATTTCCATATGCAGCTTTTCGTGGTACTTTTTATAATTTAAATGTTGCGGAGGACGAGGCCTGATTTCTAAACACACAAAAACAGCTCCAAACATAATTTTTGAAAACCCGAGGGATCCTAGGTACCTCGGGTAAAAAAGAATAATAGCCTAAATATTCACAATAATTATGATGCAACACATGGGGACGAAAACCTTTAAAGCAAATGCTTGGTTTCTTAGAATCTGATGCATGATTCTTTCTGCCTCGGGCGCAAATAAACTATATATAATTATAATAATAGAAATATTGAAGATCATAATAACTTCGAGAAATCAATAATTAATAACAATTAATTTATATAGTGCGTTGTAAGGCATGAGTTCTATAAAAATTCGTCGCACATGTGTCTAAGTTATCATGCGATAGATTGACTGACTTAAAAACGTTGATACTTGATAGGCGCAATGATTGGTTGGAAAGAAGGAAGGAAAGAAAGAAAGAAAGAAAAAAAGAAAAGGAGGTACTCAACGGAGAAAATGATAATTAAGAAAGAAAGAAGGAAATAACATGGAATAAAAACGGTATAACGGAAAAGAGGGAGAGGACAGACAGCCAGGCAGGTTGACAGACAGACAGACATACAGTCAGACAGACAAATAGGCAAGCAGGCAGGGAGACAGACAGACAGACAGACAGACAGCTGCTTCTGTACATGGTATAGTCTTCGGGGCGTATACTCTGAACAGCGTTCATATTTCCAATAATTTCCAACATACCTCTGACTCTGTCTGTCCGTCCGTCTATCTATATCTGTCTGTCTGTTTGTCTGTCTCTCTCTGTAACACTCTCCGTCCCTCCCTTTCTCGTCGTCGTGATGGTTATCTTCAATCTTCGCCAAAGGTGTTTTTCTAATTTGTTGGAGAGACCAGACGCGTCTTAGACGCCGAGATGGGGGAGCAACACCAGAGACGAGGAAGCCCCTTCCTACTTCATGTTACTGCAGCCCAGACCAGTGACAGCCCGGTCGATCGGCTCGCGGGTAATTATAAGGGTATCTGCACCGGCCAAAGACATACAGACTGGACGATGGTAAGACTGAGAAAGAGAGAGAGAAGAATGAGAGGGGATACAGGCTGAGAGAGGGTAATACTGAGAGAGAGAAGAATGAGAGGGGATACAGGCTGAGAGAGGGTAAGACTGAGAGAGAGAGAGAGAAGAATGAGAGGGGAGACAGGCTGAGAGAGGGTAAGACGGAGAGAGAGAAGAATGAGAGGGGATACAGGCTGAGAGAGGGTAAGACTGAGAGAGAGAGAGAAGAATGAGAGGGGAGACAGGCTGAGAGAGGGTGAGACTGAGAGAAAGATGCAAACTCTTATAAGGGGGTAACCAAAGTATTAACGCCCGGCGTCGTGTCAGTCTGGCCTGACACTAAATCGGGGTAATTAACAGCCGCCCTGTTCCGTGAGGTGCGACGGTTATGGGTTTGGATATTGGGGGAAGATGGGTAGCTGAAAGAAGAATGGATGGGGTGGATGAAGAGGTGGATGGATGGGGTGGATGAAGGGGTGGATGGATGGGGTGGATGGATGGGGTGGAGAAGGTGGTTTGCATCAGGGTTTGGAAACTGATCTCGCAAGCTGGAGGACTTCGCGAATCGAAGAACGGGAGAGGAAATCGGGTGAATATGTGGGACCACTGACACGTGGACACACAGACAGACTGATAGACAGACAGATACAGATATAGCAGCACTCAGGCATATACCTACTGGCACAAAGGTGTCTGCTACGTGGTAATTAATTTCATGACACTATTCTTCAAGTTACCGCTGTTTATGTATTTTTACATCCGCGAATACACCTACACACATGGGCGCCTTAAAAACGAAGGAAGAGAATTGTAATGAAAAATTGACACCTATTTTTAACTCCAGTTTTGCCCGTTAGCAAAACGTATAAAATTATAATTATAGTGTACTAATCATACGCAATGTGAAACTGAGATATTATTTACATTTAGAAACCGTAATGAAAAATTCCAAGGTTCTATCATGCAATTTCCTGCTTTTGTGCTTTGTCTCCCACCCCTCCAACTTATTACTCACTAACTCACACAGTCAGCATCCCACCTTCGAACCCATCCACTCATTCAAGACTAGTCTTGTCTATTTCTGGTGAGATCCTTTGCTCTTGGATAGACCCCTATTAGTATGCCAAGAGCAAAGGATCTCACCAGAAATAGACAAGTCTGGAGAAGTCATGTGAGAGCCTCATCGTCGTCACATGACTGACGGAAGAGAGAGAGACTCATTCAAGGCCGTAGCTAGGTCATGTTTTCGGTGTTTAGGCACCCCAGTTGCGGCGCCAGGGAGTAGGGGGGCTAAGCCCCCAAAAGAGGCCATCCGTTTTTTCTCAATGTATACAAATCAAATATTTCCGCGATTAGCCCCCACCCATGGGCGTCCGCAGGAAATTTTCTAGGGGGGCGCAAACTTTTAAATAATTGTCACATAGTATAAATTTAATGGGTGACAGTTTGAATTTCCATATTACTACGTGAAAATCCTATCTAGCCTACCTATTATATACGTTATGCGCCCAAAGAAAGATACCTGGTATATAGGTTCAACTTTTAGGACGAATCGATAATGACATTGCAAGTCGCATTGTAACAATCACAACCAAATAATCTAAATTTATGTGCAATTAGCCTATGCGAAAAATCCAGGGGGGCGCACTTGCGCCCCCTTGCGCCCCGCTGCGGACGCCCATGCCCCCACCCCCCAAATGAACCAAATGACTAAAAAATGTTCGCCAGAAATTTTGGCGAATGAAAATGGAAAATTTCCTCCGCGAGTTCAGCCCCTCAGAACTGAAATTCTGGCGCCGCCACTGGACACCACGCCCAAATAAAACAAATTAAGTAATGCATTTACTAGCACACGATGTAAGAACCACACAGCGCGCAATGTAGGCCTATTGGTCGTCCAGAACACGCCATGAGATCTCCTGACGCTGCTTCAAACCCATTAGTCAGTTGATTTGGTTGCTTGTGGGAATGTTCACGGTCGAGTAAACTCCCCATCCAAATAAAATCCTGGCTACGGCCTTGCACCCACTCATTTTGTTGATTAGCAATAAATTTCAAATAGGGGGGCCTATACTCAGCGGCAACCAACATTGTCATTAAAACAGAGATTTCTATTTGAGGCTATGCGATGAGCAATTTTGACAGCACGTCTCAATCGGAAAATCTATACTTCTATAGCTGCTTTCGAATACATGGCTACCGCAATCGGGGCAAAAGGGGCAAAAGGGAGCCACTTGGTCCTCCTGGAAAACTGACACCTATTTTTAACTGCATGCCATCTAGATTAAAAAATTCTTAGACCTCTAAGAATTAAAAAAAACTCACAATTGCACCCCTAATTTGTTGCTCTTTGCATTTTCAAGCTCTTTATTAAAAAACTTTACAGCAGTCAGTGGTTTTTGGCCATTCCTACAAAAATGTCTGCTGACGTCCCTGATCTATAGGTCTAGTCTGAGAATGAGTTGCTTCTGAAACTGCTACTGCTGCATGTGGGTCAAGTGATGTCAACGGGATTATTTCCTTCTCAGACTCAGCAACTTCAAAGCAGTGATGACAGTCAGATTAGAGAAGAAATCGTAAAAATCTGACTTCCATTAATCAAATATATGCATCTCTATCTTTTTACTTTCCTCTTCCTCATCTCGTGCATCTGATGTTTGGGTTGTCTATTCTAGTAGGAAACTTCCGTTGCACAAGACATAATATATATATATATAATTATACATAAGTATATAATCAGAATAAAAAATATTATATATGTCTATATGCATGCCTGTGTATACAGTTGTGTATGTAGAATATATATTATAGATATAGTTTAAAATAATATACATTACATATATAGCGGTCAGTTTGTGTTTTTAGATGTACTGCAGCGTGCCAGTATAATGTATGTCCGTGCATGTATACAACATGTGTGTATGCTGTATACATGTACATCCGGCCACATGCCAGCACGCACAACCTGCAGAGACAAAGAAGCCAAGCAGTTGAAAGACACGGACCAGGACAGCCAGATGGGCGGACAGACAGACAGTGGGAGAAAGAGACAGAGTGGGACAGAGAGACATGGAGAGGGACATGACCAGACACAGAGTGACATGCATGGAGACAAAGCGAGGAGCTGAGGATGCTGAAGGAGGATGCGGAAACTGGCATGGCAGCAGGGAAGATGCTGAAGCTGTTTTCTCAGATGCGGCAGTGGCAGAGGAGGAGGAAGAGGAGGTTGGATGGATGGAAGGATGGATGGATCTAAGGGAATCGTTGGCGCCACCGCCTCTCTTTAAATGAATAACCAATGGATGAGGGCAGGGTCAGAGGTTACGACCTACAAAGGTCAATCGACACTTCTACATGTCTGTCTGTGTCAGTTTGTGTCTGCTTGTCTGTGTATGAATGTCGCTGTCTGTCTCTGTCTAGCTGTCTATCTGTCTCTGTCTGCAGTCTGACTCTGTCTGAATGCTTCTGTCTGTGAGTTTGTGTCTGCCTGTCTGTGTCTGAATGTCGCTGTCTGTCTCTGTCTGTCTGTCTCTGGTTTGTCTCTGAATGTCTGCCTTGTTATTTGTGTCACTGTATATTCTGTGTGTCACTCTGTCTGTCTCCCTCTGTATATATCAGTATGTATGTATGTATCTGTCTGTCTGTTTCTATCTGTCTGTACGAGTCTATCTTTGTCTGTTTCTCTCTCTCTTTATGTTTGCGTATGTCTCTATATGTCTCTGTCTGTGTGCCTGCATGTATGCCTACGTCCATCAATTCATTCATAAATCCAGACTTCCGCCAACAGTCCCTACGTTATCCTCTTCTTTCTCTCTCCCAATACCACATCCCCTCCTCCTCTTCTTTCCTGTTCTTCACATCCGTCTGACCTTCTTTTCAACCATTTCCTGCCCTCTCTTCCGCGCACGCTTCTTTCCAAATACCAACCAAAAATGTTAACCAATACATCCATTCATCTTTTCAATCCATCCATCCTGGACCATCTATCAATCCATCCATCCATCAATCCATCAATCCATCCATCCCTCCATCCATCCACCCATCCATCCATCCATTCATCCATCCATCAATCCATCCACCCACCCATCCATCCATCCATCCATCCATCCACCCATCAATGAATATTTTACTAGACCACATCATCCAATTCAGTTATGTACTTTCCCCACAACGTCGGGTCAATGCAAAGGCCTACACTCTATTAAATCATAGACAAAATGTTTTTCGATGCTTGGCTAAAGTTGTTGCTTGGTGGTCGCTCTGGTGCTGACAATAATGGTGGTAGTAGTGACATTAGTAGTAGTAGTGGTGGTGGTGGTGGTGGTGGTGGTGGTGGTGGTGGTGGTGGTGGCGGGGTTGTGGTGGTGATAGTAATGGTGGTTGTGGTGGTGATGATGCTGGTGGTTGTGATTGTGGCACTTGTTGTGGTAGCGGTGGTGGTGATGATGATGGGTGGTGGTTTTGGTAGTCGCGATTGTGATGGCTGTGGTGGTAGTTTTTGGTAGCAGTGGTGGTGGCAGTGGTAGTGGTGGTGATTGCAGACATGTAAGTGATGGTAATGGTGATGATGTGAGTGGTCTTGATATACATATTTCATAAACGTATTGAGTTTAAGATTCTAATGCTCATGCGTAATTGCCTAGCAGGCCAAGCTCCTATCTATCTTATGGAACTTTGTGTGCCTGTGCTATCCAGTATCCATTCCAGGCCGTAGATTCCTTCGCTCTGCAACGCATGGTGACCTGGTTGTTCCTATGGCTCGATCTTCCACAGTGCTGCATAGAAGTTTTGCTATGGTCGGTCCGTCTTTCTGGAATAAGTTGCCTATTAGTCTCCGTAATGAACTTCTTTGTCTTTCTTTGCCCCTTTTCCGCAAGCGTTTGAAAACCATTCTCTTTGATTATAGTTTGGTGTCAGGTCGGGAGCGCCTCTGAGGAGTTCTCTTGAAGTGGCGCTATATAAATATTCAATTACAATTACAAATTACAATTACAATTACATTTGTGAGCGTGCATTGATGTGTAAGTACATTATGAATCTGGCTATAGCTAGAGAAGTCTATGTGCGTGTGCATGAACCAGTTCTCGTACTGTTCTCGTACGGGTGTTTGGCTCTGTAATGTACGGGTGTTTGGCTGGGTCTCGTAGGGGGTGGGCGGCCTTTCGTCTCGGGTTACGAAGTAGTCGGCCCAGTAGAAATCCGACCCCACAGCCATGTATACGTATGTAAAGAGGCCTCGGCTAATGCATCGGTTGGTCCGTAAACTGCGCTCAGAATATTTACTATTTACGAGACGGGTGGCATGAATAAAGAACTGAAGCGGGAGAGAAAGGGTCAACACTCCTCCTGCCTCATCATCGTCATCATCATCGTCTTTGATTCTTAATGCACATGCCTCCTTGCCGTTCGGTGGTCGAGTGATTAGCGTGCTAAATTGCCAGTGCAAAGGTCGAAGGTTCGAGACCTGAACGCCAGACAGGAAGATATATATCGAAGGTCGGTCGAACTGGCGCCGACTGGTGATCGCTGGTTGGAAATGAATACAGAGGGTTAATATGCGAGGAATTGAATACAGAGGGTTAATAAGAGAAGGGGAGATGACTAAGAGAGTACGAAATAATCACCCATTCACCTAATCTAATCTAATCTGATCTGATCTGATCTGATCAAGTTTAATCTAGTCTAATCTAATCTAAACTAAATCTAATCTAAACTAATCTGATGTGATCTGATCTAATCATATCTAATCTAGTCTAATCTAATCATATCTAATCTAATCTAATCTAATCTGATCTAATCTAATCTAGTCAAGTCTAGTCTAGTCTAGTCTAGTCTAGTCTAGCCCACCCTAGCCTAATATAGTCTAATCTAATCTGATCTAAACTGAATCTAATTTAATCTAATCTAATCTAAGCAAATCTAGTCTAATCTAATCTAATCTGATCTAAACTGAATCTAAATCTATTTCTAATTCTAAATCTAATCTAATCTAATGATTCTAATCTAATCTTGTCTTACGATTTACATAGCGCCGATGTGACCTAATGCGTCCATGGATGACTATACGTTTGGAATGAATCCTTAATCATAATCGCAATGTCCAAACTTTTAAAGCGAAATTCACGCTCAGGGCATCAACTTATTCACGAGCGGTGGGCTCATCGTTCCACCCATGCGTTCTTTTTATAGCATCACCATGGCAACCATTCTGCAGCGGCATCTTGCGGCTGCCAAGGTCGTTTCACCATCGACCTTTTACCTCACCGGTTCTGTGGATTAACCGACATCATGACTGTAGCGCTGTGGCATTTAAAGTGCGGGGTGTAGCCTACCCGACCACTGGAGGGTCAAGCAACGCTGCAACATGGCCGGGTAGTATACGGTCCGCCCTGGCAGGAAGCCGTCGGCGATAAATCTTAGCTCATCAAAAGGCGGGTCACGAGGGGGACTTCGACCGTGGTGCCCCGCCAAGCCGATCGGCTTACTTATTAAAATACCCTGTGCTACAAAGTCCACCCCCGCTCCCCTCCCGTCCCTTCCATTCCCATCCCTCCTTCCCTCCCTTCCCCGCTCCCTAGAACGAAGGGAACAGAGGCGATAACACTCGTCGTCACAATAGGGCAATAGATTGATAGGGGAGAGAGGGAGGATTGCTACTATAGTCTCACCTTCGATGGGGGAGGGGACGTCTTCTTAGAGAAACTTCAAAGAGGAAGGTTTTTTCTCTGGTCGAGGTTTCGCTACGCCCCCTTCTCAGGATGCAAACCCGAGATTTACGACTGTGGAGGCGGGATGCAACCCCCCACCCTCCGTGGGAGCTGCGGTTTATGGTGCTCAACCCCTCCCTCTATCTTTCTCTCTCTCTCCCTTTCTTTCTCTGTCTGTCTGTCTGTCTGTAATTCTACATCTTTCTGTCTTGCTCTCTTTCTCTTGTTTTCTCTGTGTGTCTGTCTCCTCTGTCTCTCTGTCTCTGTGTCTGTCTAGCTGGCTCTCTATGTCTCTTTCTGCCTGTCTTTGGTGTCTGTATCTGTTCTCTGTATCTGTCGCTGTCTCTCTCTATGTGTCTGTGTCTGTGTCTGTGTCTGTCTCTGTGTCTCTCTGTGTCTGTCTGTCTGTCTGTCTGTCTGTCTGTCTGTCTGTCTCTCTATCCCTAGCCACGGTTTTCGGTTTCTCTCCACCACTGCAACTGGGCAACGGGTGATGGAACGAGATAATAGGAACTGGGGGTGGATCATGGAAATTAACATCATCCATGGATGGGGGAATGTGGGTGGAAATGTGGGTGGAAATGTGGGTGAAAATGTGGGTGGGGGGTGACTGCAGCTGGACGGTTAATGGGGCGAAAGAAATGAATCGAATGAGTGAATGAATGAATGAGTTGGTGAGAGGATGAATGACACAGTTCGAGTGCGTCATATTATAACATAATTATTGTACTATTGTCAAGTTCGATTGTGACACTTGATGGTGCCAATCAGAAAGACTTGTACAACGAAGTGCCAGCGTAATCTAATGCAATGAATGAATAAGCAGTCTGACAATTTATATACCGCCAAACACCCACTGCAAACGCAAGAAAAGCAGCAGAGACCATTTGGGGCGTGTAGCCAGGAAGAAAAATGGGGTGATTATTCGTTTAGTTTTTTCCATTGTTTTTTTCGGGAGGAAATTGCAACAGAAATCTCCATAAAATACGCCCATACAGAGCTTATTAACGTGGAGTTGTGCACAAAATGTGCAGTTGTAGAAGCACTTCTGTACAGTTAAAAATAGCAAAAAGGTCATTGTCTTCCGATTGGAAGTAATTTACCATGGAGGATGGAAAAGGAAAGAAGGGGTTGTGCAGTTCCAAGAATTCCTTTAAAACAGTCCTGCGCCCATAGGCACCAAAATCATGTTGTGCATGATTGGTCGACTACTTCAATGAAGAACTGGTACAGTTCCCTCACCTTCTAGGTGGTGTAAAATCGTAATCGTTAACCCTCTACTTCTGTAGCGCCCACAAAAGCTAAGTCGCGGGAACCAGCTTATTCACAGGCGTTCAATCAAAACAACATCGATAGCGAAGATCCGGAGAGTCAGATGAGGAGTTAGACAGAGTATAGTTAAACTTAAAAGTATACCTACATAATTTATACTTTGGTTGTTTAACTTTCAATCGCACCTTCTGCGTAGATTTGGACTACAGTGGTCATTGTGTTAGACAAGTAACCGAGAGGCTGTGGGTTCACAAGAGAGTTCATAGGTGAGCATATGAGTTAATGAGTGAATTTTTGAGTGATACGAGTTACTGCATGAGCAAGTACATGAGCCAAAAAGTTGAAGGATAAAGGAATTTGTGAGTCAGCTAATGAGATCGTTCATGAAGTCGTGCAGTTCAATAATGATTTAATTATTGAGTTCTATAAGTCCATGAGCGCATGAGTGGGAGCACGAGTGAATACGTGAGTTCATGAGTTCGTGATTTCATAAATTTATGAGTTCAGAAACTCATGAATACACGAATATATAAGTTCAGAAGTTCATGAGTTTATAACTTCATGAGTTCATGAGATCATGAGTTCATGAGTTCGTGAGTTCGTGAGTTCATGAGTTCACGAGTTCACGAGTTCGTGAGTTCATGAGTTCATGAGTTCGTGAATTCTTGAGATCATGAGTTCATAACTTCATGAGTTCATGAGATCATGAGTTCATGAGTTCGTGAGTTCGTGAGTTCATGAGTTCATGAGTTCGTGAATTCTTGAGATCATGAGTTCATGAATTCTTGAGATCATGAGTTCATGAGTTCATGAGTTCGTGAGTTCGTGAGTTCATGAGTTCGTGAGTTCATGAGTTCACGAGTTCACGAGTTCGTGAGTTCATGAGTTCATGAGTTCATGAGTTCGTGAATTCTTGAGATCATGAGTTCATGAGTTCGTGAGTTCATGAGTTCGTTCTGTGGTCCGTTCTTTCGTGAGTTAATAAAACAATAACAGCTACTTACAACATGCCTTCGTAAGCGCTCAGATAAGATAGTCGCGATGCCCTCTGGCCTTGGAGGGGGAGGGAGATAAATGGGGGAGGGTGGGAGAGAGGCAGAGTGCTGGGTCAGGCAGGGTTTCAGCGGTCAGTCTGTCCATCACACCCCTGCATTGCAGCAGTCCAGTGTAGGAGGAGGAGGGTGGGGTGGGGCACTATAATATAATACGCTTGACCATCGTCGTTTATGACGATAAGATTAACGACGCGCATGTCAGTTTTAATGACCGAACAACAGATGTCGCTAAGTGCTGAATCCATCGCCATTACATACATACGTCATACATGGACAACACTATATATCTATACCAATATAATGTGTTACATCAATATGGCCTACATATAATATATGCAGTATAACAGGCCTATATGCAATTAATGTAGTATATAACTATATATGCATGTGGAATTGTATATATGCAATTATGCATAAAATTATATTATACACATGCCTTTGATTATATTAAAGTATTTAAACGTAATGTATAGATGAATTCTATAATTCTGGGCATGATACATTATGTGTTCATATATGCCAGGCTGCCCGCCTTTGGGTAGATCCCATCGAAGGGGCGCTAACACTTGTATATAAAAGTCAATAAAAACGAATAATAACAATAATAATAATGATAATTATAATAATAATAATAGGATTTCACATAATGGGTGTACGGTAAATATACACATTATAATTGCACATTATGCAAAACAATGTATGACGATAATGCGCGTTCTTTGCAAAGCCCCGAAGTGCCCGTTGTATACAAGAGCCATAATATATAATTATGGACTGGAAGCGGTGTACGGTTTCAGTGTGGAATCTGCCAGAGAGAGAGAGGAATATGAGCGAGTAGACAGTTCCTGATGGAGAAAATTGGACTGGTCCAAGACATTTTCCAGGAACCACATTCCTTCCACTTGATGGAATTGCCATAGGTGTAACCACGGAAGATAAGGTGAAGGATTGCAAATGATTTGCAAGTGCTTGTGTGTAGCCACGAGCGATAAAGAGAGACGTCAGAGGGTAAGTACGCGAGGAGTGCCAGCTTGAAGTGGATACTCTCCCATCACGCAGGAAGGATACCAGCGTAATGAACGATGAGCAGGTGTGATGTGGTCTTGGTAAGAGAGTTCATGGCACAGCCACGCAATTTGGTATACTTCAAGTTTGTTAGAGGAAGCAGTGTCGAATCGGGGAGAATGTAGAGCTCAAGGAGTTACATAGTATGACGTAATACGATATAATCGTAATTGTTATCTCCAAACTTCTAAACCGCCACTCGAAAGCCAAGCGCGGACACCAGCTTATATGTTAGGATAAAAACGGTATTTGAATTGTAAAAATCGATGAATATTTACCATTTGTTTTCATATTTACAAAACGGGTCACATTTTTTCCAGACACAGTGTATATATAATTATTGTGTGCATGGTATGCGTAATCTTTGGCTACGTAGGAGGCCCCTATACTATTAATCATCTAAGGTTCTAAAATTAGTTTCCGAAAGTTGACCCATAAATAGCGAGTGTCTCCTTTCTAACAAGCGGCGATCCAATCTCGTTTTATCTTTGAATTGTCCAATATGTATGTATGTATGTATGTATGTATGTATGTATGTATGTATGTATGTATGTATGTATGTATGTATGTATGTATGTATGTATGTATGTATGTATGTATGTATGTATGTATGTATGTATGTATGTATGTATGTATGTATGTATGTATGTATGTATGTATGTATGTATGTATGTATGTATGTATGTATGTATGTATGTATGTATGTATGTATGTATGTATGTATGTATGTATGTATGTATGTATGTATGTATGTATGTATGTATGTATGTATGTATGTATGTATGTATGTATGTATGTATGTATGTATATATATATATATATATATGTATATATATATACGCATGCGTTCAATTTGCGTTGCTGAAACTGCGAATGTGTATGATAATATGTCTACATAATTTATAAGGAAACAGTAAACTTGGAATGTGGCTTTGATCTTAACAACTGTTTCTACCATTTACATATTTCAGCTCTGCATATTTCTATACAGAGGCGTCGGTTAGGTTTTTAGAATCGGGGGTCGGCCCATAGGGCCATAGGCCCAACCGGTAGGCGGTAGCAAACCGTTGAAAATAACATTTTTTTGCTATAATCTGAGAATGTTTAAATTTCTCATTAAAATGTCCGATAGTAGGCTACATTACACTACAGCACACTGTAGTTGCTAAATATTATTGTCGAGCACTTACATCTACAAGTGGCGCTATAAAAATCGATGTTTACGTTATGCAAAGTACTCTTTCTCGCGGCTATAATATGATTATTGTGATTTCATGTTTAGTGTTCGTTTATGAGAACTTACAAAGCGCCTTTTCTTATCGCGCCAGCTATTCAGAGGCGCTATCGGCGTGACAGCTCACATCTAGAAGCCAATGGACAGCCTCACGAGGGGGGGAGGGAATAAAATGTCCTCAGGCAGCAAAGACATGAGGGTGGGTCCGCGCGCAAAGTCTTACTGCGCACGAACTGTGATGACGTCATCGCATCGGCTGACGTCATCGTCATCACCCCAGAGCGAAACACGTCACAAGAGACTGGTTCCAGGTTCGGGCGAAGCAGAAGCAGATGTTTTCGTCCAGACGGAAGACCGTCGCACGAGAAGGGCGACAATTGACCCCATGGCCCTTCCAGCCACTCTCGCCCCCCCCCCCCCCCCCACCCCACCTCCAGACCCACCCAGTGTGTCTATGGCGACGTCGAGCGCGGCCATTATTTTTGCCGATAGCGGGCGACGATTGTAATTTTCTTGGTACAGCGCCGCGTATCCAGGTAAACAGAGGGGTAGATGTAGAGAGAGACAGATGGTGGACCTGCCTGCCTGCCCCCCTCAAGGTAACGCAGGGTCGCTCGAAACTGCCCTCTTTTGTCAAGAAAACAATAACGTTGTGGCCCGCAAGAAAGCGCCTTTGACGACAGCTGCTCTTTCTCCAGACGTTCGCTAGGGGGCGATGAGCAAGCTCCTGTAATCACTCGCCAGAGGGCCAGGCTGTATTGGCCAAGCGGAACGGGTGTGTGGATAGATCTTGGGTTGTCATGGATGACCTGGGTAACCGAAAAAGCTGACGGTGGGGTGGGGTGTGTTGAGGTACTGGATGCCCAGGGCACTTGTAGGGGGGGGGTACTAGAAAATCGTTTGTTATGGACTCTGGGAGATGGGAACTGAGATAAACAAGGAAATTATTTAATCAGTGCGTGAACTTGATTGCGCTGTGATGAGGTAGAGGAAAGGGGTAAACCAGCTGGAAAGGGAGGTGGGATGATGGTGTGAAGTGGAAAGGAAAACAATTGGTAACGGTGACCCGTTTGTTCGGGTGTGTTTACAATTATCAGCTGCATTGTATGTGCTTGTCATTGTCATCAGTTATTTATGCTGCGCTAGTATTTGGGCCTACCTACCTCCAGCTAAGGCGCTTTAGGGCTATTCGAATGTCTGTTTCATCATGGTGTACCTAAGCCTAGTTAGCCTATGTCTGTTATTATGTACACGGATGTAACCACTATTATCCTATCTATGCATTTCGGTACTTGTGCATTTTAAAGTCTAAATCATGAAACACTTGTTTCGTTTAATTATAAACATGAATTTTTCGTTGTTGAACCAGTGAATAATATAATATCGATAGGCTATAGCAGCAGCAGAGCAGCAGCAGCAGAGCAGCAGCAGCAGCAGCAGCAGCAGCAACAACAATGATAATAAGTAGCCTAGGCGTAGGCCTAAAGATTAGGCTATCTGTTTATGGGTTAATGCGCCATGACAGCTTTTGCGCACTCTCGCCACCTAGCGAAAGTCAGAACAAAAACAAATCTATATTTTCAACTTGTTTTACCGTAAATTCCGAACCAATTTGAGTTCTATTTGGAAAATGGATTATTTTCATTGACTATTATAATTAATGACGATTCATATTCAGAATTAAGGTTACTAGATATCGCTGAACGATAAAAACTGAGAACTGATGATATAGACACCTGTTTATTGAAGTCTCACGCGCTACATATTTTGTTTCACGCAAAATTTTAGTTTAACACGCAATTATTATAACTATGGTAAAAGCTCCTATAAATAGTTTTATTTTTGCAGACGCTTGTGGCGTCAAATCATGAAGTCAAAAGGATACAGCTATGAGACTCATGCTTTGAGTGGCCAGAGTTTCACGTACAAAAGGAATGTAAGTGTGCGTTAATAATCAGGGCCGGATTAAGAAATAATATAAAATCGATATAGCGGCAGCATGTATGTGTCATCTGGCTTAAAGATGCGTTAATGTGCAATGACAGCTTTGCGCACTCTCGCTACCTAGCTAAAGTCAGAACAAAAACAAATCTATATTTTCAACTTGTTCTGCCATAAATTATTACCCAATTTCACTTCTAACAGAACAAGAAATTATTTAATTGACTATATTATTATTGACGATTCATATTCAGAATTAAAGTTGCTAGATATAGCTGAACACTGAAAACTGAGAACTGATTACGTAGACACCTGTTTTATTGAAGTCTCTCGCGATACATATTTCGTTTCACGCATACAGCATTATGATAGGCATGCCAAATATGTAAAAAATATTGACTATGTTTGCAGACGCTTATGGCGTCAATTCATGAAGTCAAAAGAATACCGATACAGCTATGAGACTTCTGCGTCGAGTGGCCATAGTTTCAGGGACAAAAGGGCATGAAATTGTGCGGTAATAAATATGCAAATTGTTTGTATGTTTGTTTGTATGTGCACATGTTATAGCCAGTGTTATTTCAGTTGTGGTTTTTCAGTTATAGTTTCAGTTACAGTTATCAATTTTTTTATTTTTTAGTTACAGTTTCAGTTACAGTTAAGTGCAATGAGATTTTTCAGTTTCAGTTACAATTATTTTCTATTTTTCAGTTACAGTTTCAGTTACAGTTATTACGTGTATTTTCAAACGTCACAACTACTAAAACACTGATCACAGTCACACATATTGCGCAAAGTTACCAGAAAGTTGAATAGGAGATCAATCTGATTTTACGTATTGTCGGTTTAAGGCAGCGGTTCTCAACCTCTTCAGACTCACGGACCCCTTTTTAATTTTGGATCCTGGTCACGGACCCCCAATAAAATTTTGCGCCTTTGGCGCATTATCGCGACTGTGCGACTCTATTATCCTATATAATAGTAGGCCTATGATGTATGTTATAATATGGCCTATATGCCAATTTCTCCTGCACTCCTGTAGTACAAATTTATATGACTAATAAGAGTATATGAAATTTATTAGAAAAAAACCTGTATTTTGTTTTAATGTAGGCCTAAACTTTAGGCACGTAGGCCTATATTCGAGCACAGTTTATTTGCTCGAAACACTCAATTTGAGCTATTTTAAACCTCAAGCGGTGATCGATAATTGTTATGTGTTACCAGGTCAGAATATCCCCATTCACAAAGATATGATGTTGTAAAAGGTGATATAATGTTGAAAGCTTTCTCATGCAGTTTTGGGTAGTCATGTGAAGCTTGTATCCAAAATAATGCATAAAGTTAGACTATTGCATGGATATATGTCCGGAAATTAAAATAACATATTTTTTGTTGATTGATCTGAGCATTTCCTTATTTTTATGTGAATTCATGCATTTGATCAAATGTGTCAAAGTGGCCTACCATTTTGCACCAGAGATCGTCTTTTTGTAAAAGCAGATACTTTATCACTAAGGGTAATTAGTTTTGTCTGCATCACTTGCATAAAGAAATTCAGTTTATATAGCTGTTCAAGAATGCCAGTCAGATAAGGCTTAAGGAACACACGACGTTCCAGGTTTACACTTATCTGTTTCGCTTTCTTGCACACAAGTCCCCACAAACTGAGAAGACGCGCTCAACGTATGCTTGTGAAGCAGGCGCGGATACAAAGTCTTCTGCAATCAGGGCCAGAGATGGAAAGCAGCTCTGTCGATCCACCCAAAAGGACAGTCCATTATCTAAGTAATCGTTGAAGATGGTTGCTTCCGCCAAGTATCGATCAAGCTCCCCATCGATACCGGACGTTCTTAATGCTGAAATCAAGGAGCTTCTGGTCCGGTTATCCTGCGGTAGGAGCTTGAAGCGCTTCAATGGCGGTGGCTGATTGTTTAGCAGTTTACCGCCGAAGTCTGAGCAGGAAAGGAATAGGAAAGGGACAGGAACCGAAAGTGAAATGAACATAGAGAACTTAACGTGTAGTAGAGTAGAATTTCCGTTCAATAAGTAAGTAAGAAAAAAGCACTTGTTTTATTTTCAAGTTAACTCCTTTTGATTCTTCAGTTATACAGTTATTGTTTTTCAGTTACAGTTTCAGTTACAGTTATCTATTTTTTTATTTTTCAGTTTTAGTTACAGTTAACTGACAAAGATTTTTCAGTTATTCTGCTATTTCAGTTACAGTTTCAGTTAATATAAATAACACTGGTTATAGCTCACCACTGAGAGGTGCTCCAGGCTGCATGGGTACACTGCATCGGAGTTTCACGCCGAAACGCTGAGCAATTGCGAGTGAAGGACTTGCCCAAGGTCCCTACGCCGTGACTTGAGGTGGATTCAAACCTGAAACCCTCTATCTGCAAGGCATCGAACATGCCCACTACACCACCGCGCCCCACATTGTATGTATGTATGTATGTATGTATGTATGTATGTATGTATGTATGTATGTATGTATGTATGTATGTATGTATGTATGTATGTATGTATGTATGTATGTATGTATGTATGTATGTATGTATGTATGTATGTATGTATGTATGTATGTGTGCATGTATGTATGTATGTATGTATGTATGTATGTATGTATGTATGTATGTATGTATGTATGTATGTATGTATGTATGTATGTATTTATATAGGCCTAGTTACACTAACATACATACATACATACATACATACATACATACATACATACATACATACATACATACATACATACCTACATACCTACATACATACATACATACATACATACATACATACATACATACATACATACATTGTGGGGCGCGGTGGTGTAGTGGGCAAACGATAACCTAGTTAGCCTATGTCTGTTATTATGTGCACGGTTGTAACCACTATTATCCTATCTATGCATTTCGATACTTGTGCATTTTAAAGTCTAAATCATGAAACACTTTTTTTGTTTAGCTAAAAACATGAATTTCTCATTGTTGAACCTGGGAATAATATAATATCGATATAGCAGCAGCAGCAGCAGCCATGATAATAATACCTATCCCTAGGCCTAAAGATTAGGGCCTTGGGCTATAAAATTATGTTCAGATGGGTTAATTAATAATGCACCAGCGCAGCACCACGAAAGCTTTGCCCACTCTCGCCATCTAGTGAAAGTCAGAGAAAACGATTCCAAACTTTTAACTTGTTCTTTCATATTTTGCTTCTAATTGGTTTCAAGATCTGGAATTCGATTAGCATTAATTATTGACGATTCATATGCAAAATTAAAGTTGACCGATATCGCTGAGCAATGAAAACTGCGAATTGATGACGTGGACACCTGTTTATTGAAGTTTCTCGCTGAACATATTTCGTTTCACGCATATTTGAAGCGAATAGGGTATATGTAAAAATATTAAAAAAGTCTTAATTTTGCAGGCGCTAATTATGGCGTCAATTCATGAGTGAAAAAGCACACAGCTATGAGGCTCCTGCGCTGAGTGGCCACAGTTACAAGGACATAATATTATTGGCATGTAAATGTGCGGTGATAACATATGCATAATAATATTATTGTACTGCACCTCATAATAATAACAGACTTGATAAAATTGCTCATCAGTAGAGGACTCGGAGCTCCAAATCACTACACATGTAAAACATAAGCCTATCTTGTGAATAACACAATAATAACGAATTGACTGAGCCTGAATAAAAGGGTGTGTATTGTAATAGGCTACTATATGAGTTGTATACATATAGGTTCTTCCATGAAGTTCCATCTGGAATGTCATCCCTTCAAAGCTCAGTGACGTAACTAGCGTTGGGCTTGGGGAGGCTTAAGCCCCCCCAAACGAAGCTGAAGCCCCCCCAAATGAAATCAAGCCGTTGTATGCTTACGGCTAATTTAAATAGACTACCGCATGGACGGCGTGCATGCAGTTACGGACGACCGGCCATGACTGCCTAAAAATGGCTCCATTTGAGGTCGACATAGCCAAAAATGCGCTGGTCGCTGGGGCTCCGCCCCAGACCCCGATGGGGAGCTTACGGTAAAGACAAAACCTTTCTCTTTTACAGTTGCAGTTTTATTTTTATTGTTATTTTGGTAGCTTGAGCCTTGCGACACTGAAAAACGACTTATTCTTAAAGTTTTCCCAACTTTTCCGTTCACAAATAGCTGGCAAACAAGAGCCTTAAAATGGCTCCATTTGAGGTCGACACAGCCAAAAATGCGCTGGTCGCTGGGGCTCCGCCCCAGACCCCGCTGGGGGAGCTTACGACGCTCCCCCAGACCCCCTAATCGGGACGGGCTTCGTGCCTTCGGCACTCGCAACTTCGCGCCTTCGGCGCCGCCACTCACGACCAATTATTACAATACAGCGTCCTGGCGCTTCTTCTTTTACACTTTAACCATTGGTCAAACTTAAGGCTTAAGCCCCCCCAAACGAAAAATCCTAGTTACGTCCCTGTCAAAGCTGCGTTTATTACATCTGACCAATCAAACTTTGTTTCATAAATCTCTCAAATCTTTTGTCTTTTGCTGTGGCTGGGCTGGAAGCACTCCCGATTAGTTGCTTGAAGGGGCGCGCTGTATAAGTCCATAGAACGAATGAATAACTTAATAAATAAATTAGGGCTGTTGATTTAATCGCGTTAACGCGTGCGATTAACGCGTTAAAAAAATTTGCGATTAAAAATTTTAACGCATTAATCGTATGCGTTAATTAGATCTGATTAAAATAGAATCAGAGGCAGAAAACTCGTCTTAAACGGAAGGCTCATACTTAAAACTAGTGATACATTCTTTGGCAAATATTGAAGAAAAGATTTTGAGTATTATCGTAGCAATTCTTTGCTCAATTATCGCCTGCATGCGAATCATGCGTTAAACGATAACGATGAGCCGTCAACATCGGCCGCATCGCATCGTCCACTAAGGTTGCTTCCTCGCGCCGTCAGACTGCGTTGGTTGAACTTCAGGAGATGGCAAGACCAATGGATTCAGGTTTCAAATGATAAATGTTTACAGAAGGACAACTGAGACGAGGTTTGGCAAGAACCGCAACCTCTTGTGAAAAATTTCGACTAAATAATGAGGTTCAATAGAAGGCCTACTATTGTTAATTACATTGAGAGCATCTCTTGAACCGACCAATGTAAATAAACTGGTCTGCCGATATGCTGAATAAATAATTAATTTGATAGTCAGAAAACGGTTGTCTAATTTTCACATTTAGGCCTATATCATTTTAATTAAAGTGGCTCAAATAAAAAAAATTAATGAACAGTGTTTCAATCCTGTCTGTCATACAAAACTGTTCAATAAACCAAAATCAGAAATTCAATAGGACCATGCCAAAGATTTTTGAATATGTTTACAATAGAAAGAATGCATTCAGACATTAAAATTTTATGCTTCAGGGTTCTTAGAAAATAGTAAGATTAATATATTTGAAGGAAATGTATTGCGATTAATTTGCAGTTAATTGCGATTAAAAAAATTAATCGCGCGATTAATTTCGATTAAAATTTTTAATCGAACAACAGCCCTAAAATAAATTAATCAATCAACGAATATAATAGCCTTGCACACACGAATATAATATGAATCGATAGGCTTGGTTCCTGAGTAGGCCTATTAAATTTTGTCCGTAGTTGAGTGTGTGTGTGCGTGTGTGTGTGTGTGTGTGTGTGTATGCGTGTGTGTGTGTGTATATGCGTGTGTGCGTGCTTGTTGCTGAGCTAAGCTTCAGGTGGGCTGTTGTAGAGGGTCAGGGTGGGGAAGTGGAGGACCGGCAGGTGCGGATGAATATCAAAGACCCGAGGCAGACCAAAAAAGGGAAAGTGGTTTGAAGAATGATAGATCTCTACTTGACCCCAACGTATAGAGTCACCACCGTGACGCGTGGCGAAGCAAGGGTCACTCGCCCGTGACCTCCTAAGGACCTTTCAGACAGGGCGGATGGTAGTAAACGAAGATGGATAGGGTACTAGCAAGATCTATAGATCTATTGAAAGAACCTTGGGGTACTCGTAACAATGAGGTTTATTTCCTTTTAATGCTGCATAGCATGTGGTAACCATACGCTTTATGGACTAGGCTATAGCTAAGGATGCGATAACATTCACGTCATAGGTTCAATGTTCTACCATAATTATTATCATTGCCAATGAAAGGATCATATCAGGGCCGGATTAAGCAATGTGGGGGCCCTGTTCGGGAGAATTTTGTGGGGGCCCATGCTCGGGAAAATTTCTTTTTTTTAGTTATCCGGCGAAATTTTCGGGAAAATCATACCATTTCATCCGCCAAAAAAGTTGATGACCTTTTTTTGTTTGTTTTAGTCCTCGGGCGAAATTTTCCGGAAAATAGTCGTTTCGTTAAAAATTTGATTTAAAAAAATTGGGGGGCATTTTGTGGGGGCCCCCTAAAGTGTGGGGGCCCTGTTCCGCCGAACATGTTGAACATGCCTTAATCCGGCCCTGGATCATATTTATTAATATAGAATTGTTCCTCTCTGATTAGATCATGATCCATTATCTCTTATCATGAGATAGGTCTAGGGGATCCATTGTCTTTTGCTAGACCTTTCAACGCCAAGAGTAGGTAGGCCTTTAGTTTCAATCATGGTGGGAGCATTAGCACCGTTAAATAAGCCTAGATATCAACGAGCAATATCATATTCATCATTTTCGTTCACTTTGATGGCGGATGCAAAGTTTAACGATAGACGATGACAACAAAGGCCGTTACCGTCGATAAACATTTTGTTTGGCATGTTGTAGCTCATTTTCATTTCATTTCGTTGACCCTATAATTATATAATTATAGTGGCGTATTGTAGCTAACGCATCGTTGGGTGGAATCTAAAGTGTTTTCATTCACTATAATTAAACATTGTCATTGCTCGCCCCTTGCAGTGCAAGTCCCAAGCTGTGGACATCGGAGGGGGACCAGGATGACCATAATAATGATCTTTATTAATTATAACTGATAAATCTCAGTTTAGCAACACTGTGTGATAAGCTCCTTAAAACTTTTTTGTTTCACCGTGGTTGGACTGCAAGCGCATCTGAGTGGTTTTCTTTAGGGGGCGCTATACAAATTTTTGAAATGAATAAATGAATGAATGAGTATCTGTTCAGATGGGTTAATGCGCCACGACAGCTTTGCCGTGACCATGGTGTCCCTTCTTACACCATGGGGATTCAGACGGTCGTGGCTTTGCTCACTATTGCCACCTAGCGAAAGTTAACAAAAAATAAATCTAAACTTTAACGTTCTTTCGTAAATTATTACCCAATTTCACTTCTAACAGAACAATATATTATTTCATTGACTATTATTATTGACGATTCATATTCAGAATTAAAAGTTGCTAGATATTGCTGAACGATAAAAACTGAGAACTGATGATATAGACACCTGTTTTATTGAAGTCTATCGCGCTACATATTTCGTTTCACGCGTCATGATTTCAAGAGATTTTAAAAGTGTAATACACTATAAGTGGATACATTTTTGCAGACGCTAATTATAGCGTCAATTCATGAAGTAAAAAATACAGCTATGAGTCTCCTGCACTGAGTGGCCACATGTGGTTCCAGTGACGTAATCATTAGCATGTAATAATGTGCGGTGATAACATACTGGTATTGTACTGCACCTCATCATAATAACAGACTTGATAAAAATTGCTCATTTCGGGAATTCATTCATTTCGAGAATTTATATATAGCGCCTCTTCAAGAAACCTCCTCGTATCTCGAAATCATTAGGCTACACATGTAAAACATAAGCTTATCTGGTAAATAGCACGTTATAATAACGAATTTACTGCGTCCGAATAAAAGGCTGTGTATTGTATACCGTATGAATTGTAGGTTATTCCATTTGGAATGACCTCTGGAGGTCACCTCCCTTCAAAACTACGTTTATTACATCGGACCAATCAATCTTTATTTCATAAATCTCTCCAGTCCGTTTTCTTTGCCGTGCATGGCTGGGTTGCAAGCGCTCCCTTGTAGGTTGCTTGAAGGGGCGCTGTATAAGTCCATAGAACGAACGAATCTTATATAATAGGCCTATTATATATATCGTATATATATATACCGATATATATATATATATATAAATATATATCGGTATGTCTGTGTGTTTGTGGGTGTGTTCCTTAGCTAAGCACGGCCACAGTTTTGAAGCAATCGACTCAAATTCTTCGCAGGGTGGTCGGGCTTGACGCGGAGAAGGTGATTGGGGGGGGGGGGGGGGAAGGGTCGGTGAATCTCTGCCACCATGGGGGCCAGGGTGGGGGCAAAAACCCTCATTTTTCCTGTTGGCCGTTTTCCTTACAGGCATAATACAGCACTCTTCATTTCATACGCATAAAAGCAGCGGTTCACACCGTTTTAGAGGTGTCTTAAGGCCAGCGCTTTTGCCAGTGAGGATTTCACGGGTCGCAATTTTCTTTACATTTGTAACTAGAATGTTGTTTACATATTAATTAGTTTGTTTTGTCTAAAAAATTTGTATGTCTATGTAAATTTACGTGATACTTGTTCACCAGAGTGCTGTTTGGCAGCTGGTTAAGAAATAAAGAACATACTTACTTACGTTTAACAAAATTGTATGCATCCGGGTCAAAGGCGAAGGCAGACTAGTTCCGGGTCAGTTTTCGAAGCTGGCCGACGAGGAATAAAATGGAGCTTTTGAACGTTTTGTCATCAAATAAACGCTTTTAAAATCGTCTGCTGAGTAGATCGTTTTTCGACGATAGCAATCCATGACAGCAATGTTTCGACGGTGAGGAGATTCTGACATTCCGATCTGGTAAAACTCCGTTTTTAAATGAGGGCGTCTATTTTTAGATGTCCGGTCTCCATCAACACTATACTGTTGGCTTCCGGAAATCATAAAACCTTCGAAAAAAATATAAAAAGAAAAACTAGGAGCATTTTGAACTGTAAACGTTGAATTGCAGACTATGTCGGTGAATAGTTACTTAAATACTGCTGTTTATGATCGTACTTGTACGTTTGGCTGATTCATAATATTTTCGTTAACATCGTCACTACATGAGCCATAAAATTAATAATCGTTTAAAGCCAGCTATTCATCGCTGCTATGTCAAAACAACAGTCTTTTCTTATGCTTTATTATTTTTGTTATTGATGGTTAGTATTTTGAAATGGTGTGTGTGAGAGTAGAATTTACACTTTTTCAAAATGCACTTATGCAGAAAATGATTTTGGATAGACTTGTGGATACATTTGCATGGACAAAGCTCAATAAGAAAATATGTTGTATGCAGTAGGTATGGTACAGGTTTCCATAAATATCTGACGTTTTGTGTTGAATCGTAATTCTTTTGATGTTTTTCCCCATTTCAATCATGCAGGGCATTATGGTGGCGACAGACCAATTCCTTCCCTATGTTTGTGACTAGACGACCAAGATGTCCTCTGTCTTTATGATTACCATTCCATGTGTTGCTTGAGTGAAAGACAGAATGACCAACCACATATGCATCTAACGAAGCAGGAAGCCACCTTTTTCTGCCAGTACAGAACTTTCTGAAAGCGTGACAACGACGTAGTACTTATGTCGCAACGTCACAGCAGACGAGCATCGCAGGAAGGATTCAGACTATAAAACTGTTCGCATTCCATCGAACTTTTTATATTCACGATAATTTAGGCAAATTATATGGAAATAAGTTTTATTCGCGAGTCACTTCATATCAGCTTTATCGAGGCAGTCACTTGCAAGCATCCGGTGTTGATTCGGCACGAAGGAATGCTTGCTTGAATATTGCGAACGTGAACAGTTTGGATTTGAAGGCGACTTGACTTTGTCTGTACTGGAGTTTTGTGAGTTTTGAGTCGGCCTCCACTGCTGGTATTGGCCTTTCCATGTCATCAGCGCTGCGGAGTATTGTGCTGGGATGCGTCTCGGACGGAGAAGAGAAGATAGTGCAACCTGCGGGAAATTCCCACAACAGGCAGACTAAGTAAGTGCTTATATTATTAAATGAATTATATAGGAGAATTTAAATGTAGAGTTGTAGCAGTCCCGAGGAAAAGCGTGCTGCACAGAATCAATTACAGTATTCACTACGCATTATGGGGATTTCCATGGTGCTCCCTTTCAAAGTTACTACTCAGAAGTGCTCGAAACCCAACCTCGACTGAAAGGACGGTTTTAGGGCTGCGTTAAAGCACATCTTAGTAAACTTGGGCATATTTACAGACGAATGGACACTGTCCATTCCATGCCATGAGGCCGATTTCAAAGAAAACACGGCGACATATTGATTGTAGAAATTCACATGTATTTAAATCGATTTTTTAATGACTTTCGTAGAAAATCTGGTATTCGCAGCCAATAAACAAAGATGGCAGCTGCCGGGATTCACTGCGTTGATTCATTCGTGCTTTAGACATGTGAAAAACGGTTTAAGATGTCCTGTAATTACCGGTAGTTCACCTGTATATTCATTTATTCACCAGGGTGAAATTTGGAGTTTCATTGACCGAGGCTTTCAAAGGCGACACCGTTCCACATCAATTGGTGGTAAGTTTGATCATCCTCGATTCTTTTGCGGTTTTGACTGTATCGTTTACTCAGCTTTTCAACTGGTAGATAAATTTTTTAAATATTTTTTGTAATTTAAACAAATATTTTCGTGCAGTAGGTATGGTTGTTAATTATCAATTTTTGCAAATCAGTTGTCGGTTGTAGAAGTCCAATTTTTCACTGGTTATCAGTTTTTTTTATTGGCCTTATAATATAAGATCTGCTGTTCCCAGCTTAGCGGCAATGAACAAGGATGTCGGCTGTTGGGTTTCATCGTATTTGACAATGCTTTAGACGTAAAAAGTGTTTAATAGATTCTGTATAACTTCAGTTAGGCAAAAATACGATTTTATTCAAATGTTGAAAAGTAGTTTAAAGCAGAGCCATTGTAACATGTGACTGAATTAAAAAGGTCAGAAACCGACATGTGACGGGTTTTGTGCATGTGTGTCAACATATGTCAAATTGTCAATGCGTGAATTTGCTAACACTTCATACCAATTGCTTCCTCTGGGTTAACTTAAAGAACTGATCTTCTTGTTAAACTATGCTGCACATACGCGCATCTGGTAGTCTTCCATCATCTTTCTCTCGTCTCAAAACCTGCCTTTTTCCTTGGGATTGCACGCACTCGGAGCGCTTCTGAAAGGCTTTTGCTACGAGAAACGCTTTATAAGTTTTCAGATACAATGCAATATAATGTTTATGTCTGCATACAACAGATACATATTTATGTGTATGTGATACTATGGTGCATATGTTTTTGTCTGCATACAACATGTGTATGTACATATATATGTGTATGCGATATGATAGGACATTCTGGTGTACATCGGACGTGAAGGCATTGGGACGAATGATTTGTTTCGACGGCCAGGAAGTCAAGCGGATCTGAAGGTGATCATGAAGAAACTGTCGGAGGGACAAGACATAACGCTCGCCGACTACAACTTCTACACGCTCGCCTCTGTCGTCAAAGTACGTAACTGGAAGAAGGTGTTCGAACATAACGTGGGGCGTAGTGGGTGTGTTCGTTGCTTTGCAGCCAAAGAGTTGCAGGTTCGAATCCACCTCAAACCGCTGTGTAGGGACCTTGAGCAAGACCTTCACTTGCAATTGCTTGGGTGCAGATGTGTTTTATTGCGGCTTTAAATTGCAATTTGAATGAGATAACTCCACTCTACTCTTGCCTTGGCATCACTGAAAACACTGATTCACTGCCTCATTCTGACACAACTTTGAATGTGCTGTTGACATTGTAGAATGTGCTGTTGACATTGTCAACATTTTTTAAAGTTGATTTGCACACACGCTGTCAACCGGCTCAGAGCTACATGGCAATTACAATTTTGATTGGTCTTTTTTAGGAAAAGAATCTAAATTGTAAATTAAATTAAAAAATTGTAACCGGTCATATTTTGCATTCTATTCTATTCTTAGTGGCACTGTATTCCATTGGAATCTTTGTCTGCTTGGTCTGCATTGTAGAAATTCTTGCTAAGCATCCGTGGTGGCGTTTTCGGTCCAGACGTTGAAGTGCAGCTGCTGGAGACGCTGGATATTGAAGACCGGTTAAAACAATTGAGAGCAATACAATGGTAATGCAACAAAAACAAAAGATATCCAGACTTAATAAGAATATATGACACCATTATTGTGTACGCAGGGAGGGGGGTCACAGGATTTAGGCGATTTGCGTATGGCAAGTGAGGGATCTTGGCAAAATTTGTAGTTATGACGTGCGCATTAGTCTATTTATAACTCTGTATTATCCTATAGTTATCTGATGGCATTTTATTACGTTATAAATATAATTAAATTCTGTTCAGAGGCGAGGTGGTGTAGTGGTGCGGTTTGATGCTTTGGAGCCGAAGGGTTCCTGGTTCGAATCAAGCCGCTGTGTTTGTACCTTATGCAAGTCCTTCACTTACAATTGCTCTGATGATAATAAATATGTGATTACAGTTGCAAGACTTGCGCTTTGACATTTCACACTAAATTGCATCACAGTGTCAACATTACATTATATTACGCTTCATTTTACAGCATAATTGCGAACCTTGCACCCGCCGTCCAGCGGCTGCTTGCGTTGCTGTTCGGCACGTGGTTCTGGGTCGTCAATCATTCCGATTGCAAGTCGCGTTCGTCGGAGTCCGTCGCAAAAAGTATCGCCGGAAGTCTCTTCCATACTTGCGCCGACGACCCAGAGAAAGTCGCGTCGGCCGTTGGAGTACTCGAGATTCTTATCAACAACTTTGGCACGGACGACATGTTTGGACGAGAGAACGTCCAGTACTTCATCGAAGTCATGAGGTCGGCAGGAGCAGACGACCTCGTTAAGAAGAAGATGGCGGCCATGTCTTGCAACGCACATGACGATACGATACAACGTTGTGAGTGATGTTGTCTTGCGAGTTACGTTGTTGTTGACGTTGTTGTTTTGTAATGTATTTGATGGTAGATTTGAAGTTCTTGTCGTAGCAAAGGCCTTTTTGAAGGTGCGCCCCAGTGCGTGGGGCTCTGAGAGAGAAGGCGTGATTTGAGGTAAAAGAAATGAGGAAAGACTATTTGGAGAGGATGACAGGGCGAACTGATGTATTGTAATGTTCCATTTATGAAGCTCTTCTCTTATAAGGAGCCTTTCAGAAGCGCTCCCAGTGTGATTGTTTCTTGGGGAAAGGTAGGATTGAGGTGAGAGAGAGAGATAAGGAAAGACTAGCAGATAGGACGGCAGAGCAGAGAATGTGACTAGGGTGAAAATGATGTTGATGGAGGTGGCGGGGAAAGAGGAGAAGGATGGAGAACGTGTTGTGTAAAGAAGGCTACCAATTTTTTTGAGATTATGTTCTATGTTCTGTGACATTTAATGTACAGTTTAATGTCCAGACATTGTGTGCCGTGATGTTGATGTTTCATTTAACACGTAGATGTAATGGAATGTATGGAATAGCCTCCCTCTCGAGCTGCACATGTTCCCTAGACTCATTCTATAAGTGCTTAAAAACTGTTTTATTTTGGTCGTGCTGAAGTCAGGAGCACCTCTGAGTAGTTTCCTTAATAAATACTTGAATCGACGATTGAATTAATTAGTAGAATTGCATCTTTCATTCGTCAAAACGGTTTTTTTTCCTTCTCGTTTCAGCCATAACCGAAAGCGAGTTCTGCTGCCACCTTCAGCCAATCACGTCGAGCGCACGAGCTTCACTAGGTGGCAGCAGCGTTGAAATACAATTGCCGCAGTCGCTGTCGTTCGAGACGTCCAATGAGTCGTTGGAGCAAAAGATTCACTACCGCGAGCTCGACCAGTCGTACAATCCTCACCGAAAGCTCGCACGCGTGTCGTCCATATCGGCGCCAGATGTAAACCAGGTCAGCGTTTCGGCGTGAAACTCCGATGCAGTGTCCGCTCTGCATTCGGGAGCGCCTCTGAGTAGAGAGAGCTTGAAGGGGCGCTCTAACAAGTGCACATACAAACAAAAAAATCAACATCTAACAGATGCTTACATATACATCTCAAGTCATCTTTGATAGTGTCTTACCAGTTCTTTCATGGTCTTCCTCTTTTTTTCTTCTATTTCCAGCAGATTCTTGATGTGTATTAATGTGCGGTGCAGTGTTGTAGGGGTATGCTTGGTGTCTTGGAGCCGGAACGTTGTGGGTTCGAATCCACCTCAAGCTGCTATGTTGGACCTTGCGCAAGTCCTTGACTCGCAATTGCTTCAGTAGTAAGTGAACTTAATAGAGGAGTTTGCTCATGAGTCACAAGCTTTCTTCAACTTGTATATCGAGTAAACTATTTTTCACACTTTTACGATGAGTGAGCATTAGTCAGGCTTTCTTTGATCAGGAACAATCTATTTCCAAGACTGTTCACAAGTAGTCTTTCCTGAAACAATTCATAAACATAGACATATATTTTAGACATATGTGCTGTTGCTGTTGTTGGCAGGAGTGCTCATGTCCCCGTTCGACCAAATACGACAGTGTCCGGCGACGTCAGATGCTACGGCTGAAGGAGCGATCCTTCTGGTTCCTCAGTCCAAGCACAAAGAACACGAGCGCCACAACCACGACGACATCCAGCAGCAGTGGCACTGGCCGCAGTTTCAGCGTTTCACCCGGCAGTCTGTCGAGACATCACGAGTCTAGCGACGAAATCTCTCGCAATAGTCGGAGAACGGAGTTCATGCCGCACGCGTTTCAGACGTCAACGCCGTTGAGCGCCGACGTGCGGCTCTGCCCAACCAAACTCATCGCTCAGAACCTGTTGGGAAAGTACGGCGAGCGGGGAAGTCCGGCGGCCATCTTGCCGGAACTGGACGAGGACGCTGCCGTGGCGACGGCATCGCCGACGACGTTGAAGGACCGAACAATCGTGCATATTCAAGAGCAGGAGGTCGAGAAGGATTGGGGTCGGTGGAAGCAGGGCATTGTCCACTGACGAAGGCAGGGGTGACGGGTTGGGACGGTCCACTGATTGTTAGGGTGTGCGGGATGTCTATTACACGTGTGAATTGTGCATTTATTTTGGCGGGAAGACGGATATGTTAATTGTATAATTATGGTCCATTGATTTTGAGGGTGTATGGTTTTCAGTTCCATTGACCAGGAACTGGCTGTTATTTTTTCTGAGGTATGGTTTACTGATTTGAAGGGGGAACAGGTGTTCCTTCTTTCTGCGGGATTGTCGGATGTAGGGTGTTACTGCCCTGAAAGGCGTCACTGGGCAACGATTTCGAATTTCGGGGGTTCCCATTTGTGGGGGAGTTTCAGTTGGACACAGTCGCAGAGTACGGGGTCAGTTTTGAAATTTTGGGGGTGTTATTTATCGTGTGGGTTTGAACCCATAGACCCTATTAAGATGCTCGTTCTGCCCAGTAAGGAACCCAGTGAGTGGCTATAGGTAAAAGGTTGTTACGGGGAGAGAGGAGTGGTTGTTTTGGCGGGAAATAATTCGGAGATGCTGTGTTAAACATTTATATTTTTGTATAGAGAAAAACTATTTGTCTATTGAGTAAGCTCCACAATTTTTGCTTCTGACCGATCTGTGCATCGTTCTGTGCATCGTTCTGCGCATCGTTCTGTGCATCGTTCTGCGCATCGATGTGTTATGTCGCACGCATTGAACGTTGTATCGTATGCGTATGTTTGTGGTGGTCGAAAGCAAGTCTTTTTGTCATCAATGTGCAAAACGCAATGCTTTCGGCCATCTTTTGAAGTGTATTTATTAGATTGTAGTGGCGGGGGGGGGTTGATGTCTCCCTCCTCCTTCATCCCGGCTTGGGACTGGCGTCACCAGATTACGAGCAGTGGGGAGTTGAGTACTGTTTGTTTCTTACGTGAAGTTGTGTCTATAAGCGTGACGTGTTTCTGGTTTGTTTCAAGCGCTGATATTGCAAAGATTTTAGGCTTAGTCTAGTCGTTGTTTAGTCGTGCAAGAGCTTTCATAGTTGTTGGGAGTAGGGGCCATCCAAATGTTATGTACACAGAAATTGTATTTTCGGCCCCCGCTACCCCCATACGCACCCATACTTTTTTACCCCTATGCTTGCGTACAGATAAGCTTCTCTACCCCGCCTTTCAAAGGCTACTTAGCTAAAGTTAATATGTGAAACATGTATTTTACTGTAGGCTACTACTTATTTTTGTGAAATGTAATTTTTCGGTAGCTAAAATTTTTTGCAACTCGTTGATTTTGTGGAAGCACTGTATACATAAAAACTAAGCTTCTCTAGTTAACCCCATTTACAAAAGTGAATTAGCTAAAGTCATCTATAAAACAGTTATTTTACTGTAGGCTACTATTTATTTTTGTTATCATCATGTTTGCTAGCTAAAATTGGTAACTTTTTTACTGTTTAGATCTTAACAGAATTTACATTTATTGTAGTCAAATGCCGTTGGACAACTATAGGATAATTTAGAGTTATGAATAGGCTAATGTGGAAGTCAGGATTAGACAATTATTGTGTGTACGTACATTTTGCCGAGACCTCGCCCCCCCCCTCCTCCGTATGCACCAATACGCAAATTCCGTAAACCCGTGACCCTCTATGGACAACCCCGTGTTGATTATACTCTGCTCTAATGTCCTTTGCGCTCCAGTTATAATTATTAGATGATGGAGTCTAATTTATTAAATATAAAGTTCCTCAAACCCAGGTTTTCTTTCTTCAGCTATGCGAAGGCAACATTCTTCCAATCACTTAGCTATGAAGCATACATATAATGCTTTTGAGCGAGTTGGCTTTTGCAGGTGCAAGACAATAAAATGTGCTACAGTTAGTCGATTTTCAGCCTGTTAATGTACGAGGAGAGGTTGGGCAAAGTGTTACGCTGTGGGACCAAAATAAGATGATGCTGTATATGCTTGGCTACTCAATAGCAACCAACTGAATTTTACATTCAAGCATTGCAGAGCTGAGGATCTCCCTGTTGAAGAGCACCTAAGCGTCTAAGTCCTTAATGGGAATATAATTGTTAAGTGTGGCAGATATTTAAGTTTCTTCGGCTCAGTGTATTCTTGACTATTGTTTTGTTACGCCCTGTCATCATACTGCACCTCCCCCAACTTGAGTTTCTGGTACCTATCAAGGGCTATGTAATCTATGCCTTCAAATGGATATTTTTTGTCTGTTTCATTTTGTCTATATTGATCTGTAGTTGTAGTGTCTGTTGTGGTAAGCTGCTGGCAACCGCTGAGTTACAGCCATATCATGTAGTCTGTGAGTTTTAGTTAACCCCAGTTACCCTAATTAATTCATATACGATATATATTTTATGTTATCTTTGTCATCGCCCTAATGCCCTTAGATGATAATGCCCTTAGATGATTACTGTCATATTTCATGAGGTTTTTGGATGATATATTATGTTACCTCTGTCATATCTATCATAATGCTTTTAGGTTTTAGATGATACCTATTTTCATATCCCCTAAGGTTTTAGATCATAACTATCAGATTTCGTAAGGTTGTACAGGATATATTTTACCATTGTTGTCTGCGTGTGGCTTTTAGAGGGTTTCTTTTGTCTTCTGCTAGCAACAAGAAGCCACCAGGGGCAGCAGTAGAAGGCCACCTTGTGGTTCTACAAATATCCTCTGCAGGATTGATGCATGGATGGTTGCAGTTATTTTTGCAGGGGGATGGGGTTGGGACAGCAAAGCACAATCAATGGTCATGATTAGTTTTTCGCAAGATGCAAAACAGGAATTTAGATCATGAGTTCTTTTCTTAGAGTTATCTAAATGTAAATATTTCAGTTTCACTTTGTGTATCATCAGTGCTTTTAGAGACTTGAAGAAGTTTGTTAGAAACCAAAAAGCAGTTTAAAAAATGGGTGTCAATTTTCCCAGGGGGAAATGGGTAGGCGCTTATGGGTTGATGTGTGTGACCCAGGGCCGGATTAAGACATGTTCAACATGTTCGGCTGAACAGGGGCCTCCACACGTTAGTGGCCCCACACATGCCCAAATTTTTTTGTTAATGAACAAAATTGGTATATTCTGAAGAAATCCGACCAACGGCTAAAAAAAAGTCCCCGGATTTTTCGGCCGATCCCCCACAAAATTTCAGAACAGGGCCCCCGCATTTCTTAATCCGGCACTGGCATGACCCTTGTTCATGGTTGAATGCATGTACCATAAAAAGATATGGTAGAGCAGCTTGGTGAAGTAATATTTCGAGTTGAAATGTAGGAGGTGATAGAGCACCAGTGAGCTGCTATGAAGCATGTGCACTGTATCATGTTGTGTTTTTTGTTTGTCATTATTGTTATTGTTCAGTGTCCAGTTCTTGTGCTGTTCATTTGTATTGTGATCATCGGACTAATATGTCTTAGCCCATAGCACCAGCGGCGCCGCCAGGATTTTTTTTTCTGTACGCACAACTTGCACAAAATAATACGAAGCGAACAGCGGTCGATACGAGCTTATATATATATATATATATATATATATATATATATATACCGCATACCAGTGCTTAACCCTCATCCTACCAACACGTTTTACATACGTTGTTTACCAACTGGGGTCCGAACGGACCCCAAACATATACATACATACTTGTATATATAGGCACACTAATACATATATAATTGCATGTATATATGTAGCCTATGTATGTATGCATGTTTGTATAAATGTATGTATGCACGTATGTTTGTAGGTATGTATGTATGTATGTATGTATGCATGCAGTGGTGCATGTACAATGTATGTATAATATGCATGTATATTTAATATTATGTTTGTGTTTGTGAATGTATGTATGTATGTATGTATGTATGTATGCATCATACATACATACATACATGTACATACATGCATACATACATACATACATGATACATGCATACATCATGTATGTATGTACGTATGTATGCATTTATGCATGTATGTATGTATGCATGTATGTATGCACCGTATGTATGTATACATACTTCTTGCATACATACATACATACATACATACATTGTGTATGTATGTATGTATGTATGTATGTATGTATGTATGATATGTATACATACATACATACATATATACAATACATACATACATGCAATACATACATACATTATGTATGTATGTAATTATGTATGTATGTATGTATTGTATGCACGTGTGTATTGTATGTATGTATGTATGTATGTATGTGTGAATGTATGCAAGCAGTATGTTTGCACGAATGTCCT
Source organism: Lumbricus rubellus (assembly GCA_945859605.1). Classification (NCBI taxonomy): domain Eukaryota; kingdom Metazoa; phylum Annelida; class Clitellata; order Crassiclitellata; family Lumbricidae; genus Lumbricus; species Lumbricus rubellus. Next base: position 3,972,737 of record OX243811.1, on the reverse strand, counting down.
TATGTATGCACATAAGAATGTGTGAATACACATATGTATGCATATAGGTACGTATGTATGTAAGCACGTTCGTACATACATTCATGCGCACATACATACATGCATACATACTTGCATACATACATACATACACACATACATACAAACATACATACATTCATACGTAGCTACATGCATCAATATACATATTACATACACACATGATGAGCAGACAATTATCAAACATGCAGGTATTCGTGCATGAATGGATGCATGTATGTTTGTATGTATGCTTGCATGTGTGTGCATATTTGCATGTATTCATGTCTGAATATATGTTAGTATTCAGTATGCATTTATGCATGCATGTTGTTTTGCTTTTATGTACATACGTTCGTGATATATGAACATGTGCACGTATGTTTGTATGTATGTTTGTGTGTATGTTTGTGTACATGTATGCATATATTTTTGGGTTATGCACATAAATAACATTACCTTGACGAATTGTCCTTTGAAAAACAGTCCTAGAACCCAAATCTTGTAGTGCAAAGTTGCAGAAATCCAGCTATACATTGGCTAAAAGGCTGATACTTAAGCTTTTTCACGTTGGGGTCCGTTCGGACCCCAACAGAAAACAATTCATTAAAAATTCAAAATAATTTTTTTCAAAAAAGTAGCTACAGCATATCATGTAGGACAGACCTATTGACAAATTCATTAAATGCCGACTCTTAATCATTTATCGCAAAAAAGTTGCACAGCAGTTTATGTGCTTGGGGTCCGAACGGACCCCACTTGGTAGGATGAGGGTTAAAGTGTAAAAAAGAAGTGCCAGGACGCTGTATTGTAATTGGTCGTCAGTGGCGGCGCCGAAGGCGCGAAGTCGCGAGTGCCGAAGGCACGAAGCCCGTCCCGACTAGGGGGTCTGGGGGAGCGCCGTAAGCTCCCCCAGCGGGGTCTGGGGCGGAGCCCCAGCGACCAGCGCATTTTTGGCTGTGTCGACCTCAAATTGAGCCATTTTAAGGTTTTTTTGCCAGCTATTTGTGAACGACAAAGTGTTTTTTAGTGTCGCAAGCTATACTACCAGGATAATGTAATGTAATGTAAATCTTCGAGAATTTCTCAGCGCCCACAAAAGCCACGTCAGGGAGACCAGCTTATTCACCGGCGCTATATCAAATCAAGTCCGGTGCCAGGTCAAAATCCGGGGAGGTCAAGCCGAGGAGACAGCATGGTGCTACGGTGGTTGTCGGTGATGGTGGTAGTTGGGTGATAAAAACTGATTGGAATCTGGATAGGATAGCTTGAAGAGTTCGGGTTTCAGTCGTGAATGGAAAGCAGCAGAGGTGAGTGCAAGCGAAGGAGAGGTTGAATTTTGAGGGGAGATTAGAAACAATAGAAATCAAAATGTTAGTGTAAATGAGAAAGGTTTTTGTCTTGATCGTAAGCTCCCGCAGCGGGGTCTGGGGCGGAGCCCCAGCGACCAGCGCATTTTTGGCTGTGTCGACCTCAAATGGAGCCATTTTTAGGCAGTCATGGCCGGTCGTCCGTAACTGCATGGACGCCGTCCATGCAGTCATGGACGACCGTCCAGGCAGTGCTGGCCAAATAAGTGGCAGGACGGCGTCCAGTCTCGAAAATAAGTGCCTGGACGCCGTCAATGACCGTCCTGACACACTTTAAGCCCTGCCGTATATGCCTACTGGCGATTATGAGGTATCACCAGATAATAGATTAAATAGAATTTCATCGCTTATAATATTTCACGCTTTAATTCTTTAATTTACAATTTTTAAAAAATTTTTGCCTTTCTCCGCTGTACGCACTTGCGTAAGTGCGTACGCCTAACGGCGCCCCTGCATAGCACAACAGTTGACCATTTCTTGTGTTTTCTTGCTGGGTCTTGCAAGCGTACTCTACTCTGAATTTGTTGCTGTGTGCTTGAAATAGTTCCAGTGCTTACGTAGTACAGTGTAATGTAATATGCAAGTAATGTAGCACCCTTGCACCTCAACAAAACAGAAATGTTCGTCGTCTTCATATTTCTGAACACATCACAACTTTTGCTGTTGCTTAGCGTGATGTGGAGATATTTGAATTTTCTTTGGCTGTTTGGTTAGGCCGAGATGTAAGTTGATGTATCAGTACGCACACTTGTTATGTACAAAACTAAATGCTTTGCGCGTGGTGATCACCAGTGTAGCGCATAATCGTTTATGTAGCCTATTTAGAATTGCCTTCTTTCTTGTTGGGGCTTGGGGGCGGCTGGTCCAAAGCTCGGCCTTTAATGGGTTCGAATCCCCATTCAGGTGGTCACTGTATATAGAGAGCTAAATCATGACTGAACAACTTCACTGGCTCCCTCTTCCTGCCCGTATGCAAATAAAAGTTCTTGCTTTGGTCTTCAAGTCTCAATTGGGTTTTGCTCCGAAGTATCTTTGTGATCTTATGCTTGTTCCTTCCATGCCAGTTTGCTATGTCCTCTTAGATCCTCTGATCGGCTTGACCTCTTTGTTCCCCATGTCAGGACCGCCATAGCTCAACCCAGATGCTTTACTTGTATAGGTCCCTCTCTATATGGAATGGACTTCCACCATCAGTTTACTTCACCTTGCTCTCTGTTAGTCTTTCCTCATCATTCTCTTGCCTCAAGTCTTGCCTTTCTCTTCTTGGGGAGGGTGATTGGGAGCGCTTCTGAAAGACTTTTTGCTGTGAGAAGCGCTTTATAAATGGTCGTATACAACTACAATATTGATTAAGGACCTTACTCCGCATTGCCATCGGTGTTCTTGTATACGCTTCTGAACCGTGGAAGGATGGAAAAATGTTTATTGTATAACTCCACGGAGTTGTTAATGACATAGATCAGTGCTGTCCAACCTTTTTGGCAACATGGGCCGCATAAGCAATAATCCTTGAAGCCGAGGGCCACAAAAGTAAACTTAAAAGTGACAGCTATATTTATTGATAATTATTAAATATTGGAATTTATTATGGAATATTTATAATGCAAATTGCAAAATAATAATGAATAATAGCATATATTGCTACGCAATGGCATGCTTTATAATCGTTGAGCTGCTTCAGCACAACAAAATTCAGTGAGTTCAGGCAGGCCACTTGAAATTGATCCATGGGCCGCAGGTTGGACAGCACTGACATAGATCATGCAGGAGCCGGACAGAATTAAAGTGATTATTTAGGAAAGATTCGAGACGATAAAGGAGTGTACCCGATCGAACGTTAGGCGTTGTCACAGTTAGGCGTGATTCGAGTTCGTGCATTTATGGGTTAAACAGCTTGCAGCTTCTAATGACAGTTTTTACTTGCGATGCTTTCGTAATATTTTCTACGGCTCTGTTGACTCGGTTTCATAGTAAGCGTGTACGTCGTGAGCTTTTGTAGTCGCCAGTGTCGTCATCATCATCGTCGTTGACTCTGACGTCGGAGTCGTGTGACTCGTGTCGCACGAACAACGACGTCGTCTTAAGCGCCTCAAATCGTTTGCAAAAATGACAAACTATTATTATTATTATTAGCGTGCGTAGTAGACGTCGAGTTGTGTCTTGTCTCTCGTATCATATGATTCGCATCAATCGGCTGTATCGCTCAAACACAGCAACCGTGGTTTATGCATTGTATATCTTGCATCGTATATCTTGCATCGTATATCTTGGCCTTTGCTTTTCTAACTTCAATACATATAATATAAATATATATATATATATCGATGTCTCAACAGTTTTTTTTGTCGGTGTCTTTAGTTTCTTTTTTCTTCGATAAAAATCTTTGCTTGGTGAGGTAAGGAACTGTCCATGTAATTATTACGGACGCAATAAATAGACATTTATTTTTGCATATACATTTTGTCAAGACCTCTACCCCACACATGCATATAATCTAAATCCGCTCACACCCTTCCTTCCTTGCATACGTAATTATATGGACAACCCATTATATAGCGCCGTTTCAAGAAAGCTACAACAAAAGAAATGTAAGGACATGAGAGATTTATGAAACAAATATGTAATAAACGCAACTTTGAAGGGAGATTTTTCCAGATGAATCGCCCTACAACCAAGATGTGTGATTATACTAGATTATTACATACAAGTGTTGCACTAGTATGCATGTTGATTGACTCATTTGCTACGAGGGCTACACTGTGTGACAGTTTTGCTTTCCTCAAAACATTTTCGTTTGTGACAAAACTTGAAGCAAGACAAAAGTCTGGTATAGCAAACATTGTATCACGATCAACAAAAATGGCACGATTTGTGTGCACGCAGGCCACACTTGTCAACATGGCTAGTCATATTGTAATGGTAAAAAGGTATTTGCATGCCTTCGTGAAAGCTCCTCACAAGCATACTGGCAGCATGAGAATTGCAAAAATAACAGGATGATATATGTGGAATTGGGGTCTGCAACCAAGACTTAATTGGTGTCCTAAGAAAAAATCCCCAAGCTCTGGCAATTCTCACCCTGTATAAATGCAATCACAAGGTCAAATTTAATCGGGGCAAAGCACACGTAGTACACGACCCTATTCAAGCAGCACATTGATTTCGAGCATGTACCTATCGGGAATCACAGAGGAGGCGCCATCCGTTCATCTTGCATCCATTGTCTCAAATCCTCTATTGTCTCAAATCCTCTATTGTCTCAAATCCTCTATTGTCTTCAATTCACACTAATCATCCCACGTTCGACGCCATCTTGCTCGTGAGCCGCATTCGCTTCTGCGGCGGCGCGACGCACTGCTCGACGCTCTCCCACCGCGCCACCAGCGGCACATGCAGCACAGTCTCGGCATCACTCTGGCTCCCCGCGAGAAACTCGAGATGAGCGAACCGCAGGCGTTGCTCGAGCGCCTCAAGATGAGCAACGTCCGTACAACGATATGTCAAGTCGAGCAGCTGATTGAGCACCTCACGACACCGTGTCGCGGTTGACTGCACGACTTTTACTTCCGTTGTCGTAGGCATCGAACAGCTCTCCAGCTGGAGATTTCCAGCGTCGATTAGCACGACCGTTCCTCCGGCCTCGACCTCCACGAAGGTCGTCCCTGGCTCCCAGTCGGCGTCGACGATCGCCAGCTTGTCGCCGTCGTCTTGTAGCGCCGCCACCGCGGACGTGTGGCGCGTTCGGTAGAGCATGTTCGTGAAGTAGCGCCGGCCGGGGAAGAAGCGTCGGTCGTGGCGAAGGGGAAGCGGTTTTCCGTTGAAAAGATCGTGCTCAACGTACTTTTCCGTCATCTGCTGGAGCGCGGCGACGGTGTGGACGCCGGCGTTGATCTGCTGACGGACGAACGCCTTCACCTGCGGGTTGACCGGTCGGGTCAAACTAGCCTCCTGTCGAAGAAAAACCCACTGGGTTTGTTTATCACATACGAGCCATTGGATTGTTATTATTTATTTGGTAATCACTTAGAGCAATGTTACAAACAACCCACTGAAATCAGTGAAAATAATATAATCTGGTTACACAATACACAAGGGAGCGTAATAGGTCGATGACCCCTCTATCCAGGGCCCCTATGTAATGTTGCGCTTCTGAGTGGATTTCTTGAAGAGGCGCTATATAAATTCGTGAAATGAATGAATGTAGGACGCAAGACAGTGGTGTACCGAAGCAATAACAAACAAGCCACAAAAGACAAAGCAAAACAAAAAATCCTAACTAAATGATTTAAATAAAGGCTCAGAAGAACCACTGAGTAGAAACCCCAACTATTCTTACAACATTTGTTTCACATTATGCGCTACGATAGCTGAGAGGCCTCAAAAGACTGTTCTGCTTAGCGTCCAGAATTTCTCAGCCGTAACCCCCAACAGAAGAATCAGAGTAGGTAGAGTAGGTAATAGCCTCAACTCCCTGCAGGACTCGATGTAGTCGGGGGGTTCTTACCCCGACTGGGTGATTCGAGTGAGTTTCTTCTCGTGGCAATCGAATGTAGATTCGTGTTTCTGTTACGACGTTGCTCGGATTGTTCATCGCCAGACGAAGCTTCTTTGCCTGATGGAAACGTCGCTTTGGAGTATCTTGCGCAATCTACAAGAAAAGTAACATTTATAAATCATTATTATCGTTATTATTATTATGTTTTATTTTAACAAATTGAGAGGCATTGGAAAATGTGCATGGTTTCGAGTGGGTTTCCAGTTACAACTGTCAAACGCCAGCCTAGTTCAGTTAAAAATTCAATGCCTGATTTGTTAATGGGATCAAGTGCTTTAAAAGCAATTGGGATTATATATAAGGAATTCAAAACACCACGAACCCTGAACTGTGGAAATCGGCAAATCTCGCGAATGCAAACTGACGCCCGGCAGTCTTGTTTCCTTGACGTCCGATTAGCATTTGCCTGAAAAAAGACACAACAACAATGCAGAATTGTCACTCAACCGATCATTGAAGCGATTCTGTCGCATGCATGTACAATACTCAGAACTTTATAAGAGCTCCGGTATCCAAAGAGTTACTAGAGTACATAGAAAAATCCCACACTAGTGCTACTGGCACACACACGGTAATCGCTATTCATTTCTGGGTCAGTCTGGGCCAGACTATTTAAGAGTTGATATATCCTGAATTGGTGAGTTACATAAATGCTTTGAATGACTGAATGAGTGAATGTCTGAAGTAGCAAATGAATCAATGATATTTGTAGTTATTTGAGCATTTCCATAGCTTCCCTAGTAGAAGCGCTCCCAGTGTGCAACGTCCCGCAACAAGAAGCAGTTTCTGACAACAGCGTTGAGAGGAGACTGCCAGACAGAAACGTAGAGCGTACAGAAGGATAAAGTATGTCCAACTAAGAGAAGGTCTGGACAAAATAATTGAAGCAAATGATCAAGACTGAGGCAGTTCTAGTACGAGGACCCAGAGGTGAAGTCAGAATGCAAACCGTTCCAGGACTGAACTCCTTGCTGATCTTTCTCTTTCGTGCAACATGTCGGTCGCGTCCAAACTGACATTCCAACGTTGTCGAAGACCTGATGACAAATGGCACACCGTCGTACTGCAGTATGGGTCCCTTGCAGATGTTTTTCTTTGGCTCTTCCCAGAAGATTTTGTGCTTGTCGAATTCCAGAGCTAAAAATCAGGTAGATATTATTGTCAAGAGAAGAGGCAAACAGGAAACTGGTTCATAATATTATATTCATCTTATTATTAAATGCATGATGATCTCTGACAAAATGCATCCCGAAAACTAGTTACTTCGGTAACCCACTTGGCAACCTTAATTGTGTATACCTTCCATGATATTATTTTTACGCACAAAAAGACTGTGTTGAGTTGCACATGGCTTGCTCTTGGTGCACAATTGATGATGCTGCTTTGTGCTAAAAAATTCTTCAAAATATATTGTTTTCCCATTTGACAAACCTGACTTTTTCTGTTTGACCACGACAAAGTGTGTATCCGTGACATTTTGGAAAGCTTGGATTATGCGGAACGCATCGTCAAGTGCCGCAACGAAACCCTCGTAGCCAGCTACACCGTCCTCCGTTGGGCATAGGCCTAGGAACTGAACCTCATCCAATCCTTCGTACCAGCAAGGTTCGCTCATTATAAAATAATTATTTAATAGACTCAGTGAGACCGTAAGAAATAAAACAAAAAGTAAACAAAATCGAAATATTTAGCACAATGACACAAGCGGTTCTTATACAAACCAAAGACTTATAATATTAAATTAATAATTATCTTCGCAGCAAGGATATTAATTTAGAAAACTGCGTAACTGTAGGCCTAACCGGTTGGCGTGTTTCCAAAAGCCTGCACGGCCCAACGCCCACGACCTCCCATTGGGCAGCAACACTGGAAGAGGCGAAGACCGTAGGGGGAGAAGGTAGTTGATGTTAGCAGTTGTTGGTGAAGCTGTAGTGTTGGCTATTAGCTTGACCAACAACTGCTAAACAACCAACGCAAAAATCAAGAATCTAATGACGACACTAACCCTAACACTAACCCTAACCGACCCTCACGACGCAAAAATCATAAGAATCTAATGACGACACTAACCCTAACACTAACCCTAACCGACCCTCACGACGCAAAAATCATAAGAATCTAATGACGACACTAACCCTAACCCTAACCGAACGTCACGACGCAAAAATCATAAGAATCTAATGACGACACTAATCCTAACACTAACCCTCACCGACCCTCACGACGCAAAAATCATAAGAATCTAATCTAATAACGACACTAACCCTAACACTAACCCTAACCGACCCTCACGACGCGAAACCTTACCCTATACGCGAAAAACACTATAGGTCTTCTATGTTATAACCATGCTTAAATTTAACGATAAAGAGCGCTAAAGATTACCTGTGCAAAATGTTCCTCCATACGTAGGGTCATTTGTAAGAAATTTTAAACGTTTTACATTGCAATTCGTCAAAAATCGTCAGAGCCTGCCGATCACGCACGTGTTGTTGATAGTCTACGAAGGGATGGGCCAGACATTGGGCCAGACATTGTACTCGACAACCTCCTCCCCTACGGAAATCGCCTCTTCCAGTATTACTGCCCAATAGGAAATCGCACGCGCTGGGCCACACAGGCCTTTGGAAACTCGCAACCGGTTGCGGTCTGTCAACCGGATTGTTGCATAAAGAAAATCGTAAAATCTGTTAACTTAGGTCTATGATTTACTCTCTTCCGTTCCTGAATCACAATGGGCATACTGTCCTACTCTTTGCGTCCATGTTCACTTAACCTGGAAATTCCACGTTCTGATCTTCTCACAAGAAAAGGGTTCATTACTAAAATTGCTTTGCACTTATTGATATACATTTGTTTTTCAATGTTTTAATGTATTATAATATATTACTATACTTTATTATTACTTCTATGTGTTATATAATTAGAATCTTTTTATTGCATTATTTCTCGAAGTCCCATTTTGCGTTTGCAAATGGAGTAGGCAAAGATATTAGAGTCTTATCTTTTGAGTAGGCCTAGTATAGGCTTATTGGAGGCTAAACTTGTATTATGCATAATTAAAATTTTATAATTCTAACCATGATGTAGGAATTCCCAATGGGATATAGGCCTAATATAATATCTCGCTTATTTACTTCAATGATTAAAACTCATAAAAAAATACCGCACGAGCATGTCACGTGATAAGCCCTGCTGATCCATAATTGGCCACAGATAAACCATCTCAGTTTTGATTACGTCAAAAACGTCATCGGTTTTAGCGCGCACATTTCTTTGCGAATTGCGAACGTAAACATCAGCTCGGGAATGGGTGATATACGTATGATGATGAATAAAAGTGTTAATTATTATGGATTTAACTCGATTGGAGAATGCAATGGCAGGTCGGTAAAGGACTTTAAATAGATATCAATGAAAAATAGATCGGTAGCTAAGGAATCTGTAATTATTATTATTATAACTTCTATCGCGCATGTGTCCATGCACAAAACCTCGACCACACAAGACCCAAAAAGTCGTAATTGGGTCAACATGCAAACTACGATATATATTTATAAAATACTTTTACCCAGATATGTATCAGTTTTTCAATTGTTTTTAAGCTGCATAGGCCTACACCCGCAGAAATGTTGGCGTATTCCATATTTCTATCAGTATATATGCTGAGAGTATTTTCATTTATTATTGTTTTATTCAAGTTCAACACAGACCCAACATGACTCCCATGGGTTTGACTCAATCAATCAATCAATCAATCAATCAATCAATCAATCAATCAATCAATCAATTTTCGTTTAATCAACACTTCAGGCTGGCAGAACGGAGCATGTTACATATAACTAATTTTACAAAGGTTTTATGCATAAGTTCAGTTTATATAATTATGCAACATAAATAAATATTTTGCTTGAATTAATATTAATTGATCTATGTTTGTTAGGTTTAAAAAATTGATGTAGGTTTGCTAGGTTAAAAAATGTTTTTGAATAGTACTCTAGAGATAAAGTTACATTTATATTTTATTATTAAATAACTACAAAAGGTGAAGCTGCAAACGAATTTACCCTTAATTGTTACCCTTAATTCCTCAAAGTTTCACCTTAGCTCCAAAATAGTAAAAAATAACTCTGTAACGTTTGTTGTACATAAAATTTTCGTATTTACAGGTTCACTGCTTCTTTGCAGCGTGAGTCGTAGCCATTCTGATAAAGGTGCTACAGAATCATTTTTAAATCTTGGATATCTTTTCATCCGAATGCTTGTGAATAAGCTGGTGCCCTCAGCTCGGCTTTCGAGTGGCGTTTTAGAAGCCTGGATGCTACGATTAGGATTACGAGTGAAAAAAGTTGCCTGGAATATTGAAGTCTTCTGACCATAATACATGCTGGATTTATTGGAGTCTCTTGGATTTATATCGATGTTGATGAGACTAGAGCAGCTTGGATGTTTGATGGAGAGTGGAGAAATCGAGCGGAAGAAGGTGAAAGTCTGCATGCCAAGGTTGTTTGGTGAACCATGGCGAAACTACCTCAGGAGGAAAGGGGTGAGCCTCATGCATTTGTTCCTTTGTTCACTCATTCACTCATTCATTCATTCATCCATTCATTGATTCATTGATTGATTCATTCATTCATTCATTCATTCATTCATTCATTCATTCATTCATTCATTCATTCATTCATTCATTCATTCATCGACACTCACTGGCTCACTCACTCACTAACTCACTCATTCATTCATTCATTCATTCATTCATTCATTCATTCATCTATAAATTATGAATTCATTCATTCATTCAATATTCTATTCAATGCAGTGGTCTAGTGGTTAGATGAACTGTCAAGCGCAGAGTTCAAGGGTTTAAATCCCCGCCAGCACAGAATTTTTTTCAAGATTTCTTCTCCACCAGCGCCCCACTCTCCCTATTGTAACTCACTCAGCTACAACGAGTACATTGACTGCACACTTTCGCCAGGAAGATCAGATGGCGAGGAAGAGGACTGGCCGCTTGCTTTTGTTTGCATAGAGGCCTAAAAAAAGATGTTGCTGTCAGTTTTGTGTTCTTGATATATTCTTCTTCTTCTTTTCTTCCAATTGTTCTTGTTCTTATTTGCATTCTTCTGAAGCAGATTTCCTATTCACATTGCTCTTCATGTTCTTCTTCATGTTCTTCTTTGTTTTGTTCTTGCATTCTTCCACGCATTGTTCTAAATGTTCTTACATTGTTCATACATTGTTCTTGCGTTGTTAAATTAGCATTCTTCTTGCATTGTTCGGGCATTGTCCTTCGCATTGTTCAGGCATTGTCCTTCGCATTGTTCGGGCATTGTCCTTCGCATTGTTCAGGCATTGTCCTTCGCATTGTTCGGGCATTGTCCTTCGCATTGTTCAGGCATTGTCCTTCGCATTGTTCGGGCATTGTCCTTCGCATTGTTCGGGCATTGTCGCATTATCCTTTGCATTCTTTTTTGCATCCTTCGTCTATTCAATAAAAAATTACGTAGTTTTTTTTCTACATGTCGACGAAACGTTATTGTGTTAGGTATGCAACTATGGATCTATTTAATTCATTTACTACTTGATAATTGATTTATCTCTCAATGCGTTCTGCAGTTCGTCTTGATCTTTTTGTTCCAAGGACTATGACTGCTCTTGCTCAACATCGGGCGTTTGCTGTGGTTGGTCCCTCCATTTGGAATATAGCCTTCCTCCCGCACTACTGTTATACTAAGACTAGTTTTACATCATCAGTCTCTCGTTCTTTACAGAAATTTCTTTTCCTTCAGAGTTTTTCGGTGCTGAGAGTGCCACTAAATAGTGACACTGTGAGAGGCGCTATATAAATGTATAAATACAATTCATTACAATACAACTCTTAGTGGATTTGTAATCCATTCTGGAATGCCTTTGTTGCCTGCATTTTAATACATGGTTTACAATTATATTTGATACAATGTCATGTATAATTATATTGGCTTAAAAAGGTTTCAATGAACGGCTGATTTATTGTTTGATTGATTGCTATGCATCTCAAACAGGCCTGAAGGTGGTTCTATGTGTAATGCAGCACTGGGTTCACAGTTTTGAAAAGGGCCCGCATGATGGGTGGTTGTCAGAGGGGGTTGGGGATTGGAGGGTAATCCCAACACCAGGGCCCCTACTGGCCTGAATCACAGCCTTCTATTACTGTACAATAGAAGGCTCTGGCCTGAATGCCGCCCTCTGATGGTCAATTAGAGGGCACTAGAAGGATGGAGGAGAGGCTATTAGTCTAGACTGTGATGTAGCTTAACAATAACGGCCTTTAACAAACAGTACTGTTGCCAACGGCGTAGACTGGTTGGCATACCATTGTTCGATTGGAGGTGTCTCTTGAACAGTCTCTATGAGAGGCGCTATATAATGAAAGAACAAATGAATGAATGAATAAATGGATGGATGACTGGGTGAATGAATGGATGAATGAAAGAGCGAGTGAATGAATGGATGAATGAAAGAACGAGTGAATGAATGAATGGATGAGTGGGTGAATGAATGAATGAACGAGTGAGTGAGTGAATGCATGGAGGCATAGATGAGTGGGTGAATGAATGACTGAATGAACGAACGAATGAATGACTGAATGAATGAACGGATGAATGACTGAATGAATGAACGGATGAATGAATGAATGAATGAATGAACGAGTGAGTGAGTGAATGCATGGAGGCATGGATGAGTGGGTGAATGAATGACTGAATGAACGAACGACTGAATGAATGAATGGATGAATGACTGAATGAATGAACGGATGAATGAATGTGGGCATGGATGAGTGGATGAATGAATGAAAGAATGAACGAATGAATGAATGAGTGAATGAACGTTGCTTGGCGTATAAAGCCGTATATATATATTGGTTGGCCTATAGATACTACTGTTCGGTTGGCCCGTGATCTTGAAGATGCGCTTTATATAAAGTTCAATGAATGAATGAATGAATGAATGAATGAATGAATGAATGAATGAATGAATGCATGGATGAACGAACGAACGAATGAATGTACGCTGCCTCCCCTATGTTCACTGTGAGGAGTCGGACGTTAGGCCTATGATTTAAATGCAGTTGAAGTAGCCGACATCTGTTCCCTTGACGCTAAACAGTTCTTGATTTGAATAGTATTAAACAGGTTTCTACAGCGCCACTCGAAAGCCAAGTGCTGGGCATCAGCTTACTCATGAGCGCTGCGTCGAGTCTGAGGGGTTGTCCAATGGGACAAGCAAAGAGAGAAACAGACAGGCAGACAGAGACATAGGAGATGTTATGGTTGGATGTGTTTTCGGATGTGGTGATGGAATGGTTGGATTCCGGATAAGTTCTACGTTCACAGTGAAAAACTGTGGAGTCTATTCGATTAATGACTGTTTGATTATGATTACACGATGATGATGAGTATGATTACATGATGATGATTATGATTGTGATGATGATCATTATGCTTATGATTATGATGATTATGATGATGATCATTATGCTTATGATTATGATGATGATCATTATGATTATGATAATGATGATTACGAAGTGATGACTATTGTTATGATTATGATAATAATTATTGTTATTATTATTGTTGTTGTAATGTTGTTGTTGTTGTTATATTGTTACTATTATTGTTATTATTATTATTGTTGTTGTTATTGCTGTTGCTGCCGTTGTTGTTGGCGCCGTTGTTGTTGCTGCTGATGTTGTTGCTGTTGTTGTTGTTGGCGCTGTTGTTGTTGCTGCTGTTGTTGTTGTTGGCGCTGTTGTTGTTGTTGCTGCTGTTGTTGTTGTTGTTGGCACTGTTGTTGTTGTTGTTGTTGCTGTTGTTGTTGTTGGCGCTGTTGTTGTTGTTGAAAAGCTATTAATTAACTTGATTGTTTGCAGCTAACTACTGTATATAAATATACATAATTATACGGACCTATGTAGGCTGTACATGTGTAGTATGTAGGCCAACCCATTTGCCCCTGCTTCTGTCCTCTGATTGTTCCAGGCCACGGACAGATGGGAAAGTCTGATAGGCCTACAAGGGCCCATTATACTGGAATAGATTATAGATGGCGTAGCGTTACCGATGAATAGCCAACTTTTAAATGCGTTCTCAACATTAACGCGATTACGTCGTCGCCGATATGTAATCCAATCTCGCGAATGACGTCATCGTCCTTTGATTTCTCGCGGCACGCTCATTGTTCTTGGAGATTGGCGTGTATTCGGAGGTCTTTAGAGAATTTACAGAAGAGTTTTCGATTTAGCGATATTTAATTGAGATAATGTGGCGAAGACGACTGCGGAGGGCGATGCCGTGTCTGAATCGGCAGACTGCGGATGCGCTTGAGCCAGGCGAACGGTCTGCGATGGATGAGGAGGAGGAGGCAGTGGTGACGAGCGGTCTTCATCCGAAGACGCTCTCGGAGTCGGAAGGTGGTGGAGGAGTTGGAGGGGGAGTTGGAGGAGGAGGCTTGGAGTGCGGTGCAGAGATCCGAAGGGCACACGAAAGTCCACCCGCGCTGGATGACGTGCCGAGTGACCGTCTGGATTCTGCATCGACTTCATCCTCTCGAACCAGCCGAACCGCTGACCCTCGCCCCGTCTGCCCGACGGAGGAGGAGAAGGAGGAGAAGGAGGTTGACGACGCGGCGCAGTCGTACGCCGGTGCTTTTGGAATCGGATTCAGTTCCCGTTTGGGATCGACCCGCTCTTTTCGCGTGGTGAATCCGATGGCATCAGGTAATGACGACGAGGATTCTTTTGCTCGGGGCTTCGGTCTCTCCGGATCTCCACGTTCCTGCCGCCGCTCCCCTGTAACCCTCGCATCAAATGAGGATGACGACGACGATGATGAGCCAATCATCCTGAGGAGGACTAAAGCGAAGTCGTGCGTTGGAGTCGAGCATTCACCGGATGCTGCTGTTGATGGGATGACGAGTGTGGAGAGGGTCGGAAGAGAGACGACGGAGACTGCTGCTGGTGTTAGGAAGGGGTGCTTGCGGGTGATAAGGGTGAGTGATGAGACATCGAACAAGAGCGTTCATTGGTCGGACGAGCTCGTGTCATCGAAAGAGTTCACCGTTGACTCGTCTGAGCAGCTGGAGGTGCTCGTCAAGGAGAAGACATACGATGACGCCATGCTCAGTCTCTGCTTTGACATCTCACCACATGGATCAGCTCCACTCTTCATCGTCGACGTTCGATCAGCAGAAGAAGCCGAGTCTAAAGATCCGGTTGTCCTCTCGCCCGCTTCGTCTCCGGTTTTTCCGTGGATCGATGCTGACGAGGAGAGCGTCGATGCACTCGTCGTCGCTGCTGCTCCACCACCCAACGCCCTTCTTCAAGGGCCTAGTGAGGAGGTGGTGGTGGATGCAGCTGCCGAACCACTGCAGACGACACCGGTTCCAGTGCCAGCAGCTGGAGTGTCGCAGGTGGAAGAGGATGCGGAAGTGGAGAGAGCGGAGGAGGAGGAGACGCCTGGACCAGAGCGGATGAGACTGCTGTTCGGCTGCCTGCCATGGCCGAAATGGCTGAGGAGGCGCAGGAGCAGCCGAGTGTCCCATGCTTGAAGGAAGCACAGCGCAGCGGAAAAACCCTGCGGAGATCTCTCCATCGAGGAGGATGCTCACCCAACGTGGCCACGCGTCCATGATGCACGCGCCTGCAAATTTCGCAGGATATCAAAGGCAACGCCTGCCAATAGGACAAAGGCGCCTGCATTTCGCAGGGGGGCCCGCGCTAGCCCGTTGGAAGTAGCGCCTGCCATTCGCAGGAAGAACAGTTGCAAAAAACAGTTTCTTTTTTATTCCCTTCTGACTATAGCTATCTGACGCTGGTCGAGGAGACCCTTACAAGTCTGTTAGCCACGCAAGGCAAGCGACGCGCCCTGTGACGCACAGGAAAAGACAATCGCAAAGACTGTTGCATTTTTTTCTTCACTTCTCTTCTCATTTCTTATACATAGTTAACGCAACCAAGCAAGGAATAACATCTCAACCAACAACAAACTTTTCACGGATCAACTTCATTCAAGGAGTTGATCTTGCTGCCATCGATGCCAGTGGATGTACATCAGTTGCCAGATCCACCTGGCACAAGTCGCTCAACAGGAGCCCATCGCAACACGCTGCGCAGGAGATGTGTTTGCCCGCTCAGGTCGTGTCGCCTCGTCACGACACGGTGGAGGTGTCGCCTGCTGAGGTCACGTCGCCTCGTCGCAACACAGTGGAGGTGTCGCCCGCTCAGGTCATGTCGCCTCGTCGCAACACAGTGGAGGTGTCACCTGCTGAGGTCACGTCGCCTCGTCGCAACACAGTGGAGGTGTCGCCCGCTCAGGTCATGTCGCCTCGTCGCAACACAGTGGAGGTGTCGCCTGCTGAGGTCACGTCGCCTCGTCGCAACACAGTGGAGGTGTCGCCCGCTCAGGTCATGTCGCCTCGTCGCAACACAGTGGAGGTGTCGCCTGCTGAGGTCACGTCGCCTCGTCGCAACACAGTGGAGGTGTCGCCCGCTCAGGTCATGTCGCCTCGTCGCAACACAGTGGAGGTGTCACCTGCTGAGGTCACGTCGCCTTGTCGCAACACAGTGGAGGTGTCGCCCGCTCAGGTCATGTCGCCTCGTCGCAACACAGTGGAGGTGTCGCCTGCTGAGGTCACGTCGCCTCGTCGCAACACAGTGGAGGTGTCGCCCGCTCAGGTCATGTCGCCTCGTCGCAACACAGTGGAGGTGTCGCCTGCTGAGGTCACGTCGCCTCGTCGCAATACAGTGGAGGTGTTCGCCACTCAGGTCACGTCGCATTACATGGCTCCAGTCACATCATCCAGAACCAGTCAACGTATGTTACCGCAATAAGCCTGGTCGCCACTAAGAACCAATCACGTCGTCCAGGAGTGCATCGCAGTACAGTTCACCAGAGATGTTCACTGATCATACACTGCCACGTCACAGGGGTGTGGTTCTTCAACCAGACACTTTCGTCACCACATTACATGGAGATCTGACATTCGTGTGTCGCCGCATGCCAATGTCTGCTGTTCATTCGAACGTTTTGCCTGCAGTTTCCAATGGTGACTTCTCGTCACGTTTGTCACTCGCGTGGTCACCGGAACGTTAGATCGTCACGTTGGTGAATTGCTGATTCACGTCAACGGCCAACGGTCACTTAACAGAGACAGCAAAGACTCGTCCGCTTTGGATGATTCAGCGGCTGAACTGAATCTCCAGTCACATGATTCGGTCGGTCGAAACTCATTGAAGTCGGGGAGATGTCGTCGCCCTGATCACTGAACTACTGAAAAGGAATCCAAGACGCTCTGTGCATTGAAACGCAACGAATCCAAGACGCTCTGTGCATCCAAACGAAATGAATCCAAGACGCTCTGTGCATCCAAACGCAACTCCTCAACCAGTCGCCGATTGAATCCCAAACAGACCTTAAAACTCAACAGTTCTAAAGAGCCTGTAGGATCAAACGCACACATTGAAGATATGAACTGAACGCTACAGTTGTTGAATCCGTGGATTCGACCCTACTTCACGTAAAGATCCATGATCTGCTGAACTCACGCCATCGTCCTCATAAAACGAACTCTTATCAAACGCAACACATTCGCGCGCTCAACCGAACGCGACGAACTGAAGTCTCAACCGCCACAACTCGACTGACAAATATGGTGAGAAAACTTTTAATTTATTGACCACCCCTTAGGTTTCTTTCATTTAATGGCATGGGAAATCAATGAGACCACGTGGTGACTTAGGTCTCAGGCTTTGCTGTAATTTTGCTGTGTTGTGGTTTGATAAATTGTCATGTTTGGACACAGTGCTTGAAGTGTAAAAAATGAAGTGCCTGGATGCCCCTCACCTTTTCAAGTGCACGCTGGCCAAATAAGTGTCAGGACGGCGTAGGGATTTGAAAATAAGTGCCTGGATGTCGTCCATGATCGTCCTGCCACAATTTAAGCCCTGTGTGTACATCATGTTGAAATGTTCAGATATCTATCACCATGGTGTCGTTATACGCCTGACGGATATGTTAAGCAATTCATATTTACATACTTGCATTGTTTGGCTTTGCGTTAACCTGCATCAATATTAACATGCTTTACCTTGTTATAATGTTAGTCACTCTGCAGCACTTTACTTCACACTGCATCACATGACCTTAGCTGGCCTTATGTTACTGACCTCATTACCTCACCTGACCTAATACTATTCAAGAAAGGTAGTGCATGATGCCTTAGCTTAACTGCAACCTATTTTCCATTTACCTAGCCTCAACTTAGCTTAACAGAGTTTAGAAATTAATTACTCTTGCTTTAACTTGTCTCAGTATAATTCTACCTTTATACTTACCCTACTGCACGATTGAATTACCACTAGTATGGTCAACCTATTACAAGGAAATAATTTTTACGGGGATGCTTTATCTTATTTAAATGTCATGTAAACAAAGTTTGGTATAAATAGTTGGTCATCATGGAAAAGAAATAAATACTGTGTTTATATTGGATGTAGGATGATGTGCGTGTGATTTTAAAATGTTTGACTTATGATTGGCTCAATAGATGATGCACCATTGCACATGTCTGTTGACTAAGATGCTGATAACAATTGGCCAATGACTGAATATTCTTATCATTATCTAATCATTATCTAATCTGGACCTGTCTCATCTTGACTTACTTGAACAGGTCTGGATTGTTTTAGAGGGAATTGTTTCTCTCCATTCAATTCATTGTTGATGTGGGATTCTTCGTCCTGCTGCACTGAGTGACCTCTTGAAATTGACCCCCCCCCCCCCAACCAAAACATCCACAGTGCAGCCCAGGACCTTTGCTGTGGTTCGTCAAGCATTCTGGAATAGGTTACCTACATCCAACAACACAAAATCCTTTGTCCTTCTTGTCCTCTATTGTCTAAACGTTGAAAACAATTTTGTTTTTCTCTTGGTTATCGGTCGTTTGGTTGGAAGTGCCTTTGAGGAGTCTATCTGGAAAAGACGCTATATAAATCTATCATTACAATTGCAGTTCTGACAATGCTTGTACGTTCTTTACTTTAGTTTGATCTGCTGTCTCTCGCTGGCCACCAGATGAAACACCGTAATCTGCCATCAAAAACGACCTTCCATAAGAATGAACTGATGTATAAAAATGAAAACGCCCCAGAAAGAAAAACGCTTCAAAAAGAAAAACTCATCAAGAAAGAAAAACTCCTCAAGAAACAAAAACGCCTCAAGAAACAAAAACGCCATCAGAAAGAAAAACTTCTCAAGAAAGAAAAACTCCTCAAGAAACAGAAACGCCTTCAGAAAGAAAAACTCCTCAAGAAAGAAAAACTCCTCAAGAAAGAAAAACTCCTCAAGAAAGGAAAAACTCCTCAAGAATCAAAAACGCCTCAAGAAACAAAAACTCCTCAAGAAACAAAAACACCATCAGAAAGAAAAACTCCTCAAGAAACAAAAACGCCTCAAGAAACAAAAACGCCATCAGAAAGAAAAACTACTCAAGAAAGAAAAACGCCATCAGAAAGAAAAACTCCTCAAGAATCAAAAACGCCTCAAGAAACAAAAACTCCTCAAGAAACAAAAACGCCATCAGAAAGAAAAACTTCTCAAGAAAGAAAAACTCCTCAAGAAACAGAAACGCCTTCAGAAAGAAAAACTCCTCAAGAAACAAAAACTCCTCAAGAAACAAAAACGCCTCAAGAAACAAAAACTCCTCAAGAAATAAAAACTCCTCAAGAAAGAAAAACGCCTTCAGAAAGAAAAACTCCTCAAGAATCAAAAACGCCTCAAGAAAGAAAAACTCCTCAAGAAACAAAAACTCCTCAAGAAACAAAAACGCCATCAGAAAGAAAAACTCCTCAAGAAACAAAAACTCCTCAAGAAACAGAAATGCCTTCAGAAAGAAAAACTCCTCAAGAAACAAAAACTCCTCAAGAAACAAAAACGCCTCAAGAAACAAAAACTCCTCAAGAAATAAAAACTCCTCAAGAAAGAAAAACGCCTTCAGAAAGAAAAACTCCTCAAGAATCAAAAACGCCTCAAGAAACAAAACTCCTCAAGAAACAAAAACGCCTCAAGAAACAAAAACTCCTCAAGAAACAAAAACTCCTCAAGAAACAAAAACTCCTCAAGAAACAAAAACTCCTCAAGAAACAAAAACGCCTCAAGAAACAAAAACTCCTCAAGAAACAAAAACTCCTCAAGAAACAAAAACTCCTCAAGAAACAAAAACGCCTTCAGAAAGAAAAACTCCTCAAGAAAGAAAAACGCCTCCATAAGATTGAACTGATGTATAAAAGAAAAACATCTACTAAAGCTCTCATGAATTGATCTTTGAAATTAGAAGCCGCCTCCTAAGGATCTGAAAACGACTACTCACTACAATGATGAAATCATCTACACAAGTCAAAACAGTTGCTCACTGCGAAGGGATGAAAAAGACTGCTCAACTCCCACTTGAAGAGATGAAAAAGATTGCTCAACTCCCACTTGAAGAGATGAAAAAGACTGCTCAACTCCCACTTGAAGAGCCTTCCGGCGCTCCGCTGGGACATCTGCTGAATTCCACAAACTCCATACATCTAAGGTATGACGAACTCCTGCCTTTTGATTTCCTTGAATGGCATTACCTTACCTGACTTGTACATCACCTTAGTTTTCTTTACCCTCTGTTACTTTCTTGGCTTTCCTCTATCTTTTTGCCTCTTTCCCATAGATGCTTGAAGAGTTTGCAAGAGTTCTAACGCTCTGGATGTCCAGACCTGACTTTGGATGCTACGATTGCTACTCTTCAGATGATGTGCCAACACAAAAGGTGAACCTTTTGTACCACAGCTTTGCCTATTGTAGTATGGGCTTTGCGCACTGGGAGCGCCTCTGAACGGTTTACCCTAGTAGAGGCACTTTATAAATGATTAAATGCAATGATTAAATACAATGTATTGTTCCATACATGCATCTGAAAATGTTTAACACTGAGTTGGAGTGCATGATTGTTTTAAAACCTGAACTTTGTACAGGTCTTTAATACATAAAATTGTTCAAAAGGTTTATGTCCACAATTTTTCCCAGTAGCTACAGAAAATTAGAGCATTTTGTGATTTTTTTGTCTCATTGTTGTTTTATTTATGTTGCGTCTGCATTGTTTATTTGTGTCATGGTTGTTTTTGCCTCCTTATTGTTTTATTTGTCTCATCAGTGTTTTATGTGTCTCATCATTATTTATTTTGTGTCTTCATTGTTTATTTATTTTGTGTTTTCAACTCTTTGTTTATTTGACTCATCAGTGTTTTATTTGTTGCATCACTGTCTAATTGTCTGATTGCTTGTTTGTCTCATCATCGTTTATTTGTCTTGCCATTGTTTATCAATTTTGCCTCATGCGGTTTTATTTGTAGAAATGAAAATGCCAGATGATGGTTCACAAACTGCCTGTCAAGTTCAGTACATCTTCCAACCTGTGCAGAATGAGAGTGGCTCAACCAGATATTCTTCTTCAGACTCAAGCCACCACGACCGACGTCCAACTATTGTTTCAGCTCATCATGAAAGGTTTAGACTCACTTTAAACATTTGTTGCATTTTTACATGAATGCTGAATTATTATGATATCTCATAAGGTGAATAAACTGAATATTTTTTTTCTACATCATCCAAAAAGCTGCCTAAGAAAATCTGTGCTTGTAATATTTTCAGAGATGATCTGAAAGTAAGTAAAAGTCAAATTGTGGTTGAATATCAGAAGAGAAGTTCACAGAAGCTGTAAGAGAGCACGTTTTCAGCAGTTTTTAAGCCCTGTTACAAAGATGGTTCTGTCCTAGTTATAAATATTGATAGTGTCTTCAGGTTGTAACTAGCTAAGTTATATGTAATTTTGCATGCATGTACCAGTATTTAGATCTACTGTCTGCTCTGTACATTGTTTTTGAGACTCTGAAGTTAAAAGTGCAAGTGGCTACTATAAGTTGTAAGAGCTTCTAATTTTAGCAGGAAACACCACCTTAGAACCTAAGATTATTGACACATTTTATTAGGTTTTATTTGGCTACTTTATTGTTGTGTTTTGATTGTTGTTTTGTATGGTCAGCTGATTTTGCTGTTGTACTGCCTTCCATGTGTATTAATACACTGCAAGTATCTCTGTCTCTCTGTTTGTCTCTGTCTCTGCCTCTTTCTGTCTTTCTAGCTGTCTCATTGTCTGTCTTTGATTCTGTCTGTCTATTTTTTGTATATCTCTCCGTCTGACTGTGCATAGCTGTCTTTCTCTCTGTCTCTGTCTTTGTCTTTCTGTCTGTCTGTCTCTCTCTCTCTTTCTCTCTCTTCTATAGCCAGTCTGCAGCAGACACTGATTTTATCTAAAGTTCGGGTTGTCTATTGAGTTTTACAATGCTGCTTGATTCTGTTTACAGATCAGAATGAAAAGCCAGCTCAGGAATCATCGATGGACAGATTCCAGAGAACCTGACATCCAGAAGAGTCAGTCCAACTTTTGCTTTGGAATCAAGTGCCAACAGAATGAAGGACCAGAAGAATGATGGACAGATTTCAGAGAACCTGACTGACATCCAGAGTCAGTCCAACTTTTGATTGGGAATCAAGCGTCACAACAGCCACCGAGGTAAGACATCCATAGATGTCAGACACACGTTGCTAGATGCTTAGAATTTCTACCTATAGATCTGCCAATTATTATTTTGTTGTTATTATTTTTATTAAATATTATATTATTATTATTATTATTATTAATATTATTATTATTATAAAATATTATTTTATTATTATTATAATTTTTTTTTGCCCCGAGGTATACAGGATCCCTTGGGGACTTATCTAGCGCCTAACATAAAATCAAAGTCTGGAACGGCCCTACTCATCTTCTGTTTCTTATATTATTATAAAATATTATTTTATTATTATTACTTTTATCATCATCATCATCATCATCATCATCATCATCATCATCATCATCATCAATGTAATACTAAAATCTTATATATATCATCACCACCATCTTGATATTCAACACTTATAAACAGCTCTAGGTTTCAAGCAAGAGGTACTATGTAAGATTTGTTTACAATCCAATATTACATAGACGATTGCATTAGAATAATTCTGTGTGTCATTTGTTCAAGGTCATCCGTGTGATGCGTGAACCGGATATGGATTCCGCTGACGGTTTGACTTCCGCTGTTCTCGTTCGACTACAACAGATGTCGCCACTATCGTCATCATCATCATGTGATTGTCGTCATCAGCTTCTACAGAAGGACATCCGCATCTACGGCGCCGTACAAGAGGCGCCTGAAGACAAAGCCTGCGGGGAATGGTTCATCAGAAGGGAATCCTTCTCAAGACAATGGAAAGCTGAAACCAGTTGCCATAGAAACGCCGAAAGAACCGGACCAATCGACGACCGCAACATTTAGGTCTCAGGTTCGAATTCCATGCAGAATCTCAAGTTTCAAAGGTCAAGGTCAGAGCTGCCAGCCAGTTACAGATACCCGTTCTGGACTGGAAGTGAGGGAAGAAAACGACGTGAGAAGGTCGGGTGAGACCACCGCCGCCTTAAATCCTCCAAGGCTGAACCAGAGCACTGGAGGAAGAAGAGGACAAAGCGGGGGTGTAAGCGCCAGATCATAGACTCATCAAGCCAAGCCCTCTGTACTTCGTTCTTCGATACCTGCCTGAGAAAGTTCCGGTCGAGATCACCGCCGCCTTAAGGAGGACCGTGCCTCTCCGGGAATCAGACACGAAGTCTTTTGACGATTATCTACTCGTAACGCATCAAAAGGAACTGGGAAGAAATAAAGAAAAACCAATGAAAGCAACAAAAAAACAATGAAAAAAAGAAAATGCAATAAAAGGAAAAAAGAAGCAAATTCAAACCTAAAATCAATGGAAAGAAAATGAAGAAAAACCAACGCAAGTCAAAAGAAGAAAAATCAATGAAAAAAAGAAATGCAATGAAATTAAAAAAATGCGACCTACCACGAAGAAGGTCGGATCCATCTTGGATTGTCAAAGCACTCTGCAAGGTGCTAAGGCAAAACTTGAAGATGAAAAACAAAGACCTACCATCTGCTGGAAAGCACTTCGGGTGGAAAACAGAGTATCTACCGAAAACGGCATCAGAGGAACAAGAGAATTTGCACCACGGTTAGGTGGAACCTACCATCTGCTGGAAAATAACTTCAGATGGGAAAACAAAGACTTACCATCTGCTTGAAAAAAAAATTTGGAAAGCGTATCATCCTATGGACAATTTAAATTCAGGTGGAAAAGAAAAAACTACCATCTGCTGAAAATGATGCGGCCCATCCACCTCATCTTCATTCAGGGTCTCGGCGAGGCAAAACATTTTTTCTCGCTGCACTTAAAGTCTTTAAACAGCAGCTACTGTCTTGTAATGCCAAGCTCCAACAGATGCCCATCCAATACGCAAAGAAAGGAAAAAAAACAAAGAAAAACCCAAAGGAAAAAACAAAGAAAATCCCAAAGAAAAAACAAAAACAAAAACAAAGAAAAACACAATCCCACCCACAGAAGAAAAGAAACGAAATGCAAAAACAAATTAACTTAAAGAAAAAATAAAAACAAAATGCAAAGAAAATCACAATACAATGAAAATGCAAAAGAAAGACGAGAGCCCACAGAGAAAAAGCCAAAACAAAGCAGACAAATACCCACAGCTACAGCAAACCAGCCCATAGAATAATAAACAAGGAAAAAATAATGCAACACTGAAACAAATCAACGCAAAGAAAGTGGGAAATAACAAAGAGAAAGAAGCAAGGAACAACATTCCTGGAAAAAGAAGAGACAAAAACCCAAAGGAATAATAATTTACTGTGTTGAGCATTCCGGTTGACAGACCGCAACCGGTTGCAATGCAGTTACGCAATTGGAACAATTCACCAGCGCTCAAATCGCAAATCTTAACTACTAACAGAACAGACGGCCTGCAAAACAAGACGCTAATAGCAGCCTACAAAGCATGCCTATCCTATAAGGACTTTGGGAATTGAACTGTAGTCCGCTGATCTCCATGAAAGTGTCTTAAGATCCAATGCACCAGCATGAACAAACAAACCGAAAGGAAAGAGAAAATGAAACCCAAAGGGGTGATGGATGTAGCCTCACTATTGAAAAGAGGCTTCACCCAATGTTGCCCAAGGAGAAGACCTACAGAACGTTAAGAAGCCATACGCAAGTGTCCGGTCCAACCTGAATGGACGAAGAACTAAAGATGCCCAGAAGTGTCTGAAATCCAAGACGAAACTTGAGACTATCTTCCATAGACGGTGTCAGAAAAATGTGGAAAAACAGAAACACCGAGCCCACAGAAAAAGCGAACCAACCCATGGAATAACGAAAAAATAAACAATGCAATGCCGATGGAAAAAAATAGACAGAACCCAACGCAAAGTCAGCAAGAAGTAACCCATCCAAAGGAAAGAGAAATTTTCAAGAAACAACCCATCTTGGAAATAGACGACACATCCTCAGTCAGGTGAAACAAAGAAGAAACACGAAGATAAGACGCTCGTGGGAAAGAAGAACCTACGAAGATAAGACGCACGTGGGAAAGAAGAACCTACGAAGATAAGACGCTCGTGGACATCGATCGGATCCAACCTGGATGGCCGACAACTCCGACGCAGAACTTGATCCGCTGTGATTCACCTACCCGTCGTTCCAGAGTCGAAAGGAACGGGAATTTTCCGCCACGGTCCACTGCGCATCTGGTAAGCATCGTGTACTAAACATCTCTGGATTAGGATGTTGTGTTGTTAGATTATATAATCAATCTCTGATATTCTGCAATTAGCAAATATGGTTCTTTTTTGTTGTCCATTAATGAAGGACATGGGGAAAAGTGTGCCCAACGTGAGATTGGGCATGTCCTGAAAATGCATGCATATGAAATTATGGAATGTAATTTGAAACCTATATAGCACCACTCACAGTGGTGACATTCAGTAGCACTCCAGTGTGAGTACCGTGAGTAAAGAAATCGGTTTAGAGAAAAGACAGATGAAGTGTCGCCCTCCACCTTTATTCAGGCTTCAGACTGGCCCCACCAGCAACTGAGTTTGACCCACTCTACATTAGTGGGAGAAGTAGACTTTAGCACTTACTGTGAAAGAGACTTTAGCGCTTTCTGCAAATCCTTTGGTGATTAATTAATTTTCTGCACCTAACAATTTGATACAGCCGCTTTATTTTTATAGCGCTTCTAGGAATTATAGCGTAGACTTTTGACCAACCATTCTTTTTCCCTTTCAACACCAATCAAATCAATCTCTAATCCAGTGCTGTCCAACGTGCGGCCCGCGGGCCGCATGCGGCCCGCGATATGATTTCAAGTGGCCCGCCCGAGCTCACTGAATTTTTGCACTTTGTGTAAAATGAAGTAAAGGACAAAGTCAGTGGTCGACTTCAATGTTTACTTTTTATTCATAATATCATACGGTTGCCGTGGTTTGGACAGCTTCCTGCGTGCATGGTTGTCAATCCGACAACTAGGACATTGTCTCTTCATTCTATCCCTGGGGTTAGTTTCCCCTAGTGACCTAGTCTATCAGTTGATTGACACACGACTTCTGGCTTTAACAACTCTTATTCCTGAACTCAACTATATAAGCAGACCCGTCCCAAACCGTTCTCTCGAAGTCAGTTACTGAGATGTTTACAGAGTTTTCCAGAACGTCTGCAGTGACTGTGGCTGTTCCTCTCTAGAGATAGTCCGGTTCTAGTCCTAAGGGTTCGAAGGAAAAACCAAAGAGTCTCCAGGGCCGACAGATGGCGATGACTTGAGCTCTTTCTCGACCGACTACTATACTATGACTGCCCCTCGAACAGAAAACTCTGACTTTGATGACAAGTCTTTATAAAAACCAGTGCAAGATGATGGGACCTGCTCAGCCTTTAAGAGGAGATGAGCCAAAAAACTGAAAAACGAACTCAGTGTAAGACAGGGATAGGCCTAAAAGCCCTCTCATGCGTTTCGCTAAAATATTACGGAGCAAGTCGGAGCATGTCAAACAAGGCATGTGTAAACATGCTATTGCTCATTTATAATATTCATTCTGCATTTGAGTTAATTGTTTAAAAAAATCTTAGCCGCTGCTTTTGAGTTTACTGTTGCGGACCTTCGGCCCTCGGCTTCAAAATTGTTGCTTCTGCGGCCCATGGTGCCAAAAAGGTTGGACAGCACTGCTCTAATCTCTTAGTACTCGACCTCTTTAACCTAATCCTAAATGCAATTGCTGATGCTGAGTCATTGGCTTACACAGCCAGAGTGCTATCGGTTGGATCATTTAATAGGATAATCTTGTACTTTATTCTTTCTATAATGATACAGATATAATAATAATATAATTAGTAATAATAATATTATTAATGATACAGATATAATAATAATAAAATTAATAATCGGTTGGGTCATTTAATAGGATAATCTTGTACTTTATTTTTTTCTATAATGATACAGATATTATAATAATATATTTAGTAATAATAATATTATTAATGATACAGATATAATAATAATATAATTAATATTATTATTATTATTATTAACGATACAAATATTATGTATCTGTCATAACATGTATTAATTATGTTCGTGGGTTTTTCTGTGTTGCTTTAGGAACCGCAGAATGGGAGGTATGATGAAAGGTGTGAGGGTGTGATGAAGGGATTGGCTTGAGGGGGGATTGATTGAGGGGAGGTGTGTGTGGCTCGGTGTTGTTTTTGTTTTGTGTGTTTGTATTTATTTGTAGTAGTACCTGCCGGGCCTCTGGCGTGGTTTAAAATCCCGTAAGCTCCTCGCAAGGGCAGGAGGGCCCCTGGCGCGGTTAACTATGGGCTTGCCTATAGTTGCTCGTAAGCCCAATATTATTTATTTTTAAGGTATTTTTTTATTATGGTGTGTTGGTGTTGAGCCGGGAGTGAGAGGGGGGATGAAGGATTAAAGGGGCGAGGGCGGAAGAGAGAGAGAGAGAGAGGGAAGTGGTGGACGGGGCCAGATCGTGCAGTGGGCCATCAAGAGAAGTCTCGGGAGAAGAATGATCTCTCGTCAAGCTACAACGAGATCTACCGAACTGGGACAAAAAACATTTGTTGCAAAGTCAAAGAACGATTTTTTTTGCTAAAGGAATCAGTTGACATCGTTCAATATGTTGACTCAATAATTGATGAAGTAAAAGTTATTTGTCGAAGTGATTGTCTTTTCCGTGACATTGTGTCTTTCAGTCTGTTTTGCTGCCTCTGACTGTTGTTGAGTTTGTGCTTGCCTGTTGCTGTTTAACTACACTGCCGCCATTGCAAAGATGATTAGTGTCACTCTCCTCTTTTATCCATGCTTAGGACTGGCAGTGTCGGAGTGTGAACAGTGGCTATTGCCCTGCCATCACATATATACCAAAGTAGGTAAGCAAGTGAGATGGAACTGAAGTTCACATAAACAAACTGAAAACAGCCACAATGAGAATATCAATACGAGCAGTAACTTCAGTGATTGAAACTGAACAGTAGTCAGTAGGCCTAACAAAGATAAATTTAAGTGCTATAGAAAATACAATTGTGATCGATGGATTGCCTGATTAACTGAATATCAGCAGACCGATTTGTAATTGCCTAATTAATAAGAACAATTTCTATAGCATCGTCAGTACTAAGCATTTGCACTAATGCTGGGTCTACATGATTTTCAAATATCTTCATACTCTGAATTAAACAGTATGTTACTACATACCAGGCTGAATCTATAATGTATTAGGTTTTACATCTTTAAACTGGATGCATGTGTAAATGAAGTGCTACAATGAAGTGCTACAATGAAGTGCTACATCTGTAAACAAGGTGCTACTCCTTCAAACTAGCAAACAATTTACTGCATCTTTAATGGATCACACATGATCAATTCTTCTAAGGTCGTGGATCCGCTCACGCCCGTCACGTGAACCGTCTGGAAGAGGCGAAGACCGCAGGGGGGGAGAAGGTAGTTGATATTAGCAGTTGATGGTCAAGCTATTAGGCTAGGTTGGCCAACAACTGCTAAACAACCAACGCAAAAATCTTAAGAATCTAATGACGACACTAACCCTAACACTAACCCTAACCGACCCTCACGACGCAAAAATCTTAAGAATCTAATGACGACACTAACCCTAACACTAACCCTAACCGACCCTCACGACGCGAAACCTTATACCCTATACGCGAACGACACCTAGGTCTTCTATGTTATAACCATGCTTAAATTTAACGATAAAGAGCGCATAATTACCTGTGCAAAATGTTCCTCCATACGTAGGGTCATTTGTAAGACATTTTAAACGTTTTACATTGAAATTCGTCTAAAATCGTAAGACCCTGCGACACGCAGCACGTGCTGCTGACAGTAGGGTTTACAAAGGATGGGCATTGGGCATCAATTGTACTCGACAACCTCCTCCCCTACGGTATTCGACTCTTCCACATTGTTTTCCGCTAACCTGATTGGCCGACGGGTGTTAGCCCACCGTCCGTAGCCAGTGCGACCAATAATGTTACGGGCGTGATTGTAGCACATGGTTTCCGCTAACGCTCGGGGCGTGAGCGGATCCACTACGTTCTTCTAAACACTTACACTAGCAATTCGTGTAACTTTCTAACTGAATTACGAACAAAGAAATTTCTTTGTAAAGCAGTAGTTGCAAACAAAGAACACAACAACAGTTTCATGAGTCTTGCGTCAAGTCAGATAAACCAATAATCATAAGGACAATATTTATATGGCGCCCTAAAACATCCATGGACGATCAGATGTTCGGGAATTCATTTGAGCCTGTTATAAGAGCAGGATCTGGTTGGCACGACAGTAGCTCTGAGTTTTCCTGTCAGCTCAGTTTTGGATGGCTTATCGAGTGATATGAACAACGCCTTTATTGTAACCATTCATGAAAACATGAAAGTATTATTCTGACTAATTTCGGTAATCGGTGACAAGGGTGAAAAACCAAAGGAACATGTTTCAAACGAATGGAGTGGTGAGTAAATATCTTGAATAACACAAGTCAACAACAAACCACGTAAATGACACAGTCGTACATAATACCTGCAACAAACACAATACATAATTAACTAAGACAACAAAGGAGGCATCTTATAATAACTTGCCATGCTTCATAATTATCAGCTGGCACTTTTCTTCGACCATGCTTTGACTAAACACAACATGGACGAGAAGAAAAGGGACTCGATTTAGATTATAAATATAGCGCATTAATAAGATGAGACCAATCTGTTTTGAACTGGCTCAACTTAATGTTGGAGACCTATGGACCAATCTCCGAGTTCCAGAATACTAGCACAGTGTAAATAACGAACAGTACGTCGACTTGCTATTTATTCTGTGATACCAACCCGTAAATTCCAACACTAGCCTATGCTGTCCCAATCATATATCTATGGTCCCAATATGAACTTGCGTTATAAAAATAGTCATGGAGCTAGGGGTCAGAACTGTATAAGCTGTTAGCTTTTTCTGATTCCTTTTGCACTCTGTTTAGTGACTCATGTTTATTCTGTTTGACTTGTATATGTGCAATAAATAAACAAATCAAATCAATGAGCCTACGCAGCACGTCTAAGCTTATCCTACCCGATTCCTACGTGACTTCGGGAATCGAACTCAGCACCGCTGAGCTCCATGCCAGTGCGTTATCCAATAACGTGTTTTGGTAAGAGCAATATTATTTGGTAAGAGGACAGCCAAAGATTTTAACAGTTAATGTTAAAATCTTTGAGAACAGGCGTGTTCGACTAAAATAATATAGATTTATTATTATATCTCGATGGTCGTGGCGACGACCACGTGACTTGTCGTCTCGCGAGAATGTAACGAGATAAACATTGATGTGCAATTATATTGATTTTTAAAATGTTTTAATATAATAATTTTAAGTCTTTTAATATTAATATAAGTTATTTTGTAGCTTGGAAAATTAGGGTTATTATGTCATCGGCAGATGGTCAGCTGCTGGACACTGATCGGCCGGTCGTCGAGTTATTTGTTAGGGTAAGTCTTTAATAGCCTATTTGATCAATCTAATATTTTTACATGTAGCAATGACAACACCGACAAAGCCGTAAAAATAAATAAGTAATTCCCCCCGATTGTGGGTGTAAACCATATATTGCAGGTTCTCGAAATTTTAGGGAGGTTACGCGTTTTACTTAGCGACTACAGAATTTAGAGCAACAGTTTTCAAAAGGGTAACCTATCACTTAGGCGTAAAAAAAATTGTTGTGTTTCCGGTAACCCGACCGACCCATTTTTACGGCCGCGACCCAAATATTTTTGTAAAATATTTTTTTCAAAGAAAATTTTTTTCAAAAAAAATGTTTTTGAATTTTTTTTCAAAAAATATTTTTTAACATTTGTACTGACATAACATAAGAGACGTCAACAAAATGAAATTAATAGGACTGTTTCTAGAGCAGTTTTAGGTGCAGACAGTCGGGAAGTAGGCAGTTTATACTTGCTTAGAACACGTACTTTGTTTCAGCGTGCAAAAAAGACTAGTGGGGTATACTTTTTCGGATAGTCACTGCATAAAAATATTTTACAAAATAAAAATATTTTCCGACCTACATACCCAATTTTTTTTGGCTCTGTTACCGGAAACACAACATATTTTTTTGTTTGGCCTTAGCATTCTTCATTATTGGTCTAGCGTAGCGTAATTATTTTTAATCCAGGTTCTATTGGAGCGACATCTATGTTTGATCAACTCAGCTTCTGTTTAAATTGCAATTATTAATCATCAATCCAACTGGTTTGACTAAATAGTTCAATGAATATCAGGCAAATAAATGTATACAAAAAGATTTATATTTTTTGTTTCTGTTTTTCTCAGGCGGCAGTCGACAAGATGAAAGTGGGAGGCTGTCCGATATGTCACCGATATTTTCTTGCGCTTTACGTCCTTAGAGATCAGGGCTTCATCGATCTCGTAGTTACCACATTCCTCCCGGAAAACCCACCGAAAGAAGTGCTGGCCTTCAGCAGTGGGCGCCAGTTCCCTCTGGTTCGAGTGCAGGGTGGTCAAGCGGGTCGCGACCGTAACGTGCGAAGCGTGGAATGTGAGACGGTTGAGGAGATTGAAATATTCCTCGAACAGTTTCGTTGTGAGGACTTGGCATCACGGAGACGCTCGAAGGCGGAAAATGAGGCGGAGATGGTTTTTGAAGATTTGTATATGGTGAGTTTGTGATAACAGACGAAAATGGCTTACACGTGTAGTTCATATGCATGCAGGAACTGAATTTATAACTTTTAATATTTGCATGTACGAATGTGCGTATTATCCCATGTAAATATGTGAGAATGGACTGTAGTGTAAATAGATGTCTAGTCTACTGGAAACTGATTGTAAATTTATGAAATTTTGTGTTAACTTTTAAACGGATTTGAATGGCAGTTTTTGTAAATAGTTGTAAATTGATGAAAGGACATCAGTTGTAAACATATATTTGTTGTTAACTGATGCGAATATCCATCTTTGTGTCATCTAATAAAACAAGTAGATGAACAGTTAAGTACTGTAAGCAGATAAAAATGGACTATTTATGGTAACCATTGTAAATATTGTAAACAACATTTTAAATTATGGACATTGAGTAGCAGATAATAATAAGATGATGTGGTGCTGGTGATCAATGATAATGATAACCTTCCCATGGAGATGGTATCCCAATTTTTAAATCTTGAAGGATCATTATTTTGTAACTTATTTAAAAATAATAATAACAGAGTAATTGTCATTATAACAATGGTCACAATGACCGTATTATATTGTATTGTATCTGACCATTTATAAAGCACTTCCGCAGCAAGAGCTTTTTATAAGTGCTTATATTTAATTACATTTTTATATCATTATCAAAACTGTTGTAATCTGTGCATGAATTCTGAATGAGAAATATCTTCAGCCATTTAGTGTATGTGTGGTTCATCAAAATTAGCTAACCTATCCGAAAATTTAGAAATGCAGTTAGTTGTCACATATTAAGCAGCAAGATCAGAATGGTTTGAAAAACTCTGTTGTAGAAATTCATTTTGTTTCTGAAGATGCCCGCACCAAGCGATACTTCTGGATTGATAAAGATGTTGGAGAAGATTGACGCTTACCTGAGAAATAAATCGTCCAAATTCATGCTTTCGGATCGACTCACGCGCGCCGATTGCTACGTCATTCCTGTCCTTCAGCATCTGCGTGTTGCTGGAAAGGTAAAACTGTACTTTAATTGCTTTTTTAGAAGAAAAAAATCGTTGCGATAAGATTGACCGATTCATCAAGCGAATGATCAGCTGTGGTTTCTTGCCTGAGTCTTTGTCAACTTGGGAAAATACTAATAAATGAATGGATTGATTGATTGAATTTATGCAGTGTTTGTGCGAGATAAGCTACTTAGAAATTCTCCTAACCTGCAATGACTATTATCTGCTTAGGGGCAAGATGAACATGCCATGACTTTACTGTATGCGATCTTAACTTAAACATTACTTTAGCTTTGCTTACTTTTACTTTCACCTATGTTTGCTGTTGCTTACTCTGCTTTAATTTTCCTTAATTATTATGAAAATAATCATCAAGTTGTTTCATCTTTCAGGCCTACAAGAATTTTGAAATACCGACGGAACTTTTCTTCCTGTGGCGCTATATGAAGAGCATATACGAAACGGATGCGATGTCCGACACGTGCCCAGCAGACCGTGAGATCATTACGCACTATCAGCTGAAAGCTTCAGGCCATCCGCAAGGTTCAAAGTCGCAACTGTTGGGCGATGAGAGGACTTTCAGTGTTCCCAACCGAAGTCTTTACCTCAATGACGACTTTGAAGACTTGCTTTGAGGGGAATTGCTTTTGGAAGGAATTGCTTTGAGATGGAGTTCTGTTCTTTTAAAGGAATTGCTTTGAAAGTGAATTGCTTGGAGAAGAAGGAATTGTTTGGAGGGGTTGGGATTGCTTGTGAAGTATTGCTTTTGGTTGGAATTACTTTGTGAATGAGTTGTTGCTCAGGGAAGCCATATTGCTAGGGAATTTGCTGTGTAGTTAAAACAAAATGTGGAGTTTCAATGTTCTTGCAGTGGTCATTGTAAATAGGGTCGGAATATTTGTGTGGATTGTGTAACAGCCACACAATGCAAATCCCAGTCTTGGAGACGGTGACAATTACGGAGAATCGATGTTCGAGGATGTGACATCAGGTTTACACAGGTCCCATGGTTGTGCCATTGTCAAAGATAAATTATGAGATGTGTGAAATGCAAAATCTTGCCAATTCCGTTACGTTTTAACGGCGAGAGGTATTAATTAGTTTTCCAGGTTTCCATGCGTAGTTTTCCATGCGTTTTAGTACTTGCTCTTTGTTAAAGCGTTGATGTGCATAATTATGCTAATCTTCATTGTTATTGAGTAGATTGTTCTACTGTTTGCGAGAAGTGATAGTGGTCATGCAGTTGATAAGTTAATTATTCTTATCTGTGGTGCAGGGTCGAATCATGAACCCGTTGATTCAAAATTGAATGGGATATTGTTCTGTGTAAAGCTGTACAAGCCATTTTCTTCGATATGAATACCTTGTTTAAGCCGCTAAACAATTGGAGTTTGTTCAATGCTTTAACACGCTCTGTTGAATTGTGATGTGAGAAATTGGTCGTGTGTTGTGAAATTTGGTGTTTTCTTTAAATGTGCAGAACCCACACGATACTCTATGTACGATATTTTGGCACTTATTAGGATGTCTGTGATTGGCTGTTTTTTGTTGAGCTTTCTGATTGGCTGTTGTTTTTATCGAGCTTTCTGATTGGATGTTGTTTTTTATCAAGCTTTCTGGTTGGCTGTTGCTTTTGTGAAGCCTTTCAATTGGCTGTTGTTTTGTCGTGCTTTTGAATTGGCTTTTGTTTCTGTCGAGCTTTCCTTTTACTTTTATAAGTTAAGACAGGGGTGAAATTAGTTCCATATGGCTGCTAGAAATGAGAATTTTATAATCAGTGATTTTAATTTGTTTTTCTTGTTGTTGATGTTCTTTGCTTCTTGTGGTAGGCACTACTGAGGAATTTAGCCGTATAAGTGCTATACAATTGCTGGATTACGTTGCAGTTTAAGAGCCAACGGTAACTAATGCAGATCTGAGTGTCAGCATATTTTATTTGTTTTGCACTTGGAATCATTACCCAGTCTGACTTGATATGATTAGAGTGTAACTAATTAGTTTACGCTAAATGACGTTGTATATATATATATATATATATATATATAAAATTGTGAATATATATTATATATATGTGTGTGTGTGTTTTTAAGTTGTAATTGCATAAGTTGAGCAATATTAACTAGGTCAGGTCACTGGTTAAATGTTCTTAAATGATCTAGGTCAGGTCATTGTATTCAAATGATTAGAGGCAATGCTTGGCCATAGCAGCATTGTGTGGCAGAATAAATACTGGAAGATTATGGTTCTGCATAGGTGTAGTTACAAAACGATTATCAGCATCATATGTATGTGTCTGACTCTTTTCTATTTTTATATACATGTAGCATCTTTAAAGAACGTCAAACAGTGCTCTAAACACAGCAGATCCAAGAGATGTGTTTTTCAAGATATTTTGAAAATGATTTCTGAGTTGTCTTTAATTAAATGTTTAATTATTAATAATTAATTGTAAACAGTTTGCTATATTTAGAATGTTTTTACATTGTTTATAAATCAGTGAATTATTTATTGATTCAGAAACATATTTAAAATTGTGCACATGCAAAGAAAACATAGGTGCGCCTATTGTTTGGGCAACTGGGAAAAGTTGTCGCTTTTTGAAATTCTACTCAGCTCAGGAAATCCAAACAGGGTGTTTGCTATAAGCTCTGGATTTGTATCCGTCGTCTGGGCTGTACATGTTTGCGAGGGATTTGCCAGTAGTGACTCTTCCACTTATTATTGTTTGCTTACTGATTTACTTGTGCTTATTTATGAGTGTACTTAAAATTCAATTTTCGTTTATCGAAAACTTCAATCTGGCAGAACGCAACCAGCTATGTTTAACTAATTTTACAAAGGCTTTTATATGCATGTTCGGTACAAATAAAGATTAAGTTGTATGTACGTATATGGCCATTTATATGGCGCCTTTAAGAGAATCTCACGAAGGCGCTTATTGATATAGATGATTTTGTTGTAAGTTTGTTACAAAATATTTTGAATAATGCTCGTAGAGATGAAGTTGCAATTATCTTTTAATGGAAGAGTGAACCCATGAGCCGGAGGACGGAGCTCATGACCACAAGAGGGATGAGGGACAGATGGATAACCGATAGAGTACATGTAGACTACAGAAAGTGTCTGTAAACACAATATCAAACCCTGTGGTTATGTCCTGTTTGTTTATCGATTCTAGAGCATTATATGAAATGTGAGTTTGATATTAAGGGTTTTGACATATCGTATTTACAGTTCAACTTTTTTCTTTCAGCCCTTGTCAACACCGTTTTTTGTCAGATGGGATTCAGTAAGAATTGCAGGGTACCTAGTGGGGTGTCTGGACAATTTGGAGTGGACAAATCAGAGTGGATTGTTGAAATATTTTGCTTACATAGAAGTTGGATTGTTGAAAATAATTCTTGCTTTGGTAGAAGTTGAATTTATGGAAGCCATTGTTTCTTAAATAAGAGTTGGATTCATGCTTCAATATAAGTTGGATTGACGAAAATACTGCTTCTCACATAGAAGGTGGATTTAAGAAAATAGTTCTAGCTAATATAGAACTTGGATTGATGAAAATATTGTTGCTTAAGTATAAGAATTTTGGTTAAATGGAAGTTGTACGTATGGAGGCAATTGTTGCTCGAATAGAAGTTGGATTAATGAAAATAATTCTTGCCTCAATAGAAGTTGGATTCCGGCTCCAAATTGTCTGGGAACCTCTAGCGGTTATCTTGTCTTGGTTGTGTCTGTTAATATTGGTGTACCTTAGTTTTTGCTTTACGGTGAAGACACAGATGGTTGAACAATTAATTATTAGCGATAACTGTTTTAAAATTAATGAAAATGGTTACAATTATCATGAATTGTTTTGCATGTTTTAGAGCAATTAAGATGCAATTGTGAGTAATGATATTTAATTAAATATTTATTAATATTTATTCTAACTTCAACTACCGGTTTGCCTTGCCTTGCCTTCAACCTTCCTCGATACGAGGGTTGGTTGCACTTTGGACAATTCTTCTCCATTCTCTCCTGTCTCCGGTTGCTCTTAACAATTCCTCTGTTGATAATCCCGTCCATTCACACATGTTGCCCCACCACCTCTTTCTAGGTCTTCCTCTTGATCTTGCTCCCGGAACTGTACCTTGCATAATTTCCTTCTCTAAACTACCGGTTTGGCTGCGTGTAAACCTTCAGTTTTTGCTTTGTGACAATGAAGCGGCAATTATGTGAGTGTAAAATAAAATTATAAAAGTATCAATAATAATAATGAGAAAGATGAGTTGTCTTAGAGCATTTAAGAGACAACTGTGAATAATAAAAATAATAATATTGTTGGTATTAATAT
The DNA here is from genome assembly GCA_945859605.1 of Lumbricus rubellus. NCBI lineage: Eukaryota > Metazoa > Annelida > Clitellata > Crassiclitellata > Lumbricidae > Lumbricus > Lumbricus rubellus. The sequence goes on along the minus strand of OX243811.1, from coordinate 3,935,161 downwards.
GACATGTAATTGTTCGTATATCACAAGTTTCTGTTTTCCAAAAAATAAGGGATAATACCTTTATGGTTACAACATATATTAATTAGTTATTTAATTAATACTTGTGTAACTTCATTCCCAATGCATTCCATTGGTTTTTCTTGCAGCTCTGGTTCCTTGAAGCCATTCCATATTTATGACAATCACATTCCTAATCTTTGTTCTGTATTGATAGACCATAATTGTTTACATAAATTTTTAATGATTTTACATCAGCATCAATGTTTACAGCGTAAATGTGGACTGTTGGTAAAAGAATTGTTTGTAAAGTTCTGGTTCACTTAATCTGTTTTCGATGCAGTTGGTGTTACATTACAATCAGATGTACATTTTTTTACATATCCTGTTTTTATATTGTTAAATGATGAAACTGTAATTTTGAATAAATTTATATACTGTTTAATGTTTCTTTTGAGCAAACACAACATGCAGCACTCTTCTATTGACTTATATTGTATTATTATTATTATCACTTTTATTACTATGTTATTGTTATTGAAAGTCTACCCCTTTTCCATATCGGGCAAAGAGTTAGCGAAAGATCCTGCAAAGGCCACAGCGTTAAAGCGCTGAATAAGAATAGAAAGTCTTTGAAACAGGAAGGACGTCTCCCTCAGATCGTCCGATGCCTGCAACAAGTGACGACTCATTATTATTATTATTATTATTATTGTCATTATTATTATTAATTAGGAGCTTCTGTGCGGCATCCTCACTTTCCAACCGTTACCTACGTGTTCATTTGATGCATATGCTGAATATAACTGTAGTCTTTAAAGCACCACAAGTTCCATGAACAAATGAGTTTTTGTAGCTCAAGAAAATCCCCACCGGCACAGTCCCACGCAAACATGAAGAGTTTACAAAAATAAATAAATAATTCCATGTTTGTGTTTCGGTCTTTAGTGTTGGCATCAACTCGTTGGTTTCAGATTGTTGCAATACTCTTTCTTGGAAGCATATCCTTCAGTCCATATTTCGGAACATATTCCAGCACCAACAAAAACAAGTCTCCTCATTTGCCTTTTTCACGAAAATAGTCCGCTGTAAACAGTACAAACATAATACTTATAGACATAAAAGTTACTGTATTATACTCCGTTTTCTAAAATAAAAACCTTTGTTATCTTTCAAACTGAAATAACGCAGTATATGATTACAATCAGTAATGAACAGATGATCACAAGTTGCTACAGGAGTAGAATTTAACTGTTGGCAGCTACACAAGGCGCCCGTCATGTCCTACTACTCAGTTTACTAATGCTAACTGCTGAATGGAAGGTTGAGTGGACCTTTTTTTGCTTAACCTGTATCAATTTGTTGTTCTTCTTCTTTCCCTTCAGGCTAGAATTATTCCCTCTGGCGAGGGGTCAGCTCTGCCACACAACCTGTATCTATTTGTTCTGCCGAATATCTTTCCTTATATCTATTTGTTCTGTTCAATTATCTCCCACTGTATCTCTTTGCTCTAGATAATTTCAAACATGCGACTTGGACTAATTCATTTTGAAACCACCAACCCTACATTGACCTGATCTATTTCATCATTAACCTGTGTACAAATTAAAATGATCTGTTCTAAATATTTTTAAAATTGCTTAACCCATGACCTTAAATAGTTCACTCAAAAATCTTTCTTAATAATTGTTCATTAAAAAAACTGAAGCCAAATAAATTCATTCCAAGAATTTATATAGCACTCCTTCAAGACCATCTACTCAGAGGTTCTCAAATGTAATAACCTGACTCAGGCTGACTAGTTTGTTCAGGACCACTGACCCAACCTAGTTAATTTTAAATTAACTAACCATACATAGTGACCTGACCTAGTTTCTCAATGGCTTCAACGCAGACACTGGGATACATGCTTTCTGAGTACGCAGCCATCAGCACCAGTGTTTCGGTTTGAACAAGAACGAGACCTCTGCTGCCCTGTACAACAAACAACAGAATAAATTAAGAAATATTTCAATAAACAATGTTTAAACAAAGTTTTCCCATTTCTAATGGAATTCATTACGAGAATTTATATAACGCCCCTTCAAGATGTACTACACACGTGCGCTCTCAATCCAACCTCTAAAAAAGAAGACATTTTAAGATTGTGATAGAACGTGTCACAAGGGATCTTGGCAGCAGGCACAGCTATGGAGGTAGCCTATTCCTATTAACAATAGCCTATTCCTATTAAATTGTTAAAGATGTCCAAATGGTTAGTCAAGAATGAAATGACAAAGTGACAGAGAGAGAGAAAGATATCTGGTCCCAGATAAGTGAGAGAGATAAGGAAAAATTTAACTAGCTTTGATTAACTAACCAGATTAAATTTTACAGAAGAACAATTTTCATGAATCATATCATTCCTATTTACTTTCTGCATGCTTCTATCACACAATGATGATAGATGATAAAGGTAAAAGACATTTATTACATGCCAACTTGATAGTAACTTAATTGTAACGACAGCACATGTGTTTAGTAACGGTAACACATCTGTTTACATGACTTTACAGACACGCATCACAAAAATTCAGACGATGGTAATGTAACAATTCACATGCCTCAACACGGCAACTGCTATAGCAACTCCAAAGAAACATGGTCTCAAGGTCATAATCGTAATCTCCAAATTTCTAAAGCATCACACGAAAGTCAAGTGCAGGGCACCAGCTTATTCACGAGGACTAGCAAGCATCATTTATCTTAACGACTTAATATCAATGCTTTTTATTACATAGAAACCTTGGAAAAATTTGTTTTCTAACTTACAGACTTGGCATAAACAGAGCTTTTGTCCGCTCTAACGCACTGGTACATTGCGTTGTCATGGTGAAATGGCTTTTCACGCGCGTGATGTGGCGATCGGAAGAGATGCAAAAGAACTCGAATCTGGTCTGACGACAGCTGTGAACATACGAAAGATTTGTTAGATAACATCATAAAATAAGAAATAGAAAATTCATGAATAAATCTGATGACTTAGAAAAACCTGTGACCAAGTAAAATGACCTAGACTAATTCATTCACAGCCACTGGCTGGAACCTAGCTCATTTTAAAACTTTCTCAAATCACAGTGACATGACCTAGTTCATTTTGAACTTCGATCAAATATAATTGCCTGACCTAGTTCATTCAGAACCAGTGACCTGACATAGTTAATTTTAAAACTATCCATAGTGACCTCACCAAGTTTCTCAACAGCTCCAATACAAAGTCAGGCGCATGCACATGCACACACATGCGCACATACATGCGCAGTGCGCGCACGCATATGAGTGCACTCACGCACGCGCGCGCACATACAACAAATTCCCACTTTGCCCTTCAAGTGACACTCCATTTTATTGGTGACTGTGCATTGTCATGAAGAGAAAAATTCAATGACCTTGAACCCTGCTGATGTGGCCATCAGAGCGCCATCTTGTCGACTGATAATTGCGCATTGCTCCACATGACTCGTAGCTATCAACGCATCGTGCAAAAGATTCTGCAGATGACTCAGCTTTATCGAATCCTAAAAATAAGCATGAGATGTTTCATTATCATAAAGACTAAATACCTCAGAAGTCTGCACCCCTTATCATCCGGAGCATACTTCTGCAAGTTTGGTAATCCAAAAGTGAATATCCACACTTTGTTATTATGTAGGCTAATCACGCTTTGCAAAAATACACTTAGACTTCGTAATAACAAACTTATAAAAGTAAATATTTGCATGTTACACTTTGTAATGATCATGCATATTTACACTTGGAAATAAAACATTTTACACTTTGATGCATATGGATAAAAAAGCCTTCAATTGAAACGTATAACTAAACCAATTTAATTGTGATAACTTGGACCTCAAACGTTTTATAACAGGAAATTCAGGAAATGAATAAGCAATCCAAAAACATATGACTAAATGATTAGCAAAAATCAAAGTGAATGTTTTTTCTGTAAATTCATTTTCATGACATTGACTGATGATGGTAATTTCTTTAAAACTATTCACACCGTAACCGCTGTACATGAATTACAGAATCTCTGAACGTGTTGCAGAATCTGTCTTAACGTGTTGCAGAAGTCTATTTATTTGTTCAAGAGCCATTAAGTGGCACTTTACAGATGTTTGATTACAATTTACGATTACAGTTTTCAAGCAAAACTGAATTATGGTCTAATTTGGTTCATGCCCATAGTGTAATTATAAACTCTCACAGGAATTCCATGTTTCTGAAATCTTGGATTGGCCTCCATCTTGAGGTCTGCCATGACGATGATGATGACAACGTCTGATGGCAGGTTCTGCTAAAGTCGGCTGAAAGGTAAATGATTCATATACATGTATGCCATTCAAGTGATCAAAGATAATATTATATCAATGATTCAATATTTCATATAATCACACACATATGCAAGCGCTCACACTTCTATTTCCTCCACTTTTCAGATGGAGCAGCGTTTCGGGATCTTTTTCACCTATTAAAAAAGAAGTTTGCTATTTGGCTTATAGGTTGCCAGCGCCGCCTCTCGCAGGGCTGCTTGGACCTATAGTACTTTAGCACAGGTTTCAAAGAAACCAATATATAACTTACGATAGAAATACAAAAGTAATTCAAATTACTAACATGGGTTAAAAGAAATATTTTCTGTTACCTTTGATACTCAAGCGTACTAAAAATCTTCGTGATATTTAATTGAAACCTATGTGAAAATTTTACCAATACAGAATTCTGAATATATAATCACCATGGCGATAGTGCGCGCTCCGATATATATATATTTTGTAGCGCTATTATAATGTATACGCTTTGTCGGCATTAGAAAGATCTTCTTTTTGGCAGAAGGGTACCTGTGGCACCAGTTCGCCCAGCGATCGTGGTTAGTACATTTGGAATGTTTAACAGATACGTTTGATTTTAATTTACATTTTGAAAATGTAAGTTCAATATGACCGTCTTATCGATCGCGGTATTTTTTCACCAATGGTTAGATGGCGCTGCTATGCAAATTAGTTTCCAAGTTGTTATTGGAGCGGACGGCGTTTACAAAGTGAGCAAAATCAGTGAAGTGTACAGACTGAATATTGTTATAGACTACGCTACTAAACTATAGAAAACTTTTTATTTACCAGCTGAATAGATGTAGCGTCATTTTAAGCGTCTCGTAGTTTTACCATTCGTTAGATCTGAAAAGTTATTGTATACTGCGGAGTTTTCTGATCGAGTTTCGTAACTTTTTGCGAACTGAATGTTGACGTTTTGTTGGACTGCCCACGCGTTTCGAAATACCTGCATAAACGCTGTTTGTTTGATCTGGGTCTAAGTGGAATGTCACAAAGTTTTCGTTGCCGTCGGCCGTTTTGCAGATAGGCCTACGGTTCGTCAAGCTGTAAATAGTTAAAAAGTTGCAAAATGGCGTTGTTAGTGAACTTACGGTGTGTGGAATACCTGACAGGAAAGTCTGACAGGGTTGTTAGACTTACCTTCAGAGGTAAGACCTGTTCGTGTAGGCCTACAACGTGTAAATCTGATCGATAGACCAATTATTTCATTACATGTTAAACCTGTAACTTTTAGACTACTGACTTTTTAGACCTGTAACTTTTGGACCGGTAGCTTTTAGATCTCTATATAGCCTAACTTTTAGACAGGCCTTTATGAGCCTAACGTTTAGACCTGTTACTTTTGGACTTTTGGACAGGTCTGCCTGACTTAAGCTTTCTGCTATAGACCATTAGCATAATCAAAACTGGAGGCTTCTGAATTTTGCTATGCCATTAATTTAATTAAAAACTGGCATACACTCATTAATTATACTGTTTCTCAACAGAGCTATGCAGTAGATTCATTTGCATGACCTATATTTGGCTAACAGATTTTTTTATTTATAGGCTACTTATGCCTTAATTTATTTTACATTACTTTAAATCATGGTGTATGGTTAAAAACATGATCTGCAGCTTATGGATACATACAGACAAAAACTTGTTTATGGACCACATCAATAATGACTATTTGGTTTTGTATACCTATCATCATTGTCATCATCATCTTCAGTATCATCTTTAACATCATCATCGTTAAGCTCCTATCATTGTTGGGTCATCATTTTCATCATCATCATCATCGAGATCATCATCGTTCATCATCAATATCATCACTTTTGCAACTATATAACTATAGTAGGCCCTAGCCCTATACTTAGAAAAATTAGGTCGTTTGAAGGTTACGGTACTTTCAAGAGACTAGGCCAGAAACTGCTCCATGTGGAGGAGTATCTCTGGCATAATTGGTTGGAGCTTTCCAGCTCTTCCAATCCCATCCTGACGCCCATTCAATGCCACACACTAATTCCACATAGATCACATTTACCAGCTACCGGGGAACACAGAACCAGTTATCCAGTGAAGTTTGAAGCTCTGTGTGCCTCCAATTTGCTTTTCCAGCCAAACTATGCACATCATTGCACAGTGTTCGTGAATATGTACGGATGAAAAGCTCTAATGTGGCCAAATATTAACTTAGCCAGGAAAATTTGGGGGTTTCGATTTGGTGGCTTCTCAATGGACATGGTTGCTAAATAAAAAAATTATCTAAAAATATTATGAAAATTTATACTTTTGGGGGGGTGGGTTAAACCCATAAACCCATACCCTCAAAATACTCCCATGCTGATGGGAGAAAGACAACGTTGGGGGCGTTGAACCACAGTACACTCTCGGCAATTCTCACCCTAGCGGATGGTGTGGGTTTGAGTGTCCTCCCGTGAGATGTTTACTGCGTTGCAACCTTGAGCATGTCCTTTGCTCACACAACAGTTCAATACCACTGGTTGATTGATGGTTAGTCACTAGAGTCTGATTCTCTGGTTCTTACCCACAATCGTTGGAATAGACCACCGTGTCCTTGCCCTACTGGACAACCTCGTTGTGGCTTAGTGTGTGATGTTGGCAGACATTAGTTGTTGTGGATGTTCAAAATGAGTATACCGGTAAATGGTCACTTAATTAAGTTGTTGGTTGACCTTGGCCCAGCTGAACTGTTCGTAACCCCTGAAAATTCTTCATTTATTTGAGGTGATTGTTACATATGGTAATAATTAAATTTTGTAAGCTAAAAAATTTGTGAAGTGCTGTGTAAAGATAGTTTTGAGGCAAGCATATTGCTGCGTCAAATCAGAAAGGTTGTTCAAGGATTTCAAGTGTAGTGGGAATCCATTGGCCCAGCCATAGATTGAATATTCGTGACTTTAGGTTTTAATATTCGTAAATATTCGTGAATATTAAGATTTTTTAATATTCGTAAATATTCGTAAATATTCGTTAACGAATTAAGGTGAACGATCGAAACCGCAATGTTACTCGGTATTAAGCAGTTTAAGTTTCTGTATGTCTCTATGATATTCACTCGCATCCAGGGCACGGTTGAATAAAAAATATGCATTGCGCTTAATAATTATGCTGAGATCAGGATACATTTTGCTTGTAATCTGGCACTATTATTTTCTGCGTTGGCATTTATATTTACTCATCCTGCTACACCGATATAAAACTACTTTATCAATATACAGTAACTATTAAGCTTATAGGCATAATAGGCAGTTAAAGTTTATTTATAATTTAGCCTACTATTGCTGCTACTAGTCTTTCCAACTGCCATCGGTGAGGCAGTTCGGGGGGCAGAAGTCAGACAAAGTGACTTACATTAAGTATTGAATGTGATATGAATGCCGCATGGCCACATTGACCAGACTCAGCAGAGACCTTGAAGGTTTTTTACAATAAAATCTATTAAAGTTATTGTCACTTACTGGTATAGGTCTATGCGTAGACTAATTCAATTTTGTACAATTCATTAAATAAAAGTTAAACATTTTCATAAATAACAAAATAAGAATTGAGAATTAAGAATTTCTTGTAAGAACAAGAATAAATAATTTTTTGAATATTATGAATATTAAGTTGGCAGTTTTAATATTCGTTAATATTCATGAATATTTGAAAATCTTAATATTCGTTAATATTCGTGAATATTTGAAAATCTTAATATTCATAATATTCGAATACTCAATCTATGGGCCCAGCCACCAAACTGCAAGATATGCTCTGAATGCATGATTCGTATTCATGTATACACTGTCATTATGTGCATAAAGTAAGTAAAAGTATAAAAAGGAATGCATATATATTATAATAACATGATATCAAGCATGCACACCCACAACCACAACATTATGTACATGCACCAAAACATATTTCCTGTAATAATAATATTATTTTCACTGACCCAGTTGTGTCAAATCGCTTAGGTGTTATATGTGCTTATATATATATATACATGTATATATAATTAAATATGCATATATATATATGTACATGCACACTCACACTCATATATGTATATTATATATATTATCTGTGTGAAACAGGTGTACGTACACATAAATATACATATATATGTATGTGAGTATATGTATTTTACTAGCTTATCGGTATGTATAATGTATTTTAAAATGGTGTGTGATTTATAATACTGTCATTCTGAGGTTGTTGAAACATCTGGTTACCAATTGATGACCTATTGATAATATTTGTTTCAATTGCTCCACTGGGATCAGATTGTCTATCATCCCCCTATAGGCTGACACTATATAAATTTGTCAATATTGATTGTCCTGCTTAGAGGTCAAGATCTTCAACTATGTTATATGCTCCTCCTGAACAGAGGAATTTCTGGCCCTATAGCTAGAGCAATCCCGGGTTCATTTTAGAGATTTATAAGAGAAAAAATGTCTAGAGATAAATTGAAATAATGAGAATGCAGGTGCAACCTTCGGTTTTAGATTCTACAATATGTTTTGATTTATTTCTACAATATGTTTTGATTTATTTCTACAATATGTTTTGATTTATTTCTACAATATGTTTTGATTTATTTCTACAATATGTTTTTGTTAATTTGAAGTTCAAACAGATTGTACTTAAATCTGTGTAATTTTATACTTAAAAAGACATAAATCACGAACTTTCTTTAATATAACTACCTAGAGCGGGCTCCTAAAAGTCGCCGGGTCCTTGGGCATTGCGGCCCTGCTGCTGATCTGGGAGCCAGCGCAAAAGTATCCCTCAAATCGGAGGCCATATATATCCTAATTATGCTAAAACTTTGGGATACCAATAAGACGGGCAGCGGGATTATGAACCGATTGAAACTTCGAAACATTATCCAGTTGAAGTGCCTATCTGTGTTCTGACTTAGGCGTCTCGAAATATTATTGCATGCATGTCTTTACAGCGAATTGACAGGCTAGATATGTCCGGGCAATTTACTGTTATCGAGAGTCACAATAGAAAGTGTTGACCTTATGAAGTGCAGGCTAAGGTTCGTCAGCCATTGTCAAGTGTCCTTTCAGGCTCATTGAGTTTCATAAGGTGTATACATTAGCAACGCAAAGAGGTGGGGCGAACAGCTTTCAGCAGGTATTAATAATGCTTGGATCGCGTGGGATGGACTCTGATTATGTTTGGCAATTGGCAAGCTAATAAGAAATCTACTCTTGTATTGTGGTGGTTCTTTACACCGAGTTTTTTTGAACACTTTGCCGCCAGAACTTCAAAGCATTCATAGCTTTTCCATCAAGAGTGATCAATGATCATATATCTTTTCTTATCAAGATTTCTTCTGACTTCTGTGGCATCCTTACAATAATGCGTAGGCCAATTGCATAGGGCATTATCAACGTCGTCATCATCATCACTCAAGTGAAATGGTTCTAATACAGATTGCAGGTCTTTTGAACCACCTAAAGTCCTTGTTTCATTCTAATTGATTATATATCATGTTATATTCTTTCTATTTAGGGATTTGTAAAACACCTTTTACAGTAAAGCCTGATCAGAGGACCCCTCAAGAAAAAAGTCTTTAGACAGTGGTAGAAACTGTAGTGCATTAAGATAAACACTGATCACAAGTAGATACAGTTCTGCCCCTGGGGATGAGATGGGTGAGGTGGTTTTCCCATTGCCTTCTCCACAGACAATGATGGGTAAGCAACTTGCCCAAGGTCACTCCGCAGCAGCTTGCGCCACCGCGCCCCATCCATGCTAGCCCGAGATTTCTAAATCTCTAAATGTCAACTCCCAGCCTGGGGCTTGAACCGCAGTCCGTTGTATCCAACAGACGAATGCCGCTCTTGCTTACCGGTGTAGCTAACTAGGCCAGTAGCTGTTCTATAGGAACACAAATACAGTTTTAAAATGGTTATTGCAAACTATCCCAACACTCTAATTAAAGCAGTTCATTGTGTGCAAGGTATCATGAGGAATTTAAAAGACCTGTGTTACACATTGTAAGCGTCTTGATGCATATGATACTCATTCACGTTAGTATCATACTTATAATATTAAAAGCATTGTGCAATTTTGCAGTTGAAGCCCAAGTGTTTTTTTGTTGTTAACACAGGTAAAACCTTTCAATCAAACATTGTGATGAGTGCCAAACGGGTTGCGTACTTTGGACAGGTAGGGTTTGATGAATATCATACACGTGCTTGCAATCTATTGTACTGAAATTTCAATTGCCTTGTCACGGCACGTTTTACTTTGATATGATTTTTTACTTTGATTAGATTTTCATTCCCAATTTTTGAGTCAGATTAAAAAACTGAACTTATAATGATTAAGTGTTGGAAACAAACAAGTGAAGAAAATGAATATGAAATTGACAAAAGGTAAACAGTGGCATGAATGAATTAACAAATGAATGAATGAATTAGTTGATTAATTAATAAGGGAATAAATGTATTGGCAAGCAAACACGAATGAACGAACGAACAAATGAATGAACAGACGAACGAACGAATAGTGATGGTCGAGTAAATGGATGATTGGATATATATTAACATATAGATTATAGAGTGGGCATGAACTTAGCATTAAAAACAGCATTATAACATGTGATGTATAAATAGGTAGAAAAAAGAAGATAACTGCAAGTCAATACAATTTTCAGTCTGAATTGCCTTCTGTGAAGTCATAATAAATGTTGTAGCTGTTGTCTGTGGCTTTTGTTTGAGTACAATGCAATACTAATACTAGGGCGGGGCCAGGACAGAATTGCTCTTAAATAGTTTTCCTGGTCATTTTCAACCAATTGCTTGTCGCACTTTCATTTTGGATTAGAGACATCTAATGAACACAGCTTATAGATAATTAATATAGATTATATTTCATCCTAGCAATAGATGTTTTGGGCATGCTGGTTAGTGTCGCCCTCCTCCTTTGTCCAGGCTTGGCACTGGCACTGGCAGAGAACAACCAGTGGCGGAGTTGCAGTTATGGGTATGGAGATGGAGGGAGTAGTAAGTGGACTTGGTTGGAGGGAGTAATGGTTGGTACAGGACGTGACCCAGGTCCCCTAGAACAGCTCAAGAGAGGATATTCTCAGATTCACCCAATTGACCATTGGTAACGTGAAGACTAGGCTTCTTGCTCGGAGGACATTCAATATAACATATTTGCTGCAAGGACACAAAAGTAGGCACTCATCTCAGGTATATATTTACCTTCTGTGTACCGTGCCTCATTGGCAGCATGTCCTGGCCATGCCGCTGTGTTTATTGACTTAGGCAACGGACTGTGACTGTCCTAGACTTGCAGCACCTAAGGCCTTGTAGGCCCTTAGTCCATTACTCACATCTGCCTTACTATATTGTAGTACTGCTGGATCTATTCAGAGTTAACGGCATATAGGCCGTTGTGATTTCAGTACATAGTAAGCTAAGTACTGAACCATTGCGTATTTGATACGTTGATGTATTGCACAAGTGACAGAAAACTACGTCACTTTGGCGGTGCCAATCCAAAGCATAGAGAAAGGAGGAGGGCGGTTCTAATCATCCTTGATATATGACACAAGTCGTTAAACATCACCAAACAGTGCCACACGTTTAACCCAAGATCAAAGAACATTGGGATTAACCTGGCAGCACTGACGTTTGGACGCTGAACTTGTCCACAGTTGAACCTGGGGCGCCACTGGCCAAGTGGTTAGATGGATAACAATTTTCGATGCAGTGGTCTAGTGGTTAGCGGCTAGACTGTCAATCGAGACATCTGGATTAGAATCTCCATCAGGATAGATATTATTTGCTGAGATTTATGATGCACTTGCACATCCAATTCATCTGCAATGAGTACATCGACTGTATGCTGTCGGTGGGAAGAGCAGATGGCTAGGGAGAGGATTGGTCATTCGCCATCATTTGTTTGTTTGTTTGTATGTGCACTTGTTATAGCGCTCCTTCAAGCTCTCTCTACTCAGAGGCGCTACCGAATGCAGAGCGGACACTGTATAGGAGTTTCACGCCGAAGCGCTGAGCAATTGTGACTGAAGGACTTGCCCAAGGCCCTTACTCGGCGAGGTGGATTTGAACCTCGAACCTTCCGGCTCCAAGGCAACGACGCCACCACTACACCACCGCACCCCACATGTGCTGAGGCTAAGAAAATGAAGTCATTAAACTTTCAGTTGGTCTTCCCATTATGTATTACTCATTTAAAACTGTTGTCATGTTCTAGTTTTTTCCAAGCAATGTAGGCCCTCTCTTAGAAAGACAGATTTGGTGGGTCTGTTGCTCCCCAATCATTTCATCTGTCATTATCTGCTTGAATTTTCCTTAATTGTTGACTTACACTTTAATTTCTTTAAAGACATTTTCTACTGCATAACAGAATGAGCCATGTATGAAATCTATTACTAGAAAAGTGCTACTAGAAAGTCAAGCATGGGCACCAGTTTATTCACGAGCGCTCCAAGTCTGCCTTCTACCAGTTGCATAAGACCTATCTTTTTTTTAGTCGTGGCTGGGCTGGGAGCGCCTCTGAGTAAACTTCTTGAAGGGGCGCTATATAAGTTTTCGGAATGAATGAATGAATGAATGAATGAATGAGATTATGCGGTCACACCATGTACATTGTGGGAACAATAGATTTGATATGAAATTTGATTCGATAAATTTCACAATACATTTACAGTTACTATTGTCTTCTTTGCATTGTCATAATATATCATTGTCGTAATAAATATATCATTGTCTGTTGTTGTTATTGTTGTGCTGTGTAGACTTTTGAATGGCCGGTCGCTCGTTGCATTGAACCCGATGAAGCTTTGTCCATGCAACTCTTCAACTACAACAAATATCTCAACAATAAGTAAGCATTGTAATAATTAAAATAATATATATTATATGGTCCCGACTACAGAGCGCTATAACAAGTACGCATACAAACAAACAAGCAAAACAAACAAATAAAACGCACATACACACTACACATGCATGCTACATAAATTGCATCACATCTACACATCTACATATACATGTACATTTCCACAGCGTACATTTCAATGAACAAATGAGCAGTTATTCTGTACGTTTGATGAATTTATGTCCTCAACATTTATGACGGTGGCTTCAAGATGGCTTCAAGTAACAGTGCACTCCGGGTTTATAGTTTCCTTAGCTTCTATTTCCTCTGATACTATCTTAAAGTCATGCGTCAATGGGTTTCTTTGTTCACTTAAATATATATTATATATATATGCATTTTTATTCACATATACATAACTATACTGTATATATATTATATATATTATAGGCACATATTATATATATATATATGTGTGTGTGTGTGTGTGTTTGTATGTGTCTTTGATCAGTAGGAGATGGTGTGTGGTTGGAATGACTGTGTCCCTGGCTTAAAGTCATGTCTGGTGACAGCAGAGACGATTCTGTTATAATGCTCAGGAATTGTTTGGTAGTAGCACCCACTGTATGTATGCATGTTATTATAATGTATACATGTACTATAACTACAACAAACTTTTTGAAATGTGCGAAGTCACACAGAACTTTGAATCTGAGGCTGGATGTCAAGGAACCATAGAGTGCATTTTAAGTGCTTCACATAATTGATGAATAAAATTGTGTATGTGTGTGTGTGTGTGTGTGTGCACAGTTTTCAGATGAATACAAAACGTTTTTAAAGTAAAAGCCCCAGGCAGTAGATATAGCTTCTGTGGGCACCCATTCCCCATGCAGACCACTGGGTCTTACCACGGAAAAGGCTCGATTCTGCATAGTTGCAGTTTGTGAATGGAACCAAGAGCACCCTTCTGTGCAGAACGAGTGGGGGGTGGTGGGGGTTTTGGATACCCCGTGGATAGTGTGGACCAGCAGAGCTCTTGTTCTATTGTACACAGACTATACAAATTATGCACTTAAAAATCATATCTAGTGATCGAGCAAATTTATTCTGATCAAGGTGCCGACACATCGGAGGCTACTCCATTAATTGCATCCCCCACTGTGGCTTTCTGGTAGATATGAGTTATCAATTATTAAGGTTTTTTATTTATATTATTATGGTTTTTTTCAATTTCGAATGATTGAAACTAGCTATGCCTTTGCATGAGTTGTCTGTAAGGTTGCTCTGGCCACATTAGTTCAGTGACTTTCCACACGTCATGGCAAGATCAGACCCTCCTGACTGAGTAACAGACTGGGCTTGTTTTCTCTACAAGACTTCTCACATTTCCTTTTGTTCTCTGTCCAAAACCCTTTAGGCTTGGAGAGGATCGGTTTTCAGTGGAGACTGTTGTGGCTTTGTGAATTAATTATCTTTTAAGCTTTTGGGTTCGTAATTGTAGTTGTGATCACGAGATTTCTGCAGTGACCTTAAAAGCAAAGCTTATTTACAGGCGCTCCGTCAAAACATAATCGATAGGCAGATATGGCCAGATTTGCCTCTTGGTTCAAGATCCAGAAGTTCAGAAGGCTACAGTGAATGGTGTTCAGAATTGAAACGTTTATAAATCATAAACTTTGTATATATAAAACTACCCAGCCTAATCCCCTAAAGGTCTGCCCCCTCCCTCCTGGCCTGAAAACATGTAACCCAGCACAAATATTTACTAATGTGTATCTAAATGTATGAGCTCTATGAAGAATTAAGACACCCTCTCCTCACCTGTGATGCTGGCACCTGTAAACATGATTCATATTCATTGGCAAAAGCTTCCTGCTGAGTGGACAATGGTATACTATGCCACTGAATGACGACTTTGTACTAATATTGGTTGGTGTTTGACTGTTTGTTTAGCTGTTAAAGCCTTAAGGAATTTGTTCCGTTCAGCAGTCTGCTTTTACTTATTCTTAGAAGTTCAGTGATTTGTAAGTGGAATCTGGTCCCAATGTTTCTCCCACTCACGTTGAGTGGTTGACGTTTGGGTCATGGTGCAGGGCATTACATTTTACCTACTGTAAACTTTCTGTTCAATAATTCCAATAATGCCAAGAAGTTGATGGTTTGGCTACCCCTCCTATAATTGCCCTCGTATGATACGCCTATGGTTCTTCTTACCTTTGTTTAGACTTGTTCTCTTCTGCTTAGCCTGGATTGGGAGCACCTCTGAGTAGATATCTTGAAGGGGTTGTATATAAATTCTGATTGATTGGGTTCTCCTGCTGATTGTCCTTCTTGCATTGGTCCAAACATATTTCTCAACATATTTCTCCCTTGCTCGTATGTCTTTCTCTGAGTTTAACCAACCACAGTGCTTTCTGCCGACATTTCGAAGAATTATACTGCATGCACGACACGCAGCCTCGAATATTGTTTTCACACAGATTGTGCAGTTGTCAAGTGTCCAGTGTATACACTGTTTGAAGTGTGCAGTGTGTGGTATGAATTTCTGAGAGATCAGCTCAAGTCAACTGCGACGATTTCATTTCTAATACATAAAGTTTAATTAACCAGCTCACGTACAAATTGAGGGTGAGTGAGCAGTTGACTTTTCTGAGTGCTGTATTTTAGACGCTGTGAAGATTTGTGTGGTGCAGTTCATACTGCAAACGTCAGAGTTGGATTTCTAAGGGCAGCAATGTGCCTTGTATGGAAAACTGTTGTTTCTGTATGTATTGTATAGTATATAACTATTTATAAAGCACTTTTATCAGACAGAAGCGCTCCCAGACCCCAGTGCGATTGACCCCAAGAAAAGGCAGGATTTGAGGTGAGGAAAAGATGAGGAAAAACTGCAAGAGAGAAAGGTGGAGTGAACTGCTGGTGGAAATCCATTTCATAGAGAGGAACCTCTTTTATGTTAACCATTGTATCAGTAATTGTGACTTTGCGTCTAGCTACTTATTATCTAAAGTAATTTATAGACTTTTTATGTATTTGCATCTGCAGCAGACCAATGGTATTTCTGCCTTAATACAGGCACATGTGTGCATTGCATACATTACAATCACAGTATTGCACGCTTGTAGTATTGCATAGTGCATGCATTAAACTTGTAATATTGCATACATTACATTTATAGAATTATTGCATACCTGTAGTAATTCTTACAGCACACTTCTACATGTATCTGTCAATTTTTATGATGCATTAAATTTGCATCCAGAGTGTTTTTGCATAGGTTTGTGTATAATACACTGACATTTCTAAATATTGCACACGTTACAACGCTGGTATGTGACAATCCAGATGCAATTTGGCAATTTGTTTCCAAATTGTCATAACACTGTTGAAAATCTGTTTGCCTTGGTCGTCTGCCATTCGATGTTATGTATCAGCTGATACATACAGCTGATGATGATGATGTGAGTGACATGATGTCAACCACTTGCCAACTGACAGGTGGCCAAAACTTCGCCTCCCACGTTCGCTCTCTCTCTTGTCTCTTTATGATCCATCAAATATTTATATTTTTATATATACATATATATATATATTAAATATTTATGTTTTTATCCTATGCTTCGTATGCAATGTTATGCATCATAGACAAAGCTGTCTATACAACCATTTTAGGATGTGCAAACTAGACACCACAACAGGAATTGATGTATTAACTTATTTTGCTGTAATTGGTTAGACATTTGGTAGTTACTTTGTTGTTGTTGTTATTATCATATTTGAATTTTTTTCATATGCCAAAATGGTTGAAAAGAATTTGAAAATGTGTGTTTCCAATGCAATCCTAAGTCAGTCAATTATTTGAATTATGTGAATTTCATATATGTGATGCTTGTTCGCCAGAGTGCTGTTTTGCAGCTGGGGTTAATAAAGAATATACTTACTTTCATACTTGCTATTAGCAAGTTCGTAAAAGCTGAAGATGAGTCACATAGCAATAAATTTGTGATGTGTTGAATGTCCTTTGTATTTACCTGCTAACCACCCCCCCCCCCCATTTTTCAATCTTAAAGAAATATGACTCCAGAATGCGAAAGTGTTTGAAGTAACTGTTTTCATGCATGCAGTTTTGCTTTCATCAAGATTTCATCTGCCCAACACTTCACAATGAGAGGGTTGTACTAAACCCAATGCAGATACATAGTCATTTAAGTGTTAAGGAGCTTGGTTAATGGTGGCTATGAGTAGGATAGATGTAGATAATTGTGGTACTTAAGTGCTGTGATAGAATATAGATTTTGTTTGTCCATTGCGAGATTTATGCAAGAGCTTTAGTGGAGGGTATTAAGTCTTATACATGTATTGAGAACATCTTGGTATTGCGGAGGTATCATGAAAATGTTATTGTAATTTCTTTCTTCTTTCTTTTTAGTGTCTGTTGTCACTTTATGACCTACTTTCGGTGTTGCTGGTTGGTTGGAAGTTTTATGGGTGACGTCACTCTTATGACCTGATTTTCTGTTTGCTGATAGGTTGGTTGGCAGCTTTGTTTTGCTCCTCCAGCAAGTCATTCACGAGGGAGAACTGAACCTGTGTGAGAACTTGGTCGATGCCAATAACCGAGTTATCGAGGTAAGTCATAAGAGGATATTAAGAGGTAATGGTATGGTTTGATGGGATGTGAAGTATATTTTGAGAGGATGTGAAGTAGGTTCTGAGAGGATGTGGTGAGGTATGTCGTTGTGAGATAAAAATATGAAGTGTGCTCTTTTGAGATGATATGAGATTATGAGAGGAAACTATAAGGTATGCTGCTTTGAGAGGACATAAGAATAGGTTACAAGAAGATCTGACGTAAGTTATATCTGTTTCTTTAAATGATTTAGGCTTCCATTGCCTTTGAAGTTCGCTACCACAGTCCCGATGGAAAAGTTGGCAACTGGTCGAGTCTGTCGGGATTTGCATTTCCTGTTACGAATGGCTTTTCAACGAGCAAGGAAGGCTTTGAAAATGAGTGAGTAAATCATCTTTGTTATCGTCATCTGGATCATTATCATCATCATCATCATCATCATTATCATGCATTGCTTTCAAATAAAAAAAGCACTCTCTTGTTCAGTTTTCGTGTTTAATCTAAACCACTCTTACTTTTCTTTATAGTAGTTTGTAGTTCATTTTCATCATGAACATGTTTTATTCTAAACCACTTCGTTTGTATGCTTGTATGTGCATTTGTTATACTGTCCCTTCAGGATTCTACTCAGAGGAACTCCTGGCAACAGCGCGGACACTGAATCAGTGTTTGATACTGAATCGGAGTTTCACGCCGAGGCGCATGAGCAATTGTGAGCGAAGGACTTGCTCAAGGTCCTTATGTGGTGGCTTGGGGTGGATTAGAACCCGCAACCTTCCAGCTCCAAGGCACTGAACATACCCCTACACCACTGAGCCCCATTTTTTAGTTTGTAGTTCTTTTAAATTTTAAACCAATGTTTCTGTACTTGCGTTTGGTGATCATTTTGACTTTTCCATATTTCAGGGCGTTTTGCGATACAACTGGAAAGGACGATGATTACGGCGGAATGGATTCTCCGATTCTCATCGATGATTATCTTCCAGGAGAAGACACCGCTTCACAGAACATGATCATGGAAAGCTTGTTTGCCGAGAGAAGGCGAGTAATAATCATATGATGATATTATTCATCTTGGATCTAGTACTGATCTATTTGGATCGTTTTTTTTATCAGATCTTGCTTGAACTTTTAGAGTTTCATCTGGTCTTGTATGATGTGATGTATTCAGTAACTTCTATAGCGCTGCTTACAACCAAGGCCATTCAGTAGCACTCTTAGTGCGAGACCCAGAGAGAAAAAATAGGTCCAAAGAAAAGACAGAGAGAGATTGTAGATAGCTATCCAGAAAGAAGGGTCCCACGCAGAGTGGAAGGAAGGGAATTCCATAAGGAGGTCTAAACGACAATAAAGAATCGAATTTAAGCAACAGTGGTCCTAACTCGTGGGACAAACCTTTTTACTAGGTTTAACTGTACAAAAGTGCTTCTACAACTGCACAAATCCATTTAGAACTGCACATTTTGTGTACAACTGCACTTTAAAAAAACCTGATTAGATATCAGTTACCTTTCAATTTTATTTTATTTTGTCTTCAGAATTCGACCGGACATTCTCGATCATGAAATGCACAAACCGAAAGATTTTCAGGTGGGTCAAACGATAAATTGTGCGGCTGGTTTCTTGTTCTCTTGTTTGTTTTCATGGTGCCCTGTTTGTTTTATGGTGCCCTGTTTGTTTTATGGTGCCCTGTTTGTTTTATGGTGCCCTGTTTGTTTTATGGTGCCCTGTTTGATTTCATGGTGCCCTGTTTGTTTTATGGTGCCCTGTTTGTTTTCATGGTGCCCTGTTTGTTTTATGGTGCCCTGTTTGTTTTCATGGTGCCCTGTTTGTTTTATGGTGCCCTGTTTGTTTTATGGTGCCCTGTTTGTTTTCATGGTGCCCTGTTTGATTTCATGGTGCCCTGTTTGTTTTATGGTGCCCTGTTTGTTTTCATGGTGCCCTGTTTGTTTTATGGTGCCCTGTTTGTTTTCATGGTGCCCTGTTTGTTTTCATGGTGCCCTGTTTGTTTTCATGGTGCCCTGTTTGTTTTCATGGTGCCCTGTTTGATTTCTAATTCGACAATTGTGGGTTTTAGCCTGTTGAGTGGAGTCTGTGTAAGTAAGTAAGTAAGTAAGTAAGTAAGTAAGTAAGATGTGCCGAGTAAGTTAACGAGAATTCTGGTGGTGTGTGGTCCTATACCATTTGGGATTCATTCATTCGTGACTTCTATAGCCCCTCTTCAAGGGCAACAGGCCACTCAGAGGTGATAATTTTTCAATGACCTGAGGGGAAAAGCAACAAAAAAAAGGAAACAACATTATTTTAAAACTAAATGTTCTTTTGTCACAGATCACAGTTACGATCATTGAGGGTCAGCAGTTGGCTGGACTCGACATCGATCCAGTCATCCTCATCGAACTGGGTACTGAGTATCGCTACACGAGTATCCGCCAGTCGAGCAACTGTCCATACTACAACGAGTACTTCGTCTTCAACTTTCACGAGACACCGGCCATGATCTTCGACAAAATGATTAGTATCTCCGTAAGTATTTGACTCCCAAGTTCATCGGTGCCTGTGCATAGGGGACAAGAGGGGCACTAACCCCTGCGGGAAAATTGACGACTGCTTTTTGACTGATGCTTTTTTGGTTACTAACAAATTTCTGTGTTCTGATGCACTAATGATACTGAAAATTTTCAAATTTTACATTGAAAACCTCTGTGAAAATTACTTATGTTCTTAGTTTCCTTTTTGCATTATTTTGAAGCTCTTCCTAACCGATTTGGCCATGACCATCATCTTTCGCCCACGCTCTCAGGACTGCAAAATGTGTGTTGATATGTAAATTGTTCACATTCAGTGATTCAGGATTTTTTTTTGTCTCGGTTATTTGTTTTTGCCTGATATTTTTCCGGAGTGGAATTTGTTTAAATCTTGTTCTAACAGAATTTGATTACTTTTCAATTGAATTAAAAGTTGTTTTGTTCTATGGTGTATCGATTGGTTCGATTGATTGTTTGTAGCGTCTGTGTTCTAAAAGCATTCAACTGGTTTTTAAACAAATTTCAAAAGTACATATAATCAGATCATCATTTATTTAAATAAGAATCAAGTGGGTTGGATTTAGAGTGCTCCTGAGTAGTACAATTTTGGGTGCTATATGATGAATGAATGATTGTTGATGCTGTGTCTGGCTTGCAGGCATTCCACGCTTATGGCATTCCTGGTCGAAAGCTTCTGAGAGCGGGCAACCTTGTTGCTGCCAAGCGGATGATCGGGTCATTCAAGTGCGACCTTGGAATGGTCTACATGGCACCAGGTCAGCTGCAGCGCCAATGACCTCTGACATCCTCAGTCATATCATATTCATCACAATCTTCATCATTATCATCATAATAACCATCGCAAATCATCATCATCACAAGCACCCCTGTCATCTTCATCATCATGATCATCATTACCACCACCGCAATTTCTGTCACTGCTTACTGATAATACTTACCTTGATTATTTGTATGGAGATTTTCTACTTGAATAAACACCAGAAAAAGATGATTATGAGCATGATAATCAACATCACGATGATTAGGTGAGTGATGATGATGATGGTGATGATGACAATGATTGTGATGATGATATTCGTTTTATGATGCTGAACGACAAACCACAATGAGTAAAGATTGTGATGATGACGGTGATGATGATGACGACGACGATGATGATGATGATGATAAATGGTGATGATGATGATGACGGTGGTAATGATGATGATGATGATGATGATGATGATGATGATGATGATGATGATGGTGATGGTGCTGAATAATGGTGATGATGATGATGATCAGATTTTGCGATATGCTTTCTCTCGCTAGAATCCAAGATTCCGACTTGGTTATTGACAGACACTTGTATGTTTTTTAGATCACCAGTTCTACCACAAGTGGGCCGTTCTTCTTGATCCGAACGATGTTGAGGCCGGTCCTAAAGGTTACGTCAAGTGCGACATTACAATATCAGGACGAGGACAAACCGTCAAAGTACGATCACGATCATCATCATCCTTTGTTCATCATCAGTCGTCATCGTAGTCGTCATTATCGCCACAATTGTTGTTGTCATTGTTACTTTCCTCATTGTAATCACCTAGTCATGTCTCTTTGTTTTTGTTGTTGACATTTTATCATAAAATTAACGTACAAGGTATTAACCACTGTGTTGTCTTTCCAAGGCTTATGACTGCACATACTGTGATATGAATAGTGTATACATAATCGCATATAATGTATATAATGCATATTATTATTCTATTCTTCAACTGTTGCTAATAGAGTGCCTCTCGCAGTAAAACCTTTATATATGAGGCGTTCCCAGTGTGTGGAAAAAATAAAGTCTTTTAGACAACGGGCAGAGTGCACCATGATAAGATCTCAGCGTAAGTTAAGCAGGAAAGTCATTTCACAGCACAGGACCAACAGAGGCAAAGTCTTGATGCTGGACTGTGGCAGTCCGAGACTCTGGTGCTAGAAAGTCTTCTTCCTATTATATGTTAAATATGTTATAAATGTTTGTGTGTGTTTGTTGGTTTTCTTTAGCCACCGAAGAGTGTCAAAGATACTGAAAGTGACAATATCGAGGGGTAAGCACAATTTGGATTTCACTTTAAGTCTTTAATCATTCTTATAAAGCGTCTTGACATCATCAGTATTATCATCACCACCACCATTATCATCACTCAGCATTTCCTTCATCATCAATGTCATCATTGACATTGCCATAGTTATTATCATCGCAATCACCATCATCATCATCAATCATCATAATCATCGTCGTCGTCATCATCATCATCAATTATAATCATCATCTTTAAAAAATTGTTTCTCGCATTTCTTCAACTGCAAAATATCTCAATCTCAACTTCATTGTTTCTTTACAAATTGTTTCGTAACAATTCATTAAAAGCTGTTTGTTTCACAGTATCTGTCATCTTTAAATCACAGGAACCTCTTGCTTCCTGTCGGCGTATCCAAGAACCGACAGCGTGCCGTCTACTCCGTCTGCATCTTTCGTGCGGAGGATCTTCCGCAGACGGATATGGGAATCCTTGCGAGCGTGCAGAAGGCTTTCACGAGCAAAGAAGTCGCTTTCATCGATGCTTTCGTCCAAGTCTCGTTTGTCGGTCTCATTGTAAGCATTCCTT
Source organism: Lumbricus rubellus (assembly GCA_945859605.1). Taxonomy (NCBI): domain Eukaryota; kingdom Metazoa; phylum Annelida; class Clitellata; order Crassiclitellata; family Lumbricidae; genus Lumbricus; species Lumbricus rubellus. The sequence goes on along the minus strand of OX243811.1, from coordinate 3,912,114 downwards.
GTTTTTAACTTTGACAGTGAGAAAGGGACTATTTGTTATTTGAATACTTGAAGACTATTTATTAGTACTTGTTGTAGCACTTGGTAAAATAGTGAAGTGATTTGCTGGCTGAGTAGCTTGCGAGCTAGCAAGCCGGTGTCACGAAATAAAGTCTCCCCCCGAAACAGAGTCTCCCCCTTGCTGAAACAGAGTCTCCGGGGGGAGACTCTGTACCGGAACAAAGTCTCCCCCATTGAAATAGATTCTCCCCCTCTACGATACAAAGTCTCCCCCTACTAAAAATCGCCCCCTATATTTCCTGACTTAAAGTGTATCTTTGCTTATATAAAAGACTTTGTGTCCACTAGTAGAATTGGACATTAATAAATTTGAACTAATATTATGAGAATCTTGTAAAGTAAGCCTAAATGTTTTCTACTAATTGGCGTAATTGTAGCATAGTTATAGGCCTAGAATCCGGGGATGTCGGACCACTTACGTTATATATAGCGCAGCAAAAGAGATTAGGCTCAAAAAGACTACCCATGGATCTTATTAATAGTTAAACGTATGAATTTTTTTAATTAGATCCTCATGTAGTTTGCATAAGTGACCAGAAATCCTAGCGGTGCTATAACTGTGCTACAATTAGGCATTCACACATTGGTACAATACGCTTAAGCTTAGGCCTACTCTGTAAGTTAGGATCTATTACATTTTCTCGTCACGGAACTTCCATTTAATAAGAAAGGACTATATTAATCCATCCAACCTAAATTTAACCCTCGGGCTACCAGCAGTGGCGTAACTAGGAACTCGGGGGCCCCTACACAAAATATGAAGATGGGGCCCTCTCCCTACGGTACTTATTGAAATGTATTATTACTTATTAATTTACTGAAATGCTGATGTATATGAACAAGATACAAGTACAAATTACAGTAAACTGTAAGTTCCTAACAAGGCTGAAATGACAATTAGCCTTAGACATGTGCGACTGAAGTTAAGTAGGCTGGTCTTAACGGCCTATGTAAGGTTTGGTTGAAGTCCTTTGCTATAGTGTGAAGTCATTCAGTCAAAACCCAGAACTCTTTTTTGCAATGAGATGCGCAATTTATTTCACGGAAATAACTTTCTCTAAAATAATGTCAACACCATGCAAATGCAATGACGCCATTTCCGGGACCGGAAAGTTATCACTAATTAAACATTAGGGCTGTGCCCTAATAAACAAACGAAACTAGGGTTATCACATTTGCCTCGCGTTTCCCGAAAACTGCATTATCACAGTTTCGGACACTAAAATATTCACAATTCGGTCAAATATCAAGATATTTGATCCAAATAGGGCTTGTTTTAAAGGGAAATATCTGCAGTTGAATACGGTATAAAAATGTCATTTTCGACTTTTACGACATAAGCTTCCTTTTGACGGATCGCATCACATATTTTTTCGGAGTCTTGCAAACTCGGGGGCCCCAGAGGGGCCTCTACACTCGGGGGCCCCTATACTTTGTGTACCCAGTTTACCCTATTGTTACGCCACTGGCTACCAGAGGGGGTGGTATCCTCCTCCTCCTCCTCTAGGTTTTCCAAAATCAAACTTGTTTCGTATGGAATAAAATTTTGACGTTTTAGGTGGCTGCAGAATGCAGACTTTGGTACACATTTTGAGGTAAAATTTGTGATGACACCATGATCTTTCAAATGTCATATCCGATACCCGAAGTACTAGGGGTGGGGTGGAGAGTGGACACCACCTCCCTCTTAGATTATCGATTATATAATTATAATCAACAATATGCAACAATGCAGAGGCGTTCGTTCTCTGTGGTTGGTCCAACAACCTGGAATGGACTTCCCTTGACTATGCGACACCTCTCAAGCTGTTCTCAATTTCACAAACTGTTGAAGACTGTTTTTTTTCGCTTGATCTCGGCCGGGAGCGCCTCTGAGTAGCTACCTTGAATAGGCGCTATATAAATTACGATTGATTGATTGATTGATCTTATCCGTCACTTATTACGAAGAGAAATAAATTATGCCATTCCATAGATCTAGGGAATGTGGGGGCTACTTTTTCATGCTAAACAATTTATCTGTTGATAATCGGAAGTGATCAAAATAAATTAAAATATGCAAAAATAGGTGAAATTTTCATACAATTCCTATATTTTTACTATAAGGTATCCACAAATTATTTTTGAGGAGTAATAAATTGTGCCATTCTATAGAGATGATGTAGGGCAATTTTTTCCATGCTGATTAATTTGTCTGTTGAACACTGGATGTACTAAAAAAATTAAAATGTGCTAAACAATAATTTTATTGCAACGCACATCGATATTTCTGTGTAAACATTTGCCAGCTGCTAATGAACTTACATTAGCTGAAACAGATGTTGAAGAAGAATATATATCCAATTATACATGCATACAAAATGCACACATACATACATACATACATACATACATACATACATACATACATACATACATACATACATACATACATACATACATACATACACACATACATACGTACATCCTCAATTATAGATATAGATTATATAATTACAATCACAATAAAAAATATGTTTATGCCTTTATGCACTGAGTTCAGCAGCTCAGTTCTGCTGTTTCTGGGTCATTCTAATGAATAACTGCAGACGTGAATATTAAAATAGTATATAAGCTGACTTCTTAGCACTATAATCAGCTTATCCCTGTTTCCCAATATGGTTCTGAATTTCCGACCAGGACACACTTTCCGAAATCATAATTAATGATACTCAAATCAACCAAGAACTAATAAACTACCGGTACCAAAATCGGGATGCCACATGTAGTAATGATTTGTTTTACTAGGTGTTCAAATAATAGGACCAAAAAACATTTTGAAATTTGACATTTTAACATTCGAAGGTTAGCACTGGAGAGAAGCCACTCAGTTGTACAAAATAGTATTTGTACAAATATTAACTGTAAGTTATACTCATTCTAGCAGGATTGTGTCATGTATTAGGCTATATTAGTATATAATTACTATAACCATAATAATAATAGTAAATAATATTACGGTGTATTATATTAACAGGTCATGTATTGTGATGATGTAAACAGCAACTAAAAACCATCAGACTATCATTTTGTCAAATTTTTCTGGAGGGCATGCCATCTCTGTTTTAATTAGCAAAAACATTGTTTAAAATGCAAATATAGGCTATACAGTAAGTCATGCTCATTGCAACATGATAGTATCATAATTATAGTAGTAAATAATGTCATTATAATCATGTTGTAAACAATATCACGGTATATTATAACACTTCATATAAAACAATGATGATGACAGCAACTAAAACCCAATATTATTTTTGGAAATTTCTGGAGGGAGAGATGTCACTCCGCAGAGACGTCTAGACTCTTGATTAAACACTGCACCCTGCCTTGAATGACCTCCACTCACCTACGGGCAAAGTTGCTGTCTGGGCAGCTCGTTGTACACTCGCTGCTTGAAATAGTTTCTCTTAAAAGCTTTTCCCCGGTGTTTAAGCACCGAGATCGCCTCTGAATAGTTAATACTGCGAGGTGCGCTCTATAAATGCCCAGATAGGCTACGAGACGATAATTATTATTCATGATTATTGTCAGTATTTTTCTTATTTTTCGGTATTCCATTCATGCTATCATTTTTTAAAATTATTATTGTGATTCCGCTTAAAGTTAACTTAAACATTGTGCTTAACCTAACCTTCGTTAAGCGAGAATAATTATGCCAAAAGCAATGGAGCCGTGATATAGGCCAGCGGTGAAAGATCGTCTTAATTTTCCGGTTATAATTGCCACATCGAATTTTAAAATATCCGTATCTCGAATATTAAAGTGAATTTTGTGTTGAGAACAGTCGCGTTGACCTACACATTCGCAAGAAAACGTTCTGCAAATTGTTTCAAAAGAATATTCAAACAGACGGACAAACTTTCAGACATATTTTGGTATAGATAATTACGATGCGAATGTATCAAATCGTTCATTGAAATAAAGTCTCCCCGGGGGAGACTTTGTTTCGGCCGGGGATGAAATATTCTCTCCCCCCAGAGACTTTATTTCAGAATAAAGTCTCCGGGGGGCGAATCTATTCTGAAACAAATCCTCCGGGGGGAGAATCTGTTTCGAAATAGAGTCTCCGGGGGGAGACTTTTAGGGGGGAGACTCTGTCACGCGACACCGGCTATCCTACTGGCCTGCTTGGCTTGCTGGCTGGCTGGCTGGTTTGCTGACTAACTTGCTGACAGACTTGCTTGCTGGCTTGCTGTCTCTTTAGATTGCTGGCTAGATGGCTGACGGGAATGCTGGCTGACTTTGTTAACTAACTGGCTTGCTTGATGGTTTGATGTCTTGCTAAGTTGCTGGATAATTAATTGACTGACTGGTTTGCTGCAAGCTGGTGAGATAAATGACTGCTTGCTGGATGAACAAATGAATGAATGAATGAAGAAGGGAGTGAATGAATGAATGAATGAATGAGCGGAATGAATGAATGAATGAAAGGAATGAATGAATGAATAGGTTGATCAATTTTTCACAAATCGCTTAATTACACGTACTCAGTCACTCAGTCTAATTTACTCGATCGCTTGTTCACTCAATCTCTTGTACTCAGCCACTTACTCAGTCACACTCACTCACTTACTTCTCCTTCGCCATACTCCTCGAGCGTCTTTCTAAATCCTTCGGCATTGGCGACTCTGCCCTTCTCTGGTTCAGCTCTTTCCTCTCAGACCGCTCCTTATCTGTGATCTTTGGGTCCACACGCTCTGTCTGGTCCCCTGTTCCATACGGCTTGCCTCAAGGCTCGGTCCTGGCACCGCTTCTTTACATACTCTACACCGCAGATTTATCACTCATACTCTCCCTCAAGGGTGCTTCGGCTCATCAATACGCTGATGATACGCAAGCCTTTGTTCATGGCCCGTCCAGTACAGCTGCCTCACTGGTTGCCACTATTCTTGATGCCACCTCGGCCTTAGACCAGTGGATGTCCTCCAACCGTCTCCGCCTGAATTCTGAAAAAACCCAATACATCTGGCTTGGATGCCGAGCCCAGCTTGCGAAGATCGACATGGAGCTCCTCCGTACTTTGTTTCCTGATGTCCATTTCTCTCCCACAGTTCGTGACTTGGGTTTCACTCTGGATTCAGTCCTTTCTTTCTCGGACCATGTCAACCGTGTCTCACGTACATGTCTCTACCACCTACGCCAGCTGCGAACTATTCGCCATTCACTCTCTCCGCAAGCTGTTAAGGCGCTTGTTCATGCCCTGATCTGCTCTAGGGTGGACTTTGGGAACTCTGCTTACGCCGGTCTCTCCTCACTCAACCTTTCCAAACTTCAGACAATTCTAAATGCTGCTGCTCGCCTAATTGCCGGTCTTCCCAAGTTCTCTCATATTTCTGTCTTTATTCGGGACACTCTCCACTGGCTTCCTGTACCACAGCGCATTGAGTTTAAGATTCTGACACTCATGCGCAATTCTCTTCTTGGGGTAGCTCCCTCTTACCTCCGTTCTCTCTGCATCCCGGTCTCCTCTCTCCCCGGCCGCTCTGCCCTTCGCTCGGCAGCCAGCGGCCTCCTTGTCATGCCTCACATGCGTGGAGCCACTTCCCAGTCCAGAAGCTTTGCTTATGCTGGCCCATCCTACTGGAACCGTCTTCCTCACAAACTTCGTCTTGAGCTTCTTAGTCTCTCTCTCCCTTTGTTTAGGAAATGCCTGAAGACTATGCTATTCGTTAGCGGCAGTGCTAACTAGGGTCGGGAGCGCTACTGAATCTGTGAGCGGCGCTATATAAATGTTCAATTACAATTACAATTACAATTACAATTACAATTACTTAAATGCACTCAATAAAACGCACACACTCACTCAGTCACTAACTCAGTCACTGACTCAATCACTCACCACCCCCCCTCCCCCCAACCACCTACTCACTAACCGACTGATGAGCGTCTGATTGACTTGCAGGGCAAGACGAGCGTTCGCAAGAGTTATTTTCCTGAATGGAACGAAGTGTTGCGATTCGTCGATATGTTTCCACCGCTCTGCAACCGCATCAAGGTTCAGTTGGTGGATGAAGATGCCGTCTCTAACGAAACCGTTGCGACGCATTTCATCGAACTGTCGCAGATCATGGACCCTGGCAGTGCGGATGGCGAAGGTAAGAATTATATTTTGAGATTATCATTTACTAAAATAGACACTTATTTACTCGTTTATGCTTATGACATTTTGTCAGGGGACATTTTGTTATTATGACATTTTGTCTGGTGACATTTTGTTATTACGACATTTTGTCAGGTGACATTTTTAAATTTATTTATGGCATTTTGTCAGGTGACATTTGTCACATGACATTAGGCCACTGGAAGATGAGATGGCAAGGAACTGGCCTTCCACAGTCGTATGCCAAGGTCAAGAAAAATGAAGTAAACATTTAACACTTGTGGATACCTGTAGCGTTTAGTTTTTAGCCTGACTTTTGCTTACCTTTGCATGTGGACCAAATTGCATTTATTTCTTTATCTTGCCTGTTTGTATCCTACCTTCTTTTGCCTTTGCACAGGTATGCTACCCACATTTGGACCCAGCTGGGTGTACCTGTACGGGGCGCAGCGCAACTACAAGATCCTCCCTGGCGATGACAACCTGAACGAGGGCATCGGAGAGGGAACGGCATATCGAGGTCGACTTCTCATTTCGTTGAACACGACCTTTGAACCTGGTGGTGTGACGGGACCATCGGCCGTCTACAAGGAGAAACTGCAGACTGGACGGGTAGGTTGGAAAGTTTTAGTCCAACTGGTGGTTAAGAACATTTGTATAGCGCCGTATCAGAGCCTGTCCGTAGGAATTCTGTGTGTGGATTTCAGATCGGTTCACCCTACTCGTCGTCGTCGGTGCCTTATTCGTTCCGAACTTTGGCGGCACAAAGGACGATTTGTCTCCACGTAGATCTCTGCTGCGCTGATCGAATCGCCTGCTCCATTGTCATCCCGGTCCATTCTTTCACATCGTCGATCCACATCCTACGCCAGCGGTTCTCAACCTTTTTAGTCCGGCGACCCCTTTTTAACATTTCAAAAGTTGTGACGACCCCAACGACAAAATTGATTGCGTAACAACCTCCGTTTCACCTCATTTTTGTTACTATTGTCCATTGTCATGCATTTTCACCGTCATAATACGAAAGCTGTTTTTGGCAGTTGTATGAGGTTTCCTTTAGTTTGAAGTAGGCCTAGTCGAAGTTATATAGACTCTAAGTCTAAGCATATCCCGCTTGTGATGCAGCTTTAACAGCAGCTGCTGCCACTTCTTGCTTCTGGAATTCTTCAAATCCGCTGTCTCAAGTAAAGTGTGCCTTCTTGGCATCATCAGCTTTGTTCTTAAAAATACTGGTCATGCTTTCCTACATAGCTAGGATGGTTAGAATAGCCTATCTGCGGTTTATTTGTTGGGTTTCATTGATTCTACCGATAAAATGTCATAACAAAGACCTAATTCTAATTTCTGTATTCATGCTGCAACTATTAAGCAATAGGCTACTCTGAGAATTGGTCAATAGTTCTTCTTTTCTTAACACTCATTTCACCATACCGATTCGTTTTGCGATGCTTTAGCAATTTCAAAAACTTCATTTGTGTTCTTATGAATGTGCCGAGCAGGGAGAGTTTGGAGAATGGACGTAGGCCTACGTGCCATTCTCCATTGTCAACAATTTTCCACCCCGCAATGTCCCATTTTAGGCTGTCGTTTTAACGAAACTCTTCATCATTTCAGTGCTGATAGTCGTGCTTTACGTCGACTTCAAAGTGTCTCCTCCCACTGTCCAAAATCTCAATAAAAAACTTCATAATTTCAGTGCTGAAGGCATGGTTTATGACTTCAATAAATGTCCTCTTTCCATTCTTAATTTTCTCTCTCTAAATTTCCAATCAGGAGCCTATTTTAAACTGTCATCTTAATTCAGAATGTCGGCCCCCAGTTGTTAACAATATTTTGGATTTGAGCACCATAATATTCAAAGCCATCATCTAAAAAATTACTCATAATTTCAGTGCTCAGAGAGGTGGTCTATAGACTAAAAAATATTCCTCCCTGTGTTTCTTTAGAAGAATAGCAGAATTTACATTTGAAAACTAAAATGGAAAAAATTAAATTATCTGCCGCAATCTAACTGATGAATCATAGCAAAATTATGAATAAAAATTTATTTTAGTTTGTTGAAATTGCTATTTGGCCGATATCTTCTGCAAATTTCTGAAGGGGCCAGGCGACCCCTGGCAAATTGTCAGGCGACCCCCGAGGGGGTCGCGACCCACAGGTTGAGAACCGCTGTCCTACGCGGTCTTCCACGTCTCCTCTTTCCCTCCGTTTCTCCCGTGATTATATCTTTCTCGAGACAGTTTTCCTTCCTCATGATGTGACCAAAGTAACTTAGCTTCCTCCCTACCACCTCTCCCCACAGCCGTTCGCCACCCACCTCCTGTAGCACCTCCTCATTCCTTCTCTTAGCCGTCCACGGTATTCGTAATACTCTTCTGTAAGATGTCGTTTCGAAAGCCTTTATTCTTCTCACTTCACTCTTCCTGTATGTCCACGACTCCGCTCCATATGTTGCAATTGGCCATATTAGCGTCCTCAACAGTCGCAGTTTAGTTGGTATGGTGATGCCTCTGTTCTTCCACACCGTACTCATCCCTGACAATACTCCCTTCGCCATTCCCAGTCTTGCCCTTATATCCTATATAAGAGGCGCTATAAACATGCGCAAATACAATACGATACGCGATGGTTGCTTGGTTAGGATGTTTGCATTGTAGTGCAGAGAGTACGGTTCGATCTCCTCCTCATCCCATGAGTTGCTGTGTTGGAACCTTGAGCAAAATATTGAATTATTTTGAGATTTTAAATTGTAAGCCTAAGTTAAAAAAAATGCTCGGTGCCAACGTTTGACTCTTGGTTGTTTATATCGGGGCTTAACAGATGCATACTAATGCCACTACTACTGCTGCTACTAATCCTACAGCTACTGCCACTCAGTGCTAAAAGTGTGGGAAAAGGTGCCTTGACGCCCCTCACCTTTCCAAAAGTAGTGCCAGGACGCCCTTACATTATCAGGTGTGCTGGCCAAATAAGTGGCAGGACGGCATAGAGATTTGAAAATAAGTGACAGGACGCCGTCCATGACCGTCCTGCCACACTTTAAGCCCTCGTGCCACTGCTGATCTGTTATTTGATGTCATCCAACCGACATCTAATCATTTGTCGTTGATTGTGTTGCAGCTTGGCGATTTGCCGCGAAAGCCGTTCATCGTGTTTGCTACGATCTTTGAGGCGTGCATGATCGATCGAGAATTGCGAGACAAGCAGATCTATTTTGAGCTCAGCTTTGGTCAGTTTCTTTGTTTGTTTGTTTGTTTGTCTGTTTGTTTGTTTCTATGTGCACTTGTTATAGCGCCCGTTCAAGCTCTCTCGCTACTCAGAGGCGCTCCCGACTGTAGAGCGAACACTGCATCGGAGTTTCACGTCGAAGCGCTGGGCAATTGCAAGTGAAGGACTTGCCCAAAGTCCCTACGCGGCGACTTGAGGGTGGGTTTGAACCTGCAACCCTTCGGCTGCTAGACGACGAACATACCCACTACACCACTGCGCCCCACATTAATATTCATAAAGTATTCACATATTGTACTTAATTTAGTACATATTTAGGTGCTTTTACGCACATTCGTGTAAGTGTATACTAGCTTATTTAGGTGCATAGAACATGTGCATACATAAGTACTCTGTGTTTGATTGTACATATCTGTATGAGTAATATTTAATTTGCATACTATTCTCTCTAGGTAAATACGGCAACACTTTGGACGGCCGAGGTGCAAGGGCATTGTTCGAAAGTAGTGACAAGCGCACCGATGATGAAGATGATGAAGATGAGGGTGATGGTGCTAACAAAGCGCTGATAAAACAAAGGAAGGAGGAGGAAGCGAAGCTGCCATGTCACAGCATCACACAACCGATGATGACGACGATGATGGACAAAAGTTACGGATTCCTTCCGATCGGAGAGGAAAAACCGTGTCTGTACGTCGTCGGGAATTTCGAGGATTTCCGCAAGCGATTGCTGCACAGCAATCTTTTGAGTTCGATGGCGAGTAAACTCGTGAGTATTTCCGTTCAACTCCTAGTTGGTTACTCGGGTTTTACATTTGTGTTATAGTATTTTGCTAGTATTTTCCTGCTTTCTACCAGTTGACTAAACCTTTCTCTTTAGCCGTGGCTGGGCTGGGAGTACCTCTGAGTATTTTTTTGAAGATGCAGTACATAAATTTCCGGAATGAATAATTTTCTGATTATTAATTATTTGTTGTTGTCTTTGTTTGTAAAATGCAAATCTAAATGTCTGCTTAGCCACTTTGGATCTAAACTTTGAACCGAATTTGACCTTACCTTCCTATGGATTTAGTTTTGACTTAGCATCTGTGATTAGCCTAATTCCAACAAACCTGACGTTTTTTCACTGTAAAAATTTTACAATTCAATCGATCAATCAATCAATCAATCATATAAATTTATATAGCGCCTTTTCAACTTCAATCAATTGTATTCTATTCAGCGTTGGATTTTCTTGTTGCTGTAGAACGAAGCACTGGACGATGTGCGGGAGATGATCAAGAACAAGCGCAACGACTCGCATCGCAGACTCAAAGGCGCCATGCAAGAATTGTCGGCCGACTGCGCCAAGTATCGTCGTCATGCCGACACGCTTCGGTCGGGAGTTGGCGCCGGACGAACAAAGCTCGACAAACACCTACGCAAGTCGTGTCTCGACTACGTGGTCAGTGACTAACCCACTTGCATTGTAATTGACCTACTTGCATTGCAATTGACCTACTTACATAGTAATTGACCTACTTGCATTGTAGCTGACCTACTTACATTGTAATTGACCTACTTACATTGTAATTGACCCACTTGCATTGTAATTTTATGGCGTGGTGGTATAGGGGTATGTTTGGTGCCTTGGAGCCAGAAGGTTGTGTGTTCGCTCTCTCTCGTCTCGCATAGCTGGACTCGGTAGGAAGCACGCAAGTGTGGCATAGCCAGCGAGAGCTAGTCACCGCTTGAGATCGCTTTCATGAATTGCATTTTCATGCTTTGAAGTTGTGAAAAATATTTCTCTTCAATTTGTTCATAATGCACTTTTTACGATATTCGCATTTATCAAGAGATTGGGATTGAATTGATTGACTTTACATCACAGCTTGAGCTCCTTATTTTGCTCCTCAGTGTAGTAAATCGTCATTGCAGTCAATTTTTTTTACTTGAATTTAAAATGGTAGTTGATGTTGATTGCAATAAATCGGGGATGATGTATATTGTGCGATCGTGTGTGTGTTTAAGAAAAAATTAAAATGTTATTTAATGTTGATTGCAATTGGATATGGTGAATACGACGCTGTTGTGTGTGTGTTCAAGAAAAAAGCGGCAGGCCTGGCCGAAGGACTTCGAAAGACAACGTTTGCACACAACGTCATGGTCAAGTTCTTAGAGGCAAGGGACATCGCTCGACGCTTGGAGCATTACTCAAAAGAAGCAAGTATTGTTCAATGCTCATTATGGAGACTGCTGGGTAACTTATTCCAGAAAGATGGACCGACAATAGCAAAGCTTCTATACCTCTAGCTGTCTTTCTCTCTCTCTCTTTTCCTCTAAAAAAAGCGCCATCTGACGTTGCAAATGTGTGCCTCCCCTTCCCTTCAATGCACCGATTAAAGCGTGCGAAAACGTCACGATTTCAACACACACGTAGAATTCGGACAGTGTTTGATGACTACGTGCCGACAGCATTTCGCACACAAAATTAATTTAATAACTTAATTCTATATTCAATAGTTGTTTATCAACTTTTATTTTATGTTCAGTATTTATTTATTTATTCCCTGTATAATACTTGGTTCTTTTTAGCCGCAAAATTCGCTGCCGGATGTGCTGCTATGGATGATCTGCGACAAGCAGCGTGTGGCTTATTATCGTTTTCCAGCGAAGGATCTCTTCCACTCCGGAGATAAGGAATTGATCGGAAAGCACTGCGGAAAATCCCAGACGATATTTCTCAAAGTAATAAAAAAATCGCTGTTCGTTTTCAAGCAATTTATGCATGATTATTTTTATTCTTATTCTTTTTTGTTAATTTATCAAAATCATTAAGTGCAGCCAAGGTGAGTAAATTTGAATCTGACGCGGCTCAAGATAGACAATTTGTGAATATTATTTGCTTGATGATGTGTTGGTTAGCGTGCTGCTTGTTTTGATCTTGAACCAAAGTTTGGTCTTTGCCAAGCGTCTTCGCGAGATTCATTTTAAGGTGCTATATAAGGTGGCCATATACAATGTATGCGTGGCCATATACAATGTATGCGTGGCCATATACAATGTATGCGTGGCCATATACAATGTATGCGTGGCCATATACAATGTATGCGTGGCCATATACAATGTATGCGTGGCCATATACAATGTATGCGTGGCCATATACAATGTATGCGTGGCCATATACAATGTATGCATGGCCATATACAATGTATGCGTGGCTATATACAATGCAGTGTATGCATGCATGATGACTGTACTTGGTTTCGTTCATTACAGAAACCAGGCAAGAAGTTGTTCGGACAGTCGGGATGGATGGTGCAAGCGAAGTTGAACATCCAGTTGTGGTTGGGAGAATACAGTCCACTGAAGAAAGTGAAAGACTACATGGAAAACCTTCCACGAGGATTTGAACCGATGTACGTTGATGACGATTCTGACAAACCACCGATTGCTCTCACGTATCGAGGTAAGCCTCAGCACACCAGTCTTCTCCCTCGCCATCTCATCTTCTCACTGACAGTGTATGGTCGAAGTACTCATTATACGCGTTGCAGGGAGGCAGAAATCTCAAAATAAATCTGCTGCTCTTGCATTAACTTCAACCCTTCGACTTCTTGGCTGACTTCCAGCTCAATGGTAATTTTAAGTGCAATGTCGTAGATAAATGAAGTTTCATCTTGCTAAGGTTGCGTGTGTTTTTGTATTTTCGAACAGACACGTACATATTCCAGCTGCGAGCATACATCTTTCAGGCACGTAGTCTGATCGGCTCTGACAGTTCCGGTCTTTCCGATCCATTTGCACGAGTCATCATCAATAACTTCTGCAAAACCACACAGGTTGACCTCCGCTTTTTTCGTAAACAATGCCTTCATGCAATTATTTATAGTTAATTTTAAATTATTGTTATTATTATTAATATTTGTTATTATTATTATCATTCTAATTATTATCATTCTAACGATTCATCTGCTAATGTTGTTTAAATGTAGATCATCGAAGAGACGTTGTGTCCAACGTGGGACGAATCTCTCGTCATCGACAACATTCTCGTCTACGGACTCAAACAAGATCTTCTCTCCCACCCACCGTTGGTCATCGTCGAAGTTTATGATTACGACAAAGTGGTCAGTTCAGTTTTTAGACAGTCAATCCATGAGTCAATCAGTTATTCAATCAATCTTCCAGACAACTGACCAGTCAGTCAATTAGAGACAATTACCTAAGTCATTTAGCCAGTGGGTCAGTGAAAGTCTATTGCTTAAGTCTTAACCCTTTACCAACCATCCACTGCATTTTGGTTAGTAAAAGAAATCATTTTAGCCAAGCAGACCTGGACATCCAGTCATATAAAAGTCTGTCAATTTGCTTGAATTAAAATCAACTCATCAATTAATAAACCAGATGCCTTTGATCGTGCAACCAGTCAAGTCTGGTTCAGATTGTTAATCACTGAGCCAGTTGCTGATATCAACCAGCCAGGCAGCCAGCCAATGATTGACTCAGATGTCAATCAGTCGAAGAAATCTTTTAAACTCAGTTTCCTCATCAGTCAGGCTGTCAATAACATTAATTACGTTGTTAATTGTTTTTGAAACTTTGTTCTTTTCATCAATTAAAATATCCATTGTCTGCCGCATTTGCTTACCGACTTTAATATGCATGCGTATTCAGGGTCAGCCAGAGTTTCTGGGTCGGGTCATAGGCTCGCCAAAGGTGACGTTAGAAGATGAGGAATACATAGAAGCACAGCTGGAGTGGTGGGACATCTATCGAGGATCAAGCAAAGCAGGACAACTGCTCGCGTCATTTGAACTGCTAGAGGTTAGTCAAGAAATAAAAGTTTTATGATTTCTTATGAATTCATGTTTAAAAGGGAGACAGAGACATAGAGGGAAACAGGCAAATAGAAATACAAAGTGAGACACACACACAGAGTCAGACAGATAGAGACAGAGAGTGAGAGAGAGAGAGACACAGAGTGAGACAGACAGACAGACAGACATATGCAGAGTGAGAGTGAGAGAGAGAGAGACAGATAGTGACAGAGAGAGAGAGACAGAGAGAGAGAGACAGGCAAACAGACAAAGAGAGAGACAGACAGACAGACACAGAGAGAGACAGAGAGTCAGAGTGAGAGAGAAAGTGCTGGTATGTGCAGACCTGTGTTAGGTTCGAATCCCTGCCAGGACAGACGTTTGTGTTGAGATTTTAGCTATACTTATGCCTCCTACTCAACTCAGGTGTAATGAGTACATTCACAGTACAGTGAGTACACTGTCACACACACACACACAAACACACACATACATACATACACACACACACATTTGTGTGTCTATTTGTTGAGGTATTTTGTTCTAATCATCTCTGATATGACATTTGTTTAAATACATTTTACATTGTTGTTGTTGTTACTGCATAGGGCAATGACCTTGGTCTTCCTCCTCTTCCTCCAGTTAAGCCTTCGCTACGAACTCCGATCATGTCGCTACCACCTGGAATCAGACCAACGATGAGGGACTTCCGTCTAGAGGTGAGAACGAAGGTCACACCTGCCTTAATAAATGTAAATGTGTTTCCATAGCAACCATATGACCTCGGCCCTGTTCCATTCGTAGCAGGATTCTGGTGGGGAATTCACCTCATCTCTTCGCTGCTTGCATCAAAGCTTCTTCAATCAATTCAGTCAATTGAAATTTCAATCAATCAATTTAAATGTTAATCAATCAATTGAAATTGTAATCAATCAATTTAAATGTTAATCAATTGAAATTTCAATCATTTAATTTAAATGTGAATCGATCAATTGAAATATCAATAAAAATTTATATAGCACCTCTTCAAGATATAAGCTTACTGAAAATTTAATGATTCACAGTCTAAGGTTGAACGCTACTTACGTACTTGCTTAAAGTAAAACTAAAACCTAACCGGTGGGTTTCTGGTTCTGTTGTTGTTCAGGTTGTCTTCCACGGAGTCCGTGAGTTGCCTCGCATCCAGTTGCTGACCGTTGACCATCCACGTATCGCAGTTGAATGTGCCGGACGCATTCTCATGTCCGTTCCTATCGTTGATATGGAAAAGAGTCAGAACTTCGAGAGACAAGTCGACTTCATCGACGTGGTCAGAAAACTATTGTCTCACATCTATTTTAGCCACAATAGCTGGTGGTGGTGGTGGGGAGTGGTCGTGGGGGAGTGGTGGTGGGGGAGTGGTGGTGGTGGTGGGGAGTGGTCGTGGGGGAGTGGTGGTGGGGGAGTGGTGGTGGTGGTGGTGGGGAGTGGTCGTGGGGGAGTGGTGGTGGGGGAGTGGTGGTGGTGGTGGGGAGTGGTCGTGGGGGAGTGGTGGTGGGGGAGTGGTGGTGGTGGTGGGGGAGTGGTCGTGGGGGAGTGGTGGTGGGGGAGTAGTGGTGGGGGAGTGGTGGTGGGGGAGTGATTTATTCTTAACTGACGACACCAAAGCAGGGTTACCAGGAGTGGGTGGGGGTTCAACCCCTAGAATTTCTTCGATTCCCATAGAAAGACTTCTTTGCACACCCAACTCCATGCATATAAGTGCTTAGTGGTCCAACCCCCCTCCCCCAGGTATTTTTCTACAATTTTCTTGCTGCAACAGAGTGTACAAAGTTAGCAATTGGTTAAATGAAGGTTGTGCTTACTTACTTCGTTCATATGTTACTAATTAATTAATTAATATCTATTGATTTTTAACTTTCATCAGGAGCTTCCTGACAACGAACATTTCTGGCCGCCGTTGATCATACGTTGCATCGACAGTCGAACGTTCGGACGAAACATTCTCGTTGGATCCGCTACGATCGACTACATCCACGAATTCATCTGGAAACCATCGATCGATGACGCTCCAAAGTCTTTCTACGAACACAGCAGCCCAGCCGTTCTCGAAATCAGTCAGTCTAGTCTGTTAATTGTTTTTATATACACTTTTGTTTGTTTGTTTCGTTGTATGCGTGCTTGTTATAGGGCCCCTTCAAGCTCTCTACTCAGAGGCACTTCCTACTATAGCACGGACACTGCATCAGAGTTTCATGACGAAGCGCTGAGGAATTGTGAGTGAAGGACTTGCCCAAGGTCAATACGAGTCGACTTGAGGTGGATTTGAACCTGTAACCCTTCGGCTGCAAGGCAACGAACATACCCACTCCACCACCACACCCCCAAAACTTTTGTGTAGTACACCACCTTTTGATAATCTCAAGAGATGCTCTCACCCTCACACAGTGAAAGCATGATCAGTAAAAAGGGCTTCAGGCATATGTGGAACAGAGAGACTGAGTGTGCATCGTCTTCCAGGAAGATGGACCACAATGAAATTTATTATTATTGTTATCGATAGATGGCCTACCACTCCAGCTGTACTTCAATGTATTCCTCATGCTAAATGGTGACCTTTCGCAAGGCTATGACCCGACCCAGAAACTCTGGCTGACCCTGATTATGCATGCATAAACAGTCAAACAAATACAGCAGATACTGAATAGCAGAACTGTTTTTAAAACAATTCCTCGTTAATTTTAAAATTATAGTTAATTCCCTGTCGGAAACCAGCGAGATTTAGCTAACCACAAAATTTTATTTCTGCAAAACATTTTCAATCACCAAAGGATCATAATTATGTACCGCAGGCAAAATGATTTTTTTCAATATGAATTTATTTTCAGAGTTGTTCTTTGTTTTGTTGAGCAGCGCAGAGCAATGGCAATGTTTCTGTGAGTGAATCGAACCAGATGGTAACGTTTCAGACTGGACTGCTAGTGACTGGCCCCGCCTCCAACTCACCTCCGACCAATCAGAATGGTCCTGCGAGTTTGACAGGCGTTGAAGTTCAAGTCATCTCACCAAACGTCAAGGGACCTGGAAGCAAAGCAAGTGGCTCGAAGGTACATAATCTAATCTAATCTAATCTAATCTAATCTATAATTTTATCTGCAATCTAACATAATCAACAGTCCAAAATAATTCACGATCTAATCTGATATTCGTTTAATGAGCAAAAACAGGTTGGCAAACCACACAACAACCTGGTACATTGAGGCAGACAAAAAATGATCTAACCTATAATCTAATCATAGTCTAATCTACAATCTGATTTAAAAATCGAGTGTGATCTGTGATCTATAGTCTAAATCTAATCTATGGTCTGATCTAATCTGCAATCTGTACTCTGTTTTCTATAGTCTGTTATCTAGTATGATCCAATCTAACCCAGTCTAGCTTAATCTAATCTTATCTAATCTATGTCTTATCCAAGCCAGTTATTCTGCTGGCACATAGATGACAATTACCCATCATCACATATTCAGAGCTCTTGTAATCCTTGATTAACATAGCCGCTTACGTGGGGGGGCCTTAAAAGTCAAGGCACCTATTCAGATGAACATTTGAACGTGATCGTGAATTGGATGTCACCATTTCATTTATTTAAAAAAATGAGCAACATCAAAGTAACATGGTCGCTGTAGAAAAATCTCGAATCGATGCAGTGCTCGTGAATAAGCTGGTGCCCAGTTTTTGGCTTTTGAGTGGCACTTTAGAAGTTTAGAGTTTTTGGTTTTACAATGCTTGTTGCTTCTAGACTCAGAAGTCGACTCAGAAGTCGGTCGCAAAGCCAGCAGAGGAAGCATTGAGCGCTAGCAAGTACAGGGAACTGATTGCGGATCTTGATTGGTGGAGCAAGTACTACATTACGAAGCAGGAGGCTGCGGCAATGGCCTACGTGAGTTCAACATTCAATCAATCAATCAATTGGATCGATCGATCGATCAATCAAGCGCTTTATAAATGGTCACAATATGATGCAGCACAATTGTAGAATTGGTCATGTATCGTAAGTATTTTTAATTTCTGTATTTATCTGTTACATTCCTATCTGTCGTAAGGTATCAATGGTTAATGGCACTGGAATATTTTAGCATGTAGGTCCATATATTTTGATGACAGACACTGGTAAGGAATGTCAGACTCAACACACGAATGAAGGATGTGCATTTGGGATTTCTTCTGGGAGGATGGACTGTACTTAACACATTTAACATCTCTTTGATTGCATCCTGTTTTTCTAGAAATATGCTGACATTGTCACTGAGTGTTATTCCTTAAGTCTTAAGTTTGTCAGAACAAAGACAGGGGCTGGTAGTTTTTAAAAAATTCAAAAGAAGTTATTAAGCAGTCAGAAAAGTTAACCAATAAGTTAATTGCTCAACTTTGCACTGTTGTCTTCCCAGTCACTTTTAGTTCACTCTCGTTGTTTGGATGTTATGACTTAATGGTTTGTAAGTAAGATCCAAGGAATTGTTAATCAAGCACACGATTAAGGATTAATCTTTGCTGTGTATACTATGCACTGGCTGTTTGGAAGAATTTGTTGTTCATATGTTTTTTGTTTTATATTTCAGGAAAACAACAAGAAAGAAAGTAAGCTACGTCGCATTTCCTAAAAATCTGAGCTCTCTTTCTTGGTCAGTTCTGGGCTGGCGTCTAGTAGAGAGACCTTCTAGATTTACTGAATCATAATGATTGGCTGGCTGACTGACTGGCTGGCGGACGGAATGAATAAATAATATTATGTGTGTGTATGACTGACTGGCTGGCTGGCTGACTGACTGGCTGGCTGACTGACTGACTGACTGACTGGCTGGCTGGTTGGTTAGCTGGCTGGCTGACTGACTGACCGACTATGTTAATTAATGAACGAATAGATGAATGAATGACTGAAGATACGAATGCAAGAGATCTATCGCCTCATCAACATTCCATTTTACAATGCACAGAAATGGAGATTGAAATCAGGGAATCTAGCCACATTATTGTCGGACTATTGTCAATATTTCAAGTAGAAACTTATATTATGTTGCAACTTTAGACAAATTGGGACAAATTTATCTAAAATAGAACTTTGGAGAAAACTAATGGGCGATACTTGAAGTAGTGAGTAAACAGTAAGGCAGGTGTCGTCAGGTGGTGATTAGGGAGTCTGCTATATTTTGATTGGCCCTAGTAGTTAGTTTTGTATTGCATTCTTTATCCTAATGACTTAGAGAGGATGTGGTAATTTTTGATGCATGGGTGATATAATTATAGTAGCTCTGTGTTTTCTGGCAATTTTGCTTTCATTAAGATGTTGAAGATATTCAGGATGAGCCAGGTAATTTTAATGGACAGTTGCGGATATAATTATAATTTGCATGACTAGTGCATGAATACTGTTCGCATTGGTCTCTGAATAATTGTTTTGTGTTTCTGGGTGAGGGCATACCTATTGTCCTATTGTTTTTCATTTTACTGTCTTATTTTTTATATAATTATTGTTTTAAAATGATTCTGTCTTGCATGTGGCTGCCTGATATCTGGTGCAGGTTATTGTATTTTATTGTATTGTATTGTATTTGTTGTTATTGTGTATGTGTTTAATTATCTTATTGTCTGTTGCCTTTCTGTATAGTTTCTTCTCATCAGCTTATTTTTAGTGCATGAGGCTCTGAGGTTTGATTTGAAAGCATTTCTTTTCATTGCGTCGTACCCCATTCGTCTGGGCTTTATTAATATTGCATGTGCAGCTTACAATGGTATTGTGCTTCACAAAGGTTAAAGGTTGTTAACATTGTTTCTGATTGACATGGTTTATTTTCACTGGTTATTGTTTCATTTGACAGATGAGTTGGTTATAGCAGGTAACAATAGAAAAGAACAATTGCTCTAAACAAATGATCATAGATCTATGAATAATCTGGTTGCTATCCATTATGATTTATATGGCGTTTTCAACTACGCGTATTTTTTTAAATGATGCTTTCAAATAGTGGATGATTCATTTTTAATTTTCAATAATCATGTTGAAAAAAGCAGAACTATTGTTAACATGAGTAATTTGCAAATTAATCTCGTTAATTTTTTTGTCATTCTAACACGATTTTGTCTTTCGGCTTTCATTCGTTCTGCTTGGTCCTCTACGTTATTTTGATGTCAACTTGGTCGGCTTATCTAATATCTAAACTAGGATACCTCTCATATGCCAAGGCTAAGAAAATGAAGTCGTTACCACTTCATATTACCCATGACTAACTAAAGAGACTCTTCTCTTACATTTCTTTCTCGGTCTGTGGACACAGAGTTTTTCGGTTAAATTGCGAATTGCTTTTAAGCGTGCCAAATGTGGAAAATGCTGAATACCAATTTAAGCCATTTACCTGCCGTACATCGTGCAAGAGACATTTCCAGCTTTTCGTAAGGAACATCTTCTTAGGTCTGTAAATAACCAAGTTTCAAGTTTCAGCCTAGGTGCTCAAATACACCGATGCATTGGTGATGCATCTTATTTAATGATCGTCACTCCATGTATTAACACAAATAATCATGACAGAAACTTATTAATAGAGGATAGATGACACAACTTAACTAACACTTAAAACTAACACTTAACTAACACTTAAAACTAACACTTAATACTAACACTTGACTAACACTTAACTAACACTTAAAACTAACACTTGACTAACACTTAACTAACACATCCAATGCAACGCAATAAACATTCAATCAATTTGATTGATTATAATAGCAACGTTTAATTTTACACATGGCTAATGAACTAACACCTTTTGATCAGTTCTATCAGACACTAACGCTTCTCGAATCTGATTCCGGAGATGATTCTTAAAATCAGAGATGGATTCTTTGTTATGGTTCTTGTGCTTCGTTGATTTATTTATTAAATCATTGTTTTTACTCTGATTTTGCAATTTTATAAGCAGTATGAATTTTTTAGAACATTAATAATGGTAATGATAAACTAGAAATGATGAATATCATGATGACAACAAGGACGGTGATTATGATCGAATATAATAGTGAATTCTAATGATAATAATGGATAATGATTACAGATAAATGATAATTAATATCTATACTAATAAATGACAATGATGATAGTTTTGAGCATGTATAATATTGTATATGAATGAATAAGAAATGATTAGATTAATTAATTAATTATTCAATAATGAGATATTTTTTAACGTAATTACTAATTAGTCTCATGTTTATAACACATTCCAAAATTCCAGTGTCATTTAGGTTTCTGCAGTAATTTAATAATTTTTTCAACATGATAATTAATTGAGATGATGTTAAAGTGAGTACTTTATGACTTTGTGTAAAAGTGAGTACTTTATGACTTTATGTAAAAGTGAGTACTTTATTACTTTATGTTAAAGTGAGTACTTTATGACTTTGTGTAAAAGTGAGTACTTTATGACTTTGTGTAAAAGTGAGTACTTTATGACTTTATGTAAAAGTGAGTACTTTATGACTTTATGTTAAAGTGAGTACTTTATGACTTTGTGTAAAAGTGAGTACTTTATGACTTTATGTTAAAGTGAGTACTTTATGACTTCATGTTAAAGTGAGTACTTTATGACTTCATGTTAAAGTGAGTACTTTATGACTTTCTGTTAAAGTGAGTACTTTATGACTTTATGTTAAAGTGAGTCCTTTATGACTTCATGTTAAAGTGAGTACTTTATGACTTCATGTTAAAGTGAGTACTTTATGACTTCATGTTAAAGAGAGTACTTTATGACTTCATGTTAAAGTGAGTACTTTATGACTTTATGTTGAGCAGATTACCACGTTCAGATGCTCGACTTTTCTACGCTCGACATGAGCAAGCTGGAGAAGGAAATCGAAGAGGCTCGTGAGCGACAGAGAGCAATCGAGACCGCCAAGGAGCCGGACAAGAAGAAGAGAAAGAAAAAGAAAAGTCCGGGAGCTCAAGTGAAGAAGCTAAAGGTCAGACTGGAAGTAGTTCATTAGATTATACTTTGATTAAATTATGCAAGTTGTTCTTTTATTATTGGTGTTGTTGCTATTGTTACTGTTCTTGTTGCTATTGTTATTCTTATTGTTGTTGTTGTTGCTGGTGATGTTGTTGTTGTTGTTGTTATTGTTGTTTTCATCATCGCCTTCTTTATGATTAAAGTCATTCCTATAAGTTGCCCACATCTTTACACAATTTCCAGATGAGGATATATTATTGTGGGATTAAGTTGCAATGATTAGTTTTAGATTATTTATTTGATGCCAGAAGAGATTAGATTAGATTTACTCTTTTTGCGTTTTCCAGGGCGTCATAAATCAAGCGTTTGTGAAGGAGACTGATGCGGATGATTTGTTGGATGATGGATCTGGTCCAGCGAAGGACAAAGACTCAGAGAATGATGACACCACCCACATTGTCCGCATACAAGTAAGAAGGAGCAGCTCACCTATTGTTCTAATACAGGTTGGAACTCACCGGTAATTGGTGTTGTGCCAGAGAAGGTTGGAACTCATCCCTTTATTGCTCCAGCGCAGGTTGAACTTATCTGTCCCAGATGAAAGAGTTCTATATCTTGGCTCTTTTCCCGACTATCAATGGCAGTCACTAATACTCCGAAGCATGTCTGTGATCAAATTACAGAACTTTCATGGAGTTGATCTTTACTTTTTGTCGCATTTTAGTTGCTCTGATCCATAATGAACCCGTACCATCTGGATTACTCTATCCATTCAGCTATCACAGAACAGCATTTAATTGAGAACGGTTGAAAGGTCTTGAGGGCTCAGTACAATTTTTCAATGTCGTATGTAAGTATTACTAAGTAAATAAACATTTTTATAATACCGTAAACTCCTTCTCGAAGTAAGTGAGACTAGAAAACGTTACCACATATAAATTTATGTTACACTGTGCAACACAATGTGTTCCAGTTGTCTTTGTTAGTACTATTCAGTGGAACCAAGGAAAATTTTGTGTTGCATAAGATTGAGTGTTCCAGTTATCTTTGTTTTGCTGCAAGATTAAACTTGAGAACATTCCATTTTATAACATGATTTGTTCTGTATTTCATTGTTTAGTACTATCCGGTGGAACTTGAGAACGTTCCTGAATTCTGTGGCTTCAAGAAGTGGTATCAGACGTTCAAAATGTATCGCGGAAAGAAAGTCGACGATGAGGAAGAAGATTCGAATCGGCTGTCGGGACTTTTCAAGGTCTGCGCACGACACCTTCTTTCCGACTATAATAATAATGATGATGCTATATACCGGTCACCTTGTGATATACCGGTAGTACTGGTATATCTGTGTCAATGTTTTGTATGTCATCTGTGTAATCTAGTCATATATACATCTTTGTCATCTAGCCTTCTGTATCATCTAAACCTTCTAGCAATATATGTGGTCTAGTCCTACGTGTCATCCATGTCATGTATGTCAGCTGTGGCATAGGCCGCCGCGCACTGCGCTTTGCTGTCCATGGTGACTTATTTCACTCGCTCTGCAACAATGCAGAGGCGTTCGTTCTCTTTGGTTGGTCCAACAACCTGGAATGGACATCCCTTGACTATGCTACATCTCCCAAGCTGTTCACAACTTCACAAACTGTTGACGACTGTTTTTCGCTTGATCTCAGCCGGGAGCGCCTCTGAGTAGGTACCTTGAAGGGGCGCTGTATAAATTTTGATTGATTGATTGATCATATATCTGCCATAGACACAGCGGTTGAGGTTTTCTTAACAAAAGCGTTCGTTTTCTTTTCAATTTGATCAGGGCAACTTCTGCATCTACAAGATCGCTCCGGAGCAAGTTATCGATCGCGAGACATCGACAGACGTTTCATCGAATAAGGATGACAAGGATATTCCGATGCTGAAGCTGACGAAGGGCATTCCAACGCATCGACCTGTCGACGTCCGCGTCATTGTTTACATCGTCCGGGTGAGTGGAACGTTTCCATTGTTATCCACTCTAGATAGACCTTTTTGCTGATATAATATCTTTGTTTATTGGCTACTCTAGATGTCATACCGCAGCCAGGTACAGATTGCATGTTATTTTACTGGACAAAAGCAATACACCTAAGTATACAGATAGGAATAGAAAGAAGCCCAGAAGGTGACAGGCAGAAGCAAAGAATGTTTGAGCAACACTTTAGGCTGATGGGCATAAACATTAGGTATGATGGACAGACAGAGGCAGATAGACAGACAGAGAGACGTAGTTCCCTGGGAAGATTGGAGTTTACAGAAATTCAGACATACAGGCCGAATAACAGAGCAAGACAGACAAACAGACAGAGAGATAGAGACAAAGGAAGACAGAGAGAAGAACACAAAGATCAAACAACCGTAGCAGGCAGTTTACAGACAGAATGACAAGCAGATAGGCAGAAATAGAGATAAACAGTGGATGGACAAAACAACATAGAAAGACAGTGGAAACGACACGGAGTAGCATACAGAGAGATATGCACAGAGGCAGATGAACATAGTCAGTGTTTTCTTTCTCCAGTGTCTTGACCTGCATCCGGTGGATTTCAATGGAATGGCCGATCCATACATCGTTCTGCACTGTGGAAACCAGAAGGTTGTTGACAAGGACCATAAGATCAACAACCAACTGAATCCAGTCTTTGGCAGGTAAGATAAAACACAGGTATGGTATTCTAAGATGTCTTGACTGTTCTGACGAAGACTATATCGTGCCTGCTGTTCATCCTGTGCACTGGCTTCCTCTTTGTGAGCTGATCCACTCATGGCTGGCACGCCTCACGTACAAAGACACACAAATTGTGCCATTGTATAGTAAACTTCCACTAATGGCTGATTCCCTCTTCAATCAGTATCTTATGTAGTACACGATATTGTACTTGATGAAGCAATATAATTTTCCAACTGCTATATAGTACAGAATGCTGGCATATGTCAATATATCTATATGTCATCTGTGTTATCTTGTCATCTATGTTACCTAACCATCTTTGTCATCTATGTTATCTATGTCATTTACTGCCTATTTTTGTCTTTTGGCTAGTATTCATTCCCAATTCTAATAATACCTTTGAACTGTTGAACATAGGTCCTTAGAAACTGGATGTTGCATAATGCCTTTGAACTGTTGAACATAGGTCCTTTGAACTGTTGTTACATCATGCCTTTGAACTGTTGAAGTAGGTCCTTTGAACTTTTGTTAATATATTGTACCTTTGAACTGTTGAAGTAGGTCCTTTGAACTTTTGTTAATATATTGTACCTTTGAACTGTTGAATGTAGGTCCTTTGAACTGGATGTTACATCCTTTGAACCTTTGAGCTGTTGAACATAGGTCCTTTGAACTGATGTTAATCCTCCCTTTGAACTGTTGAACGTAGGTCCTTTGAACTGGACGTTACATTTCCAATGGAGTCGCTGTTAAAGATCGAGATCTGGGATTACGATACTCTGAGCGTCGATGATCTGATCGGCGAAACTACGATCGACCTCGAAGATCGATATTTCTCGCCGAATCAAGCGCGCTGTGGCATCCAGAACACTTACGAAATGTGCGTTCGAACAATTTTATTACGATCAATACGCAAAAATTACTGCTAAGGTTTTAGGATAGGTGGCCTGTGATTATGTGGGTGCTATATAAATCCTCGTAATGAATGACTCATTCGCTGTATCGCTTTTATCGAGTGAGTTTGATTAGGATGTTTCAGTGGTTGAATGTTTGATTGATAAATGATTAATTGATTGGTGAGTTGATTTGCTGGCTGCATGACTGGCTGCTTTGCTGGCTGGTTGCTTGGTTAGATGGTTTCTTGACTGGTTGACTGACTGGTTGACTTGTTGGCTGGCTTGCAACTTGGCTGATTGGTTGCTTGATTTGTTTGCTGGTTGACTGACTAGTTGTCTTGTTGGCTGGCTTGCAACTTGGCTGATTGGTTGCTTGATTTGTTTGCTGGTTGACTGACGGGGTTGTTTGACTGGACGTATGCGTGACTGACTGGCTGATTGTTTGGCTGAGTATTCCCTGTCCAAGTGAGAAATTTATTTTGAACAACTCCCTAACTACTTGAGTGATTTTTCAACTGACAACCAAATAACGGACTAATTGATGATTGATTGATTGTCATATTGATTGCTCGACCGATTTACTGTTTGATTTTTTCACTGATTGATTGATTGATTGATTGATATGATTGTGTGTAGATTTGGTTACAATGTCTGGCGTAATCCATTGAAACCATCTCAGCTTCTCGTCAATCTCTGCAACGATCTTCAGATTGAACTTCCAAGATATCTCCAGGATTCGGTCGTCGTTGGAGGTGTGACCTTCGAATCGGACGAGGTCGACGGTGCATTCGTTGAAAACGAATTGGGTAAGGTCAATAGGTCATTCCACCACATGATTCCTCTTCCACTACACTGTCTGTGCTGACCCATTTCCCTCCATCTCTCTCCCTCTGATCCTGGCCTTCTGGCCTTCAGTTTGGTGTGACCTTGCGCTCGCTACAAATTTATTTAATAAAATGATGATGATGGTGATGATGGTGATAATGATAATGATAATAATAACTGTTTTGTTCTTCAGGTGAGCGTAAACTCCTGATACCGAACGAGCATTTGGCGCTGAAGGTTCTGAAGAACTGGCAGACAGTTCCCGGTGGAAGTCCTCTGTTGCCAGAGCACGTCGAAACAAGAACGCTTTTCTGCGATGAACGACCCGGAGTGGAGCAGGGAAAACTGGAGATGTGGATTGACATGTTTCCGAGAGACAGTCCAATGCCAACGAATGTTGTCGATATCACTCCAAGGCTTCCGAAAAGGTTCGATTAGTGATCCACGGTGTTCCACGCATGTGCAGTTGTGCACTTCTTGCTCGTGCACTTCTTGCTCGTGCGTTTACTCGGTTGCTCACTGCTCGCAGAGTTCTCATTTATGTTTCAAGCTAAGAGCTTCGTATTTAATTATAGTTCTTTGTTACTGTTTACTAAGTTGTTTGCTCACTGCTCACTGAATTGTTTGCTCACTCTCACTGAGTTGTTTGCTCACTGAGTGGTTTGATCACTCTCACTGAGTTGTTTGCTCACTCTCACTGAGTTGTTTGCTCACTCTCACTGAGTTGTTTGCTCACTTACAGTCCATGGACATGTTTGTTAATGTTTGGATTAATGTTTTTAGCTATGAACTTCGCTGTATCATCTGGAACACGGATGAGGTGACGCTGGACGACACGAATGTCCTGACGGGTGAACAGTCGAGTGACATCTTCGTCAAGGGTTATTTGAAAGGTGTCGGTGAGGATGACCAGCAGACAGATGTCCACTACAGGTACATGGTTACATGGTTTGTTTGTTATTATGCTGTTGTAAAGTAAGTACTGCTAGCTAATGACAATGGGGTTGAGCAATTGTGAGTGAAGGACTTAGACCTACTCAGTGTTATTTTAATGTAATAATATTATTATAGAAGGGGTAAGGATAGCGGGGAAAATACTGAATAATCTGAGGTACGCCGATGATACGACATTATTGGCGGGTAAGAGGGACGACCTAGTCGAGTTAATAAGAAGAGTCAGGAAGGAAAGCGAAAAGGCGGGACTATACTTCAATGTAAAGAAAACAAAGGTTATGACAACTGCAACATGGAAAAACTTTGAGGTGGATGGAGAAACGATAGAGGTAGTATCGAGCTTCACATTCCTGGGATCTATGATAGAGAAGGAGGGAAGAAGTGATATGGAAATAAGGAGGAGGGTAACAATGGGGAAAACGGCAATGAACGGTCTGGAAAAGATTTGGAAGGACAAATACGTGAGCAGGGAAACAAAGAAAAGACTGGTAAGAGCACTGATCTTCCCAGTCGTCCTATATGGATGCGAGACATGGACAAAGACACGGGATATGGAAAAGAAAATCAACGCGTGTGAGATGTGGATTTGGAGAAAGATGCTAAGGATTTCATGGACGGAGAAGAGAACTAACGAATCGGTGCGCGAGGAGCTCGGAATAGAGAGGGAGGAGACACTGCAGCAAACAGCAACTTGGAGGAAATTGAGCTACTTCGGCCATGTGATGAGATCTAACGGTTTGGAAAAGGAGCTGATGACGGCATGCGGTGAGGGACGGAGAAGATGCGGAAGACCAAGGAAGAAATGGTTGGATGAAGTACAGGAAAAGTCTGGCATGAGACTGGAGGAACTAAGAGAGGCGACTAGGGAGAGGATCAACTGGAGAAGATGCACCAGGGCTTTCGCCAGAGCTCCAGTAGCTGACGGCACCAGGTGACCAGGTGAATAATATTATAAGGGACGACTTTGTTTTTTCACATGCACGCACAGTCGCACACGGTTTCAAAATATTTTGGTAGGTTTCTATTTCTGGGGTTTTAAGTGGAAATTGCATCAAAATGCAAAATATTTATTTAAGATGCTCAGAATGTATTTTTTAGAAGGTTTTGTACCCACAAACCCTCTGAACTTCGCCTGTGCTACACAAACTGGAACCCTTTACTCCCCGCATTACAAAGGGAGCACTGTAACCAATCAGAGGTACGGATGACCCACAGTGGTCGCGCTGTCATGGATCCATGACCTGATTTCATGACCTTTAACCTTTCCTGATTTCAGGTCAATGACTGGTGAGGGAAACTTCAACTGGCGATACGTCTTTCGCTTCGATTATCTGAAAGCGGAAGACAAGATCGTCTTCAAGAAAAGTCAGATGCTCGGAATGAGCGAAATCGAGTACAAGACTCCTCCGAACCTAACGATACAAGTCTGGGATGCGGACCTCGTCTCTGCCGACGACTTCTTGGGTTCGTTTTTTTGTTGTAATTTATTTATGCAATGTCATTCTTTCGGATTTTTTCATCTTATTATTATATTGCTATTGTTGTTAAAAAATTACTAATTATTATTATTACTTCTATTTTATATTATTACTATTGTTATGACTAAAATTATTACTATTTTTATTATTACGTCTTCTATTGCTATTGTTGTTACTATAATAATATTAGTAGTAGAAGTAGTTGTATTTTTACTATTATTACTATTGTTGTTGCTATAATTATTATTGCTATTATTATTAATTATTGTTTATGTATACATAGATCTTCTAGTGGCCAGACACAGTTTTTCCTGTTTTCCAGTTTTTACTATCAGTTGGTATTTTGGCATTCCAATTTCCCGATGAATCTGCTCCTGCCTCTAGGCGAAGTCATTGTTATTTCCTGCATTGTTCTTCTGCAACAATAATCAGGTTCCATAACGTTGAATCTGAATAAGTTGGTGAAGCCGGCAAAGGACGTCAAGAAATGTTCATTGCGGATGGTTGAGAAGGCGGGAAAAGTACCGACGCTGAATCTCTTCAAGAACAAGCGATGCAAGGGATGGTGGCCGATGCATGCCAGGGAGAAGGAGGAAGGAGAGGATGACAAAACGGCAAAGCTTATACTCAAGGTAACTAACCATGCTTCAGTGAAGGTAATGACTGCTAAAGGTAACCCATACTTAACCCTCACCCTCATTCCTGGGGTCCAGGCGGACCCCAGGCGTATTGTCGTAGGTGTAACTTTTGTTTGCAACGTGGCACAACTCTAAGATTTTATGTATTTGTCAGTCATTCATCGATCTATAATTGCGTGCTTTTATAGGTCAGTATAAAATTTCAAAGATATAAAAATTTTGATATTTCAATTGGGGTCCAGATGGACCCTAGGGGTCCAATTGGACCCCACAAGCATAAAACTATTAAAATAACAGAAGCATAATTATAATAAACACAAATTTCTAGTAAACTTTGGCACACAGCAATAGAGCATTATGGTTACAGACACTTTCCAAGAAATATGACTCAGAATAGTGCGTCATAATTGCATGTTGGTAGACCCAATCTTCCGGGCCTGCAGGCTGAAGAAACCGCATAGGCCTTAGTTGTTCCATATGCATGACCTACAAGATTTTGTTTGTCTTACTCCTGGAATTGGTAGATTATGAGAAAGTAGCACCACAACACTTTTACCTGTTTATTATACCTGTTATGAAGGACACAGTGGCCAATGAAACACATTCCATAATCACAGATTATCATCTCCAAATGAAATTTTACTTAGCGACATTATTACCAATACGTGGAATCCGAATACGACAGCAGAGATAGCTTCCATTAGGCCTATGCTACTAGTTCTCACTCAACTGGCTGGAACACAGAGAGCCAAATAATAAAGGCCTCTGGCTCTCGGCATAACATGCAGTGAAGCTAATATCGAAAATGGCCAGTAATTCTCTACCGCAACGTGACCGTTAATCGTAATAGGCCTATTGCGCTTTCTTATAAAATCTTATAAAAAATATGCTTTTGTAAGAAAAATAACTCAATGGGAAATGTGTTCTATAATGTGTAGAGAAAGATTTATGAAATTGTTGTTGTTGGAAGCCATTGATTACTCAAAATAACTGCTTTGGTGGTTGGGGTCCAAGCGGACCCCAGGTATGCAAATACGTAACTTTCATGACCAATGTGGATGAGGGTTAAGGTGACTTATGCTTAAGGTGACCTATGCTTAAAGTGACTTATGTTGAAGGCGGCAACTCATGCTTGAGGTGACTCATGCTGGAGGTAACTTGTGCATGAGGTAGCTCATGGTAAATGTAACTCAGGTTTAACCCTTTACCCGTTAATTTTTAAATTTTAAGCCCGTTTTTAGTGGATATTCTCGGGGCAAACGGGTAAAAGATTAAAGTAACCCATGCTAAAGTTAACTTACAAGTGGTAAAGGTTATTCATGCTAATACGACTCATACTCAAGGCAAGGTAACCTATGGTTAAGGTGACTCATGCCCAATGTAATTTATGTTTTTTAATGAATGAATGAATGAATAGCATGCGATGTGTACCGGTACAATACAATACATTACGTTGATTGCCATTACAACAGTGCCTTGGATTGTTGCATTCAGGGTAAGGTTGAAGCTGAGTTACATCTTCTGACTGCGGAAGAGGCGGACAAGAACCCGGTGGGATTGGGTCGTGAGGACCCCGAGAAACTACCCGACCCAAAGTAAGTGTACTTTTTCATATTGTAATTACACTCTGTATAGATACAGAACAACCTAGTCATAGGAGCTCTCTGTGTGTGGGAGCCCCAAGGAAACAGAGCACCATTAAATGTAGCATTTTTAGCTTATTCAATTTTCTGGATTCACCAGCTACTTTAAGTTATTTGATTTTACTCTTTAGTGCTATTATTGTGGCTTTTTATGCCTTTGTGTCAGTCTTTGCAGTATATTTGCGCTTATTTTGCAAAGCAAGCTTGCTTTTTTAAATTTTAGTTTTGTTAAAATTTGTATATTTCTGTCTAGTCTACGTATTGCCATATTCATTATTACCGATCAGCTTGGCTTAATTCTTGCAATGCAATTTGCATTGATTAGTACAGAGCTTCTTGCCACCACAGTTGCCAGGCATTGTTCAAATAATTGCTTTTTAATTGAAAGTTAAATTATGCTGCTTCATATTCCAATTTAAGCTTTTGCACATGTTATTATTGTCCTATCTGCTGATTTGTTGTTAGAGGAATTTTTATATCACGACTTGCTGTTTAATGACACTTGTCGTGATAAAAATGAATAAATGTTGCCCTCCTCTTTTATCAAAGCTTGAGTCTAGCATTTCCACAATAGTGGCAGAGTTATATTGACCGCTGTAGCACATCCCAAAACGGTTGTTTCAAACCCAAAAAATTATTGAGTGTGTACGCTGTACATGAGGGCTAAACAATACGTTATGGTCAACATGATTATAAACATCAATATGATTATAAACGTACATATACTTAACTAACATTGTCTCGACTAAACCATAGACGACCGGATTCCTCTTTCCTGTGGATCTTCAATCCTTTGAAGTCGATCCGGTACATCCTGTGGAAGAACTACAAGTGGTATATCATTACGTTCATCGTCATCATTGCTCTCGTCCTACTTGTCCTCGTCTTCATCTACCACATGCCAAACTACCTGGCATGGTACGTCTTCAACCACTAGAAAAACACAAACTCCTCTCGCACGAAAGTCACTCTCGGTTCTGACAGTAACCACGAAATGATGTGTTCCTCTTTTGAATTTTTTTATTTTTATGATGTTTATTTCGTTCTTCTTGATCTGTTAATGAATTTTGTGACAGTCTCGTGTGCGGTAAGCAGCAGCAAGCATTTGATACGGTTTGACGGTTTTATTGTTGATTATGTCAAAGAAATTGTATTTTAGAATTCAAGCAAGCAGTTGATAAGGTTTGGCAGTTTATTTGATTGTCACTTTGCTGGAATAGATTTTTGGAATGGGTTAAGAAAAGTTTTGTGTCAGAATCTGAGAAACCATTTGATAAAGTTGGAGAGTTATCATAAATTTTCTTTATTTGAAAAATTAGCTTATATGCATAAAAATATCTGATATTAAAAATCTTAGACACTTTTGTATATAGGTAAGGGGAAAAGATGTTTGATAAATTAGTATCATGATACATTGTAGCTACTATTGTGCAATTGGAATTGTGAATTATTATATTTATATGAGCATGGTATTGCAAATTGAGTTCAGGCAATTTGCGTGTGCAATAGCACGATGTATCTTACTAACATATTTTGTAAGGTTAACGGACAAAGTTGATGGCGTCAACTTTCTGTACAGAAAAAAGAAAAATTGTAAGAGAATTTTTCAAAAGTTATTGTTCCTGCAGAAGACTCATTCAGATTAGGCTTTGAGGTGAAAGAACAAAAACTAGAAAATTGTCTTGTTCTGGCAGTTACATTTCTGTTTTTCATTCCTTCTCCTTCAATTCGTGGGAGACATTCGATAACTCCGGTGAAATGCGAAGTTTTCCATTGAACTTGATGTTGACTTTTCTAATGTCCTTGCTGCATTCAGGCTTTGCTCATAGATTTCAAGATGAGTTGGAGAATGTATTCCAGTAGTATTTGGACTTCGGAAGGTACTCGGTACTTGCTTCTAGATCATGAGGCAAGGTTCTCTGAGTTTGGTACAATACTCATGCTTCAGGCATTTGTAGAGTTAAGAAATATTAAATTCCTTTAATAATATTGTATGTGTTAGGCACTTGATAAAGTTGTTTAGAAATTAGGAATTCCAGGCCGCTGATACTGTTGTTACACGACATTATTTGGTAAGATACTAATGCACCATACATCTGATCAAGTTGTGCCAAATTAATGTGTTCATTGCAGACACTTGCTTCTTTTGCTTCGTTTTGCTTTCACTTTCAGCATTTGTAGTCTAAGATGTGTTTCATATGTTCTACATTTGAGCAGATTGTTTTTCACAACAATGACATTTATCTTTCAAAAATATTTTTGAAGAATTAGATGTAAAATATGAGTAGATGATTACCTGCTAGCAACATTAACTGAGATGACAAAATAGTTTTACTGTGACTGAAGTTTAAATAACACATATTTTGATTACTCAGTACATATTGGAGAAATAGTTTGGTAATTAAGCACATAATGAAGAAGAAACATTTTGGTGATTCAGTAAATATTACAGAAATATTTTGGCAGGTGAATTCACATAACCTTTAAGAAATTTATATTTTTAATAATTCGAAAAATTTCGGAGAAGTATTTTTGTAACTGAATTGGAGTAATATTTTGGTAATTTTTTTAAAATTTGGTAATATGTTGCTTATTTAAGAAATGTTTTGGTAATTCAATAAATGTTCAACACAAAAATCTTTCAATTAGAAGAAGTTCTTGCAGACAGAGCTCTGACTTAGATTTTCTATTGGTGACTTATTTAGAGGCATACAACTTTACATGCTTATTAAGGTAATCTTTGACTTTTTCGGTCAATTATTTCATGTTCACAGCATTGAATACATGAAACCATTGCAAAGACTTATATTCCAAAAAATTAGATATTTTTATTGAAAATAATATTTTTATATTTTATGAATGGTTATGACTTGCATTATCAACAGATGTAATTCTCAGTAAATCGCTTAAGTATAATTTTATGCTCACATTATGCCTTGTTAATTTTACTATTTTCTTCTTAAGGAATACACAGAAGATGCTTGTAAAATCGGATGCATTTTTTGTTTTTAAACATAAAAATGTGATGCTTCATTTTCATTTAGAGTTGATTTAGTTCCTCATAGGCTTTGCTGAAATGATTCGAATTGATTTTATAAGGAGAGTTGTTTCACGCTGTTAATTGCTCAGTAGCATTGGCAATTTTATATCAGACTTTGCAAATCATGGCTTCACAACAAACCACGGCTTATCAGTTGTTTGAGCTTTGTCTATTAGCCTATATGTAGAGATTTTATATGTTTGGAGAATCAGGACTGTAACTTTTTAAAACTTTTTCAGGATTTTTACTTTGAAAATGTGACTGCATATTGCCTTTTAAAATCAGTTTTGCAAAATATCCTGACTCTATTTTATTAGACCTCAGCTTGCTTTCTTTGAAAAGTCGTGTTTGCATAAATTAGCATTAAATATGCAAGTGATGTCTACCGTCTGCTAAGTAGACATAATATATTCCGAATAATGTAATGTAAATAGTTTGATAGTTTGAAAGGCTGCCCTCCTCTACTCTGCTGCCTTGGGACGGGCACCACTAGATTATAGACAGAGGCGGTGATGAGACGAACGTATGCCCTGTTTATAAGTATTCCTAATCAGCAATAAGTATGAATAGTTAATTAAGACTCTGCTAGAGTCGAGTTGGTGGGTAAGTATCGGTGCCGATATTTTTATCGCATAAAGCAGATACGGTGACGGTCTCTGCGGGAGCACGTTGAATATATGTAACCTAACGATTGGTGGTTCCTGCCTGCTTTCGAACGTCATGTAGCGGCCTAAAAACCTTGGGCAATTTATTCTTGTGTGCTTGTTCTTGTGCACTTGCCTCTGTGTACTTATTGGCATGCACTTTTTCGTTTGTAATTGTTAATGTGTATATAATATTTGCATGTACTTGTTCATGTGTACTTGTTCGTGTGTACTTTTTGTATGTAGGCTACTTATTTCTGTGTGCTTATTCACGTGTAGGCTACTTGTTCGTGTACACATATTTCTGTGTACTTATTCATTTGTCCTTGTTTGTGTGTACTTGTTTGTGTGCGTATTCAAGTGTTCTTATTCGTGTGTAATTGCTCATGTTGTTACGTTCGTCTAGGAGATGATAGAATGAAAGTAAGGCCCCGGGTTGAAATAACATAAGAGTTTAATAACAAGAGCAGTATGTACAGGCGAAAAGCACTTAAATAAGGTCTTAACTAGAGTCATACCGTTACAAGCAGGGCGTAGAACCACCAAGCAGGCGAAGAGACACGACCAAACGGACGACGGGTCCAAACGAACATCCCAGCAAGGAACAACCAACGGGGTTGAACAGCAAACGGTGTCCTCACACACCAAACGACCAAACGACCATCCGGTCCCAAAAGAAAGCAAGCGGTCCTTTCCACGACAAACGGTGTCCTAACTATCACATGAGTTAATCTTATTTATAGTCATCGCAAGTAGACTAATGTTCACGCGCGCATGACACTCCTTTACACGCACAGCAAACGCACAGCTGGTCAAGTCATGTCTAGTAATAGCAGCATAAAGTGTTAGAGACACGAGTGTCTAACAATGTGTACTTGTTTGTGTATCTTTGCTTGTGCGTGAATGCTCGTGTGTTCTTGGTTATGTGTACTTGTTCAAATGTACTTGTCTTGCACATCAGATGAGACTGCTGAAATTGCAAACGCAGTATAGATGCAATAACAAATTAAAAAATAGAGGATGACGAGGCTGTTAGCCAGAGCAATGATGGAGATAATAAAGGTTTTAGTGCTATAACAAGAATTATATAATTAGCCATTTTTGATTGATCCATGGTGGTTGTAACTGAACAAACCAGACAACTTGAACTGCGCCTCAGATTCACATTTCTAGTCGACTTTGAAAACGTTATGAATTTTATAATTGCGATAATTGTAGGTCTATTAAAAAATAATTCCCAAGTCCCAACTACGGAAGCCGTGCACTAATCTTGAAGCCTAAAAAATCTTGAAGCTACAAATCTTAAAGCCTCGTATCTTGAAGCCACAAATTCTGCAGCTAAAAATGTTGCATTCACAAATCCTGAAGCCACAAATCTTGAATCCTCATATCTTGAAACCTCAAATCTTAAAGCCATAGGCCTATATCTCTCTGCGTGTAAATTGTGCGGCTTTACAAATGGTGCAATGGAAGGGATACGGACCATATAGGCTAGTCTACGGAAATCTGGTGAGTTAAAGAAGCCTCAAGTCGATAGGCCTAGTGCAAAAAATATTATGAGGGCAGTGGCAGCTAAGCCCCCCTACCCACCTGGATTTGAAGAACAACCCACCTTCCCATCTAGCCTATATTATGGGAAACCAACAACAGACTATAGTAAATGTCCAAAACGTAGGCCTACTTTAACACAACCCACACTTAGGCCTAATATGAAGTTCGGTGGAGATCGGTCTCCGAACGCCACCATTAGGCTAGTAGGCATACTGGCATAGGCCTATAGCCTACTAGGCCTATCTATAGACGCGAATGGACGCAGATGCGCAATGGGCGATCAACGTCAAATTTCAACCTCAATGTAGGCCATAAATTTATCAAAAATTGCGAATTTTATCAAGCCGGAGTTAAGGTAAGTTTCTTCTTTTGTGGGTCGATCCAATTGTCGTAGCATTGGCCTATCTGCTTCAGCTCCTAGACTGAAGAAACTGTTTGGCTTGCTTGGCTTTGCTGTTTGGAAGTTTGCAATCGTAAAATTACAATTAGACCTTGGTTTAATTTGCTTATCCGATTCGTAATATAAAAAAGGTTAGGTCTATTTATCAAATGACTGCAGATTCCGATAGGGCACAAATCACAATGATCTAGGCCTAAGTCCCTAAGCGTAGGTTACTAACAAAGCCTACTTACACATAATAGGCTAGGCCTATAATTATTGGAACGTTCATAAATGACGTCACGCACCTAGGGGGAAGGGCCTACATTGTGACGATGTGTGACGACCCCATACTAGGTAGCCTAGGCCTATTATAGAAATTTTGTATTGGCGCATGACGAGAGGAGGGGGGGTCAAAAATCGTCCAAAATTGAAAAACTAATTATCGCTTAGCCTATATAATACACATAAAAGCAATTCTTAAGCCATAGGCCTACCTGCGATTTCATTTTTTAGGCGTGGTCCATGACTGGGGGCGTAGGCCTATGTGGAGTAGAAATCTCGAACCTTTATGTCTATGCTGGCGGGGATTTTAACGGTTGAACCTCCGACATCTCAATTTCTTAAGTGACAGTCCAACACGATAATAATTGCTACACAATCAAGCGCTCCCCAACACAGAACTAATGAAGAAATAAGCAAGAGAGAGAGAATCTGAGAGATAGGCAAAAGTAAAAGAGACACAAGATAAATAAAATAAAAGGAGCGAAATAAATCATTGCAGATGAACAGCACAATAAACGAAAGGTTACAAATGTGCAGCTAAGCAAATTAATAGTTAAACAGCGAATTAGCCTAAATGAATGAATAGAAAAAGCAGGTAGGTCTATGCATATGCTTTAGTTAAATAAAAATTATGGCTAAATGAATAAAAAAAAACCGTATATATATAGCCTATAATGCATACTATTATATAGGCTATAAAAATAGCTGAATAACTGAATAATTACATAGGCCTAAATGAATGGCGTAATTATTGCTTAGCTAAATATATGAATAGCTAAATAAAATGGCTAAATAAATAGACACTAAGTGACTAAATAACTAAATGGCTGCATAGGTTTTTGCCAAATTAATAGATAATAATTACAATAAAATATTATAAACAATAATTTTATCACAAAAACGGATGAATAAAACATGTTTTGTGGACTATTATAGGCGACCGGACTCGTCGTTCCTGTGGATTCTGAATCCGATGAAGGCCTTCCGGTACATCATCTGGAAGAACTACAAATGGCTTCTCTTCAAAGTTCTCCTTTTCCTTGCTCTCGCCGCCTTCATAGTCATGTTCTTCTACTCATTTCCAACGTACATGGCACAGAAACTTTTCAGCATCGAATTCTAGCTACGTTAATTGAACCAACTTTGTTTCTACTCTCCAGCAATTATGATTATACTCACGAAGTTCGACCTGCATAATTTGACAGTGTGGTTTCAAATGCTGAAATCGAGCAATGATTTTTGTAAAGATAGTTAACCTAATGTGCCGACAAAATAATATTATATTCTGAAGTTTAATCGACAGATTCTGAATTTCGACCTGCATAATTATTCTGAAGTCGTCTACTGCAGTTATTCGAAGCGGACATCAGACTAAAATCTTTGGTAGTTGTTTTTAGAGGGTCTGCACATAGGTCTATCAATGAACGCTTAAAAGACATATTAATCAATACATATTAATCAATCAATCAATTCGTCAATTCATCTATCCATCCATCCATCTATCCATCTATAGGCCTATGTTCATACATCAATCCATCATTCCATCCATTCTTCCATCCATCTTGTTGTCTCAATACATATCTCATTTTACGTGCATACACACGTAGGCTACGTAGCCTACACACACGTACACGCACGCAATTCAAATGACTCTTTAGTTGTTGTGGTAATAAACAGTATAATACTGAAATGCGCGGAATGACAGGTAATGATAGCAGGTAAACAATAAAAAAAATATTAGTCAGAGGTGTTGAATGACTATTTCGATTGGCAGACATTCACTCGACACTAATAAACACAACGAACAATGATGGACATCAGTCAGACATACAGACACACACAGATAAACACAAAGACCAACAGACAAGCGGATAGGTGTCCGAAGTTTTCAAGACTGGAGATCGGCTTCCTCAAACTTACCCTGATCGATCCAAACCACACTATGGTGATCCCCACATTGAAAATATCTCGCTCGCGACTGCTCCTGTTGTCTCTAGGCCTATGTCTTTCTGTGTGTATGTTTGTCTGTCTGTCTGTCTGTCTGTCTGTCTGTTTGTCTCACTGTAGAATTGGTATATATAGTGGTAGTGGTAGCACTAGTATGCCAATATCTTAGTAGAAATTGTAATAGTAGTAGTAATAGGTCTAGTAGTAGTTGTTGTTGTTGCTGTTGTAAAAGTAGTAGTAGCAGTTGTGGTGGTGGTTGATGGTGGTGATGGTGACGATAGTGGTGGTGATGGTGGTGATGGTGGTGACGATGGTGGTGATGATG
Source organism: Lumbricus rubellus (assembly GCA_945859605.1). Lineage (NCBI taxonomy): Eukaryota > Metazoa > Annelida > Clitellata > Crassiclitellata > Lumbricidae > Lumbricus > Lumbricus rubellus. Next base: position 3,872,598 of record OX243811.1, on the reverse strand, counting down.
GTGGTGGTGGTGATGATGGCGGTGATGATGGTGGTGGTGATGGTGGTGGTGATGGTGGTGGTGATGATGGTGGTGATGGTGACGAACAGCACACCACACCGACAAGTCCGAGGTTCCCAATATATCGTGAGTAATGGTTCGCGTCCGTAGTCTATCCTTGCAATTCTACGATGATCACCAGCAGCAGCAGCAGCAGACCATCCCCGTTCCGCTGTCTGCTTTCGCCCGTCACGCATCAGTGACCAGCTTTCCACTTCACTGAACCTGACAACGGCTGCGGAAGCTGGCCATTGCGCACGCATCACAGCACCGGAGAAGCTATTGCGGTTGGTAGAGGCCGTTTCATAGTTTTGCTACGACGTCGTCATTGCTTGTTGCCATTGTTTTACTCGTTGTCGTCGTTGCAATTGTTGTCGTTTCCCTTGTTGCCTCAGTAGTCGTTGTCATTGTCTTTTACTTTCGTTGTCTTCATTGCCGTCGTCGTTGTTTTTGTCGTCGTCGTTGTTACACGCCATCATAGTCACCCTCCTCCTTTATCGAGGTTCCGGACTGGCATCGCCAGCAGTAGCGTAACTAGAATTTTTCGCTGGGGGCTTAAGCCTTGCACTACGAATGCGGTAGCCAAGCGGCCCGAGTCTATAGTGGTGCAAGGGGCTGTGCAACGGCTTGATTTATTTGGGGGTTTCAACTTCGTTTGAGGGTGGGGGCTTAAGAGAGATAGGCGGCGTCGTTGGGCATAGGCCTATGAACCTGCCTCGTGAAGGCAGAGAATAAAAGGACGATAGAAGTGGCACTATTATTCTTATCTTCGGTCTCAACACAGTGGACAAAAATTATTATGGTGCATTTACTTAAGCTAGTGAAAACTGGATGTAGGTCTTTTAAGCGTTCATTGATAGACCTATGTGCAGACCCTCTAAAAACAACTACCAAAGATTTTAGTCTGATGTCCGCTTCGAATAACTGCAGTAGACGACTTCAGAATAATTATGCAGGTCGAAATTCAGAATCTGTCGATTAAATTTCAGAATATAATATTATTTTGTCGGCACATTAGGTTAACTATCTTTACAAAAATCATTGCTCGATTTCAGCATTTGAAACCACACTGTCAAATTATGCAGGTCGAACTTCGTGAGTATAATCATAATTGCTGGAGAGTAGAAACAAAGTTGGTTCAATTAACGTAGCTAGAATTCGATGCTAAAAAGTTTCTGTGCCATGTACGTTGGAAATGAGTAGAAGAACATGACTATGAAGGCGGCGAGAGCAAGGAAGAGGAGAACTTTGAAGAGAAGCCATTTGTAATTCTTCCAGATGATGTACCGGAAGGCCTTCATCGGATTCAGGATCCACAGGAACGAAGAATCCGGTCACCTTTAATAGTCGACAAAACATGCTTTAGTCATTCGTTTTTTAGGAATTAAATCATTGTTTATATTTATTTATTTATTATATTATCTATTAATTTGGCAATAGCCCGCGGTGGTATGGAATGATATTATCTGCCAGATCATGATGTAATAATACACAGAAGCTTATTGGCACGAGAGAGAGCGCTAAACAAAGGCCTAATATTTTCACAGATGATTGATTGATTGACAGACAGACAAACATACAGCTGGACAGACAGACAGAAAGACAGACAGACAGGCAAATAGTTGGATAGATAGATAGATAGACGGACCAATTTTTAGGCAGGCATATGGGCCTATAGCCTACACATAGTCGCACGGTTCGCACCTTCTTAAACTGGACTAAAACATTGTTTAAAAAAGACACGGCGACGACAACATGCGTAAGAAGAAACGATTATATCATCATCATCATCAACAACAACAACAGGAGCAACATCATCATCTTCGTCGTCGTCATCATCACAACTTATACTCCTAGACCTAATATTACTATTACTTCAATTATGCGTGCAATTTACTTCCTATAGGCTACTCAGTTGGACTTAATGACTGGGTTTTGTCCTGCAGCATTCAGTATCATTAGGCCTGATATATAGACCGCAGAATGTACATTGTGTATCAATGGTCACCTGGAACCTCTCCTCCAATTACAGCTATAGGCTTCAGACAATGCATCAGCATGATATTATCTGCCAGATCATGATGTAATAATACACAGAAGCTTATTGGCACGAGAGAGAGAGCGCTAAACAAAGGCCTAATATTTTCACAGATGACTATTTAGTAGTATTTAGTCCGCCGACGGTTCAAGGGCTATGATGCGCTGGCCACTTGTGTTCATCGGCATTTGCACTGTCTAGGCCTACTGCTCACGGACATTTGGAAACAGCTGCAGCTTATCATCATCACACCTGCCTGCGTCATGTGAATTTCACTCTACCAACACAGGTAAGTTAATAATTGGTCTATTTTTTAGGTAATTAGTTGTTTGTAGTTGGGCCGATGTTTAATTATCAACAAATTCTCAGCTGTAAATAGACAATTAGACATGTCTATTAATCTGCCTGTAATCTGAATTCAGTAAGCTTGTTTATTACTATTATAATTATTATAATTATTAATATTATAAGATAAGATATGAAATAAACAAATTCAATTAACAATAATAAATAAATAAAATAATGAATGAATTATTAGATTAATAACAAACGAGCCCTACTTTTTCAGCTGAATTGTTGCTCATAACAATTCACTGTAGAACTGCTTGGTCACCAAAAACAGATCTCTTCATACTATAGCTCCATAAATTCCCCAAAGTCGTAAATTTTTATGGCCTCTCACGGGGGTGGGTCCATATACATGTATATACTGCTGCACGGCAGGACCAACCTCTCAAGACTCAAGTCCAAGTAGATCATAATTATAAAGTTCATTAAGAGCAGTGAGCTGATCGCATAGACAAACAAACAATAAAGCACTAAATAATGCTGATTTTGCCCTACTTCCAAAGTTCAGAGGTGCTCACACCCATGCTGGGAGCGCCTCTGAGTAACTTTCTTGAAGAGGTAGGCCTACTATGTAAATTTCTAGAACGAATGAACGAATGAATATATATATATATATAGTTGGTGCTGCTCAATAATTGTGGGTGAAGGACGTCTCTATATATAGGATCCTTATATAACGGCTACTTGAGGGGAAAAACAACTTTGTCAATATTGTTCCGATTGCTCACAGACGATTAATTAAGTCGTGATGGCGCAGGTGGAGGTCCACCTCTAATTTCTAAGAATCAGATATTTATTAGATTCTTTCGAACCATAAACCTGCATCCAGGCTTGAGACTGGGAGGGAGGTTTAAGTAGGGTAGTAAGGTAACTTGGTTAGCACTCTGGCACGAAGAGCGTTCGGATGTGGGATCGCTTTTCGCAATTCTCCCGAAGGTCCACTCAACCTACCAATCGGCAGGTGGCTATAGATGCATATGAGTAGTCGGACGTGATGGGCGCCTTCCATGGCTGCCGACAGTTAAATTTGACTCCTGTAATAACTTACGATAATCTGATCACACTATGAATTATAATCATATTGCGTTGTGTCAGTTTTAAAATTAAACAAAGACTACTACGGTCTTTTTTATTGCTATTGTCACTATCGTGGTTCAATAGAAGTTAATAAAATAATACCTGATTCTAGAAATTACCGGAATATTGCATGCAGTTTGTAGAGTAGCCTATAGGCCTATTTTTCCTACTCTCCGCATAACAAACAGAACGTTCTATCAATTCGCCTATACCATGCTTGCCTTAGAACTCTATAGAAACCGTTCGAACAAGTTTGCAGGTCCACACTAGTGAACTCCTGCATGCATGTAGAACGCTGCTGCTAACAACCGATTGTTCGCTGGTTTTGTTGTATTGTATAAAAAAAACATTGTGCTGTCGATCCTATTGCTCTCTCTGTGCGGGAATTAAGCCGTGAGAGAGACAAACGCACCAAAGACAATGCCTTGCCGATTGAACAATGGAGCTACTGGACTATTATAATAATACAGCAGACGACCCTTTGTAATTAAAGCAATCGTAAATTCTTGTTCCATGTCTAAGCTAAAACTCGAAGGCTGATTCATGTATAACACAAGGCTGGATCATCAATGATAGTCATGGGCGTCCGCAGCGGGACGCAAGGGGGCGCAAGTGCGTCCCCCTGGATTTTTCGCATAGTTGCACATAAATGAGATTATTTGGTTTTGATTGTTACAACGCAATTTTCAATTTGATTATATATCGATTCGTTCTACAAGTTGAACCTATAGGCTAGCCTATAATATAGGCCTATCTTTCTTTGGGCGCATAATGTGTAGGTAGGCTATGATTCTCTCGTGATAATACGGAAATTCAAACTGTCACCCAATAAATTTAGACCACGTGACAATTATTTAAAAGTTTCCGCCCCTCTAGAAAAATTCCTGCGGACGCCCATGATGATAGTACTCCCTATAATTATGATATTACTCCCACGGCTTCCAAGAACAATGCGTGTTCACATTGCTCACGGTCAATGTTATTTTAATGGTAGACGATTATAAGGCCAAAGCAGTTTCTCAATTTCTTAGGCGTCTCTGTATACGCAGAAACTCCTTTAGTCTCTGTATTATGTGCAGAAAGTCCTTTAGTCTCTGTATGTGCAGAAAGTCCTTAGCAACGTAGTTCCAATATTTACTGAACCATTTGAAGGATTTGTAGACTCAGTGAAGGCAATGTTCTCAGCACGTATCACAAACAATGCGACATTCCATTGTGTATGTGCATTTTATATACAAATATATTGTATACATGTTCGTGCGGGAGCACTGCATAAGGCAGAAAATCAAAAGGCAGAAAATCAAAAGGCAGAAAATCAAAAGGCAGAAAAATAATAAGGCAGAAAAATCAAAAGGCAGAAGAATCAAAAGGCAGAAAATCAAAAGGCAGAAAGTCAAAAGGCAGAAAAATCAAAAGGCAGAAAATCAAAAGGCAGAAGAATCAAAAGGCAGAAAATCAAAAGGCAGAAAAATCAAAAGGCAGAAAAATCAAAAAGCAGAAACTCATGAAGATGTTGCATAACAAACTCAATATTTCATCCGTAGTGTTAGAACACAACAAATATAAAGCGCCATTAGCGTTATAAATGTCCTGATTCACCAACTATTTCAAAACATACAAAAATCGGCCTGTATGCCTAATGTTATAATGTTCGATGGTAAACCGATTAATCAGTTTCAACAGGTTGAAAGTAATTGTGCATTTATATTTAGGCGGCAAAGTGGAGCTTACATATGTCACGATAAACACTACGACACACAGGGCAGACGTGGTTTGTGCCGCCATTTCATTTTCTGCCTTTTCATTTTCTGGGGTCACATTAGGCTATTGTTTGTTTAATGCAAGTAACTGCCTTTTGATTTTCTGCCTTTTGATTTTCTGCCTTTTGATTTTTCTGCCTTTTGATTTTTCTGCCCTTTGATTTTTCTGCCTTATTATTTTTCTGCCTTTTGATTTTCTGCCTTTTGATTTTCTGCCTTTTGATTTTCTGCCTTTTGATTTTCTGCCTTTTGATTTTCTGCCTTTTGATTTTCTGCCTTTTGATTTTCTGCCTTATGCAGTAGACCCGTTCGTGCGTGTGATGGAGATGAGCTAGACAAGTCCTATGCATAAATGAACGAACGAATTAACGAATGAATGATTGAACGATTGAATGAACGAGAGAATGAATGAATGAATGAATGAACGAACCAACGAACGAATGAATGAATGAACGTCTAACGAATGAATAAATATAGTTTAATGCTACACCGACGAACCACTTTCTTAAGATGAGCGTGCATGCAATTCTAAGAGAGGTCATAATAATTATTATTTTTGGCAGGTGCAAACGAACTCGGCTTTACGCCGCTGCCATAATATTATAGAAACAACCTGTCTGCAGCCTAGAGTAACAAGTTGCACACGAGTTCTTATAATTTTTGTAACGAAGATTCCGAGGTTTAGACATGATTGTAGAGAAATGCCAGCTGTATCCTGATGGCTGCATGCTCCTTGAGATTAATTTTTAGGTGGTCGCTATTTTTCTACCACTCGCACACAAACACGCATACATGCAAACGCACACGGACACGCACACGCATACATGCACTCACGCGCACCTGCACGCACGCTCACACCTACTCACATCTACACACGCACACCTCAACACACGCCTACACACACGCTTACACCCACACACCCACCCACGCACACACACACACACACTCACGTTTACTCTCATCTACACAAGCACACCTACACACGCCTATACTCTCATGCCTTCCCTATAGGCCTACATACGTCCGCAAACTTATTGCATGGATGCATTGCAGAGCCCTTCATGTAGGCCGTATAATAATTATTAAGGCTATAGGCCCTATCAGGGCCGGATTAACCAGTACGCCATGTCTGCCATGGCGGCGGGCCCCCCGTCATCAGGGGCCCCCCGTGCTCGAAAAAAAAAATTGTTGTGTGCATTTTCCCATTTATTCAACTTCACTTAAAGAACAGTGGGTAAATTTAGGTCATTTGCTGATTTTTTTGAGCGAACATTGCACCATGGGCCCCCTATAGCCTATACGCCTAGCTATGCCTCTTATGATGCCGGTAAAAGACTATATACTGGCCTAATTATAATTGTAGGTCTGTTGATGAAAATAAACGATGATGAAAAACAATGTAATATTTCAATTTTTTGGTGCACAAAAAGGCGATTTTGAAAAGAAATAGGCCGAGTGTATAGAGTCTTTTCCTCTGCTCAAAAATTGGATACAGTGGATAGGCCTATTTTTCATTAACTCCAAAGTAACAGTCACGTCAGATGGGTCAAAGGAAGGACAGGATCGGTAGGCCTATGTTTAATGGTAGTTAAGCGCCATGCAATGAAGGCTTCTGAAGGCGGACCTACATAATTTTGTTGAGCCTGAAATTTGTGAGTCTGATATATGGTTTAGAGGTTATATTTCTGTTATGGTCTCTTAGATACTGTTCCTTTCAATTACATTCTTGACCAATTTGTCACCGCCAAGAGTTAAAAAATGTGAACCATAGCATGCATGGCGCCCGAACAGGCAGAGACTTGACCTTGGCTTTTCAGGGGAGGGGCGAACGAGCAACCGGAGGACGATCGCCGAGGCCCGAGGCTTCAAGCAGCGTAGGGTTTGGAGAGGGCACGTGATGCACATCCCTCCCCATTAAAATTTTTGTTTTTATTATTGTTTATTTGTTTAATTTCCAAACTTTGATGGTAACATTTTCAGCTGTCACCTCAACTAAATTTGCTGAAAGACACGATTGAGACTTCAATAATTATCGTCCTCTCCCTATTGTTTACATTTTTTAAATTTCCCCACTATTATTGTAGCAGTAAAGCTAATCTTAATAAAATTGCTCATTTTCAATGCCGATGGTTGTGGTTTAGGACTTCAGAGAGTTGCCTCCCAATAATATTACTTACAAATTTTTGCACACTGCAACCGCACCTTTTTTAGCTATCATCTTGAAACATTACTCATACATGTAGCCTAATATCAGTGCCAATGGCGTGGTTAAAGAGTTAGACTTCAATGAATGTCTCCAACAATTGTTTAAATGTTTTAATTTGCACACTGTAGCCTAGGTCTAATGTTAGCATTTTAAGCTGTCGTCTTAACGAAATTGCTCATTTTAGAAAAACAGTAGCCTAGATATAACATTGTAGAAATTTATGATATTTCTGAAATATTTCTGAAGTATTTGGGGATACAGTCATCTCTGTATCCAAAAATTTTGGGGACTGTCCTCTGTCCTCCTTGGTAGCCTATCCCGGTATCCGCGTTACCAAACTCGGTATATCATAGGATATAAATGGCTAAACTTTACAATATCTACTGCATTGACGTTTATAAAGTGTCATTTACAAATAGGCCTAATTATATTTAAGTATTTCATTAAGCTAGGCCTACACATAATTAAGTTTGAGTTATAGCCTATATAGCCTAGGCCTAATCAATTATGGGCATGCATAAACATTCGGGAGAGTAAAAGTATGGTCTCGGAAGTTGAGGGTCGATTAAGGGGCCTCCCTGAGAATATGGCGGCGGGCCCCCCGAGGGCTTAATCCGGGCCTGGGCCCTATATAAAACTTTCCCTGGTCATGGTTCTGACTTGATTATGATTTGGTTGAGAATGTTGCTACATATAGGCTACCGTAGCCTACATGTTGAAACCGGTATAGACGAGTCACATTTAATAAAGAGTTTGTGGTTGTCAAACGCGTTTTATCCACATTATCGCAGTTAATTATTCGGTCATTATCGTCTCTGTATTATAATAGATCACAATAATTTATATCGCGTGCTGTAGACAACGTATACGATTTGACATTATCAGTCACCATATGAAATTTCATTAGGTGAGTTTCTGTATGGTTGCATGCTTTCTATACGCGTGTAAAACCCTCAGTCCATTGTAAAGATAGAGATGTCAGCACAGCCTTTGCTTTCCCATCGAACAAACGCTTGAACGGAGAAGTGTTTTGAGAAAAGCGGTCGTGGGATCATTGGTGCCCGCAGATCTTTTTGCAAGAGGGGTACAGCACGGCTAATTGCTTTACAGGAGCTTGAAAATGCAAAGCAGGACATTGAGAACATGGGCATTTACTATTTTTCATAAACGTTTCTAAATATAATTCATCACTTTCATCCTGTGTATCGCTGGTATAATATATAATAGCCTATTATGATTGGAGCTTTTGCGCGAAGAAATTTGTTTAAAATTAGGGCTGTTGATTTAATCGCGTTAACGCGTGCGATTAACGCGTTAAAAAAATTGCGATTAAAAATTTTAACGCATTAATCGCACGCGTTAATTATAACTGATTAAAATGGAATCAGAGGCAGAAAACTTGTTTTAAACGGAATTAAGGCTCATACTTAAAACTAGTCATATATTCCAAATCAGAATTTGAGTATCATCGTAGCAATTCGTCGCTCAATTATCGCCTGCATGCGAACCAAAACATGCGTTAGACACTAACGATGAGACGTCGACATCGGCCGCGTCGCATCGTCCACTAAGACTATCAGGCGGAACTCCAGGAGACGGCAAGAACAATGGATCCAGGTTTCGAAAGATAAATGTTTACAGAAGGACAACTGAGACGAGGGTTGGCAAGAACCGCAACCTCTAGTGAAATTTTTTTGACTAAATAATGACACTCATTAGTTAGACCTATAGGCCTACTAGGGCTAGGCTATTGTTATGGTAATTAATAAGAGCATTTCTTGAACCGACCAATGTAAATAAACTGATCTGCCTATACAATTGGCTGAATAAATAATTAATGTTGATAGTCAGAAAACGGTTGTCTAACTTTCACATTTGGGCCTACATAATTTTAATTAAAGGCGGCTCAAATGAAAAAATTAATGGATTTTGAGCAGTTGACTGATTTTAACAGTGTTTCAATTCTGTCTGTCATACAAAACTGTTCAATAAACTAAATGCAGAAATTCAATAGGCCTAAGCGGCTAAGCCAAAGGTTATGTTTGCAATAAAAAGAATGCATTCAGTCATTAAAATTGTATGCTTCAGGGGTCCTTATGAAATAGTCAGATTAATATATTTGAAGGAAATGTATTGCGATTAATTTGCAGTTAATTGCGATTAAAAAAATTAATCGCGCGATTAATTTTGATAAAAATTTTTAATTGAACAACATCATCAATATCATAGGGCTCAATGCCCGTAAGAGTCCGACGCCACTCTCTGTCTGAGTCTGTCTCGCGTCATGCTGCCCAGCCTCAACCGGTCCGGTCAGCAGGTCAGCTCCATACCATTAACATCTTGGAGCAGCTAGACCACCTTGTCTGATTGAAAAGAATCGTGAGAAAGAGGCATAAAGGACAACATGGGTCAATGCCCGTATGTGTCCCATGCTCTCCCCCAACTCTCTCCACTGGTCCGTCCTAACCGGCCTGTGCAATGTGTGCATGTCTGCTCCACATCATGACACCTTGAAGCATCTGGGTCGCTCTGTCACTTGTGTCGCGGTTTTTGCGGATTTCAATCGTCTTGGTCTTTTCCTGCCAGTGTATCGCCACCCATCTGGCAAACCTTCCTCCTTTGTCCGGGCTTAGGACCGGCACAGGGACGTTGTTGGTTCCCTGTGGCGGAGGATGGATGCAGTTTAACGTCATGCCCAGGACATAATTGAACAACAGCCCTATTTAAAATGCAAAGATATAGCCGTTAAAAAATAGGGGTAGAAAAATATGTGCACTCAATACTGAGCACTGGAAACTGTGCTAAAGTTCTAGCTCAACACAAATAAAATTAGTTTTGGGAGCTAACTGGGATGGTTGAGAAATGAATCGATGGGGGTTGAACCCTTCTAACATCTCCAACGAGATTCCATCCGTGGGCTCGGGGGCGAATTTAGGGGTTTACGGGTTTGTAACCCTCGAATTAAACACCAATTAGGCCTAGGCGTATTATGCAAATTTCTAGAACTGGTTCGGCGTATTTTACAACCACGTCCATTGCAAACAGCAGAAATGGAATATTATGATCTTCAAGTGATGTGGTGTAACCACAGACGACATATGTAAGCATGAGTGTGCGTGTACGTGCGCGGGTGAGTGTGTGCGCGCGTGTGTATAGGCCTATGTGTTTGCAAACGAACTGCAGATCAACATGGGCGAGTTTGGAGAAAGATTCGACGTCTATCTCTAATGAAAGAAAATTTAAAACATTCACGACACACGATAATCACAAGACACACGAAACCCCTCACAGAATAATTATCGCTGTGTCATTGCCCTAGAAATACCCATAATGCGCCGAGCGCTTGGCGGCGTCAACTGCGGCTGATGCAGTCCGGCCTGTCAGCGCTCCACGTAATTTGATATGTCCATGGCTGATATTTATAATTGCAGGGCCTAATCAACGGCGTGCAACGCTATAACCATGCAGACGATCAGTGTTTACGAGTAGTGGCCACATGCAAACTAGCGATATCAGGCTTCAACGAGCTGTGCTTTATCGGTCAAGATGTTTGTTGACTGATAAGATTAATGCGATTGGCGCTGGTTCCATCTTCATGGAATCCGTATAAAGGCTGTGCGTGTCGTGTTGAACATCGGTGTATTGCTAGAGAACAGTCTGAAGCAGGTCCGCTGTTGGTTTTGAATTCAGTTTCTACCCGCGAAGTTGTCATACAAGGTAGGCCTAATTGTTAACTCTATAGGTTTTAAGGTAGGATTATCGTGTCGCAGAAAACTCCGGTTTACAATGCAAAACTCTTCAGTCTGCTTCCTTCTCGGACTTCTACGGCGATAGGTAATCTCGTTCTTCCCCTTCTCCTTCTCCTGCTTCTTCTCCATTGCCTCTCTTTCGTTCCTCTCCTTTTAATTCTTCTCCTTCTTCTCTTTCCTAATTCCCCGTCTTCTCCTGCCTCTGCCTCTGCCAATCTGCCCCTGCCTCCGCGTCTGCCTCTGCCTCTGCCAGTCTGCCTCTTTTTTCTCTCTGAACCAATCGACCATAAACCAAGACATTAACAACAGACTGTCAAGGTATAACCGTATAAACCAAACGACCATGGACATTATAGTACTGATAGGTATATTTAATGTCTAAAACACAGTCCTTCAAAGTTTATAAAGCGATAAAAAACGGAACAAACGAATCGTTGTTTGATGTTTATGTCTAAACAGAATGGAACAGTGGATGCTGCTCATGGAATTTCAATTGTTCTATGAAGGTTGATACAATGAACTTCTGCAGCAAATACTTCGTCGCTTGTTTTGTATCCATTGTCACTCATCGAGGCCATTGTTTCAACTGCTGTTTTTTTTGTTCTTTGTTCTTCTGTTCTGTTGAAGTTGCTTGCTGCCTCACAGTCGGAGCAAGTCTATAAGATCTGACTGTATATGTGTGCCTCTGTGTCTGCGTCTGTGTGCGTCTGGCTATGTGTTTGTCTATGTATGCGTTACTGTATGTATGCTTGTCTCTGTTGTCTGTAGCTTCATATCTGTGCATGCATATCTCATTTCTGTGAGTCTGTGAGTGAGTGAGTGAGCGAGTGAGTGAGTGAGTGTGTCACTGTGTGTGTGTATGAGAGGCATTCTTATGAGTCTGCCTGCGTGAATACCTGCCTGTCTGTCTCTCTGTCCATCCATCCATCCATACATCCGTCCATCCGTCCATCCATCCATCCATCCATCCATCCGTCTATCCATCCATCCATCTGCATCCATCTATCTATCTCTCTGTCCGTCCATCTAGGTTCTAGGACGTCTGTGTGTCTTTCTGTGTGTCGGTGTCTGTCTGTCTGTCTGTCTGTCTGTCTGTCTGTCTGTCTGTCTGCCAGACTGTATACCGTGAGGCAATGAGTACCTTCTGACTGACGTTTGCATGTTTGCAAGTCAATAAAATTCAACCGTTGTTTTCGTTCTTTTGGAGCCATCGCCGACAGCGCTCAAGAAAGTATTTACTCATCTCGATTTTTGCTCTGATTTAATGATCGTGTTCAAGAGTGTTTTTCAGGTCTTAAACTCTTTAAGTGACCGGCTAATAGACGTACGGTGTGTTTAGGACTATCGTGTATAGACCATCATGTGGTGAGCAAATAATATTTGCATGCAGTGTATTATATAGATCTAGTGCTGAGTTGTAAATGTCTTTATTCTGGTGTGGCTCAACGAGGTGTAAACATTACCCACTGTTGTCCAACTTTCTACTCCGTAAAGTCTGTATTTTAGGCCTACTTGTATATATACGGTTCATTCATTCGAGTATTTGCATAGCATTTCTTCAAGGAAACTACTCAAAGGTGCTTCCGACACCAACACGGCCAAAAAGTAGGAGCAGCAGGAGGAGGAGGAGGAGGAGGAAGAGGAAGAGATGAGAGTTGAGGAGGAGGAGGAGAAGGAGGAGGAGGCACATTAGAAAGTGGAAGTTGAGGAGAAGTTGGAGGCGGATCGAGTAGGTGGAGACAGAGGAGGTGGTCGAGGTGAAAGAGGAGGCGGAAAAGGAGGAGGAGCAGGAGCAGGAGGAGATGTTGGATGAGGAAGAGGTGGAGGAGGATTTGGGAAGAGGTTCAGTTGGTGGGTAGAGGAGAAGAAAGAGGAGGAGGTGGACGATGAGGAGCAGGTGGAGGAGGAGAAGGAGGAGATGGAGGAGGAGATGGAGGAGGCGGAGAAGGAAGATAATGAGGAGGAGGAGGTGTGCGAGGAGGATGTGGTGGTGGAGGAGGAGGTGGAGGAGGAGGAGAAAGAAGAAAAAGAAAAAATGAAGAAGTGGAAGAAGAGCAGTCACCTGCCATGCATGGCTAAGAGGCATAGCTCCATTGTTAGGCGACTGTACGCTTTAGAGACCCGCCCAAAGGATTCTTCAAGCCCAGGGCGACAGCAGCCTTTCTAAAGGCCATCTCAACCGTATAGATCTATGCAATAGGTCATGCACGCCGCCGCCAGCGCCAATAAAAGCAGGCGAAGCAAAACAAACCGATATAGCAACAGGTCCAACGCAATCAGGAGCAATTCACATCACGTCAAAGCAACATCATTACAACGAATATATATATATATATATAATTATATAATTATTTATATAATTATATACATATATATATTATTATAATATATGCAATTATTTAGTTGGCTGACGCTGTCACGAAATCATTACTCACGACTCAACATCAACAACGTCTGTATTAATACGCATTAGTCGATTGCAGGAGCAACCATCACCTGAAAATGAGTCTAGTAAACAACCTATGGATCCAGCGCAGGGTTGCCAGGTCGTCGCAAAAAACGCGAGTTGGGCTACTTTTCAAAACGGTCGCGACTGAACAGTTTGTCCTTGCGATATGTTGGGCTCCTTTTGAATTGTTCCGTTTCATAATTTGATAGCTGTAGGGTACGATAGGTTACCTTTACTTGTTACTAGGCCTACTTAATATAAAATTCATGCTCTGTGGCTATACATACTAGTCTATGGTATAGATCTAGACTGCCAGCATCTAAATTTTTACGTCGATACATCGGCCAATGCCTGCCCGTTCACATCCCTCTGCCACTGCCATTACAATCAAACCCTTTGCACTTGACGCAGCCGATAAAAAAAACTTACGCAATAGCAGGTTCGTCACCCTCGTTATGGACAATAAATTATACACTTACGTGGTCGATTAAAAGTATGTTTGGTCATACGGGGGAGGGTGTAGGATGGGGGTGGGGGTGGACTGGGGGGGGGGTGGAGTTCAATGTGGCCGGTTGCATGCAATCATTGTTCGGCTCGCGAGCAATGCGTGGAAGCGAGTAGGCCTAAGTGCTTTCGTCATTTCAGCCGCTGGCCGGTCTTTGTATTCTGTAATGGCTTGGAAATTGGTGTCTTAAAAATTAGAGTAAACAGGAGACTGAGTGCTTTAAGAAGTCTGCGATGGTAGACAGGTTGGTTTGCAGGTATATTAATCAACAAGTAGGTACGTTTTCATGTATGTACGTGTGTACGTGTAATGTATGCGTGCATGTGTGCATGTGTGCATGTATGTACATGTATATGTATGTATAAATTGCTGGTTCCCCTACCTACATGTACCTACCTATGCCTACTTTTGAATTAAATGAACGAATAAATTCTTGAATGAATGAATGAATATGTGTACTTATGTACGTATGTATGTGTCGATGGTACATTGATAGGTATAGGCAGGTAAGTAAGTAGGTATATAGATTGGCAGGTAAATTGATCAGTTGGGATTTAATTAAGTAAACAGGTAAGTGAGTGAGTAGGTAGGTAGGTGGGTAGGTAGGTAGGCAGGAGATGGTTGGTTAGGTTTCAGGTAGGCAGATATATGATACCGGTAGAAGGAAAGGCATAGGTAGGTAGAAATAGGCGAGTATATGCGGGTATAGGTAAGTTCATGCAGATAGGTATAGTTCGATGGTTCTGATGGTGGTACCGACATGTACTGTGAAGAAACGCCAGGTCAAAGTACAGGACGTCTTTGGAGAACAACAACATAAGCTTACTCTCCAGCGACCGCCGATCGAAGATGGGAGTGTCCTTTGACGGAGCTAATTGGTGTCGCCATGGAAGTAAAGCAGGCAGGTACAAATGCACAGGTAAACAGGCAAAGTATAGGTATAAGTATAGGATGATGGATGGTAGTAGGTATACGTAAGCCTGGAAATCAATGACGAGACCAACAAACAAGTCAGCAGACCTATACAATATTATTAATACAGGTAGCTGAGAAACGGGGGACACGTTTAATCGATCGGTAGAGTGGATGAGATAAACCATGACTTACGAGAGCAATTAATGCGATCGATGCACAGACGAGTATAGCCACAGAATCGCATCGATCTGCGGTGTATTATGTTATGGCAGAAGCGCTGCTGTAGAAGAACCGAGGAAGAACTGTTAATTGTTTGGCAAAGAAATGGAAGAACCAGACCATCTTGTCAAATAGAAGGAGGGTCGATTGGTGAATTAGCGAAACATTCTGTGCTATTATTGTAGAAGGGATATTTTATTGAATTGAATTTGAATATGGTATTCTTATTTACCTGGTACTTAATTAGTCTCCCGTGCAGGTCTTCACATCGGGCAACGCATCTCATAATTTTTTTTATTCAATTGAATTAAATTGAATTTGGAATGCGATTAGATTAGACCCTTTTAGGTTAGATAATGTTGGATTGGATTATTATGATCCGAATAGATTAGATTGGATAAAGTTGAATTAGCGCAGATTAAATTTACAGTAATGCCTGAAAACGGAATATTGTATGGCTGATGGCTGATGACAGATAGTGAAGCAGAACCATAAACATAACACTTAGGCTAATTATGACATTTTCTGTTCTTTCCAACGTGTAAACATTAACACATGGTATCACACAGGGGCGGGTACAGACATTTGTGAAGGGGGCGCGACAAAATTTTTGGTCTTGGGCAAAAACTTTTCGTTGGTCTTTCGAACGAAAACTTTGATGACCTTTTTTAGCCTTTCTCCCAAGAATTTCTTTAAACGACCTGTAGCAACTCCGGTTATTTGAAAGCTGATGACTTTTTTATTTTTAGTCGTATGCTACTCTAACTCTCTGTCTGTCTGTCTGTCTGTCGCCTTTCCCCGCTGCACTTATTGAAAGTATGAGGCCTAATGGGGTGGGGGTATGTCCTGTGCAGATATCTGAATGGGGAAGAGGCTATGACGGTATTGTCCCCGCCTCTGTATCCGCTCCTGTTATCACACAGTGGTGAATATTGACATGTTACCTCAATCGACAATATCATAACACAATAATGACAATATGGCCTATAAGGAATCAACAGGCACGTCAGTAGGGATGTTGCCCGCCTAGCAAGGACCTATTTACACATCCTAATCATTTTCTTAGCCTCTGCATATGATGGTGACTGGTGACAAGTCCTCTCCCTCGCCGTCGCATCTTCCCACCATCAGTGTACGGTCGGTGCACTCATTGCATCTGCGTTGGCAGTGGCATAGGTGGAGCATAAATCTCCAACTGGATTTCTGTCTAGACAGGATTTGAACCCATAACCTTTTGATTGAGAGTGTAGCAGGATTTTCGCTACACTATCAAGCACACCTAATTAAAGCCGATTACTCTGTGAAACGGGGTCAGCCAGGGGTTAAATCACGTGCGGCTGAGTAGGGCGAACACGCACACGCCTGTACATAACTCTACTGCATGAATGACGAATGCGTTCAGACTGTTCAGTAGAAGTGTAGGCCTACACGGAAGGACAACTGTACAACATGTGTGTACAATGTACATGTACAGAGAGAGGGCGTACACTCTCGGATGGTACATTCTCGGATGGTCGCTAGTAAAAGCAGACAATTGTGTTTTTTTAAGTAATCATATTATTATAGATAGCAATTGATTGGTCGATCGAATCCATATATGAGTCCATTCATACAAACATACTTAGATTTATTGACAGACATACAAACAAGCAGGCAGGCAGGCAGACAGACAAGTATTCACGTAGACAGACTCAGAAAAATGCCTCACGCACACGCACGCACACACACAGACGAGAGATACATGTACACGCAGAGATATGATGCCACATACAAGCACGCATAAAGAAGCACACACATAGACAAACACACAACCATATGGACACAGATACTCATGTTGATAAGCAGGCAGGCAGGCAGGCAGGCAGGCAGGCAACGATACGTTTATACATGCATACATTCATACGCGCATACGAACAGGTGCATGCATCGGTATACATACGGTTTTTAGCTTTTATTAAGAGATGTAGCGTGACCATTGTGTTCTGTCCCTCATGCAAAAAATATCCGTGTGCGTCCATTTCCTCTATTGCAATAATTGGATATTGGATATTTGGTCACTGATCAGTGGACTGATGAGCTTCCTATAATAGACAACTGGAAAAATGATTTCTCATGAGAAGATCGATATCTGGAACGGGATAATTATTATAGAATAAGCACCGTCGCAAAAATAATTTTCTGCAGGTAGCGTGTCTCACAGTGTCTCTATAATTATCGTATTTTTGTGCGAAACTGTGTGATTATCTAATCGATAGTCTATGGTGCAAAATTAACCGAATTAGTCTTACAAATTGGATATTCTGCATTTCTGGAATTTAAAATACGCACAATCTGTTATAAGCCTATTACTGCAACAGATGCAATTATTGTAGATATCTATTAAATAATGCATTTCGCACACGATCCATCTTAGCAGGCATCAAACCAGACCTAAAATTTAAGAGAAGAAAAAAACACTGTGGGCTTTAATAGGCCTAGGCTACATCATGTGCTATCAATAAAAAATGCTATGAGAAGAAAAACAAAAGCGCTACAGACTTTGGCCTACCTCACGTGCATAGGCGTACGGGAGATTTCAGCAGTGGGGGGGGGGTCAAAGATTTTACTTCTGCCCGAAAAATAAATCTCGTGGTGGGAAATACTATTTTTTTCAGACAAAAAAGTTGAAATATATCGTGAAATTTTTTTCCCGTATTTTTCCGGGTCTGTTGCCCGACAAAACAGACTTGCCCAAAATTTGGGGAGGCATTTGCCCTCTGGACCCCCGCCTCGTACGCCTATGCTCACGTGCTCCCAATAATTATTACTTTGCTACATGATACGTGCTTTTTAAACAGCCACTTTTAATTTCTTATAAAAATTACAAGAGAAGAATTTCCTAATCATAAGTTGCTAATGTATTATTATTATGAGTGAGTGTGGTGAGCCTGTGAGGTAGACCTGCCATTTATTAGTAGGCCTAGGCCTCTGTTTTCCAGGTACTATGTTCACCTTGATATATTATTTAATTGAGTTAGGGGTTCCGGGGCTCCATGGTCAAAGAGCTTGGGATGCACTACTCGGCGTAAATTAATAATAGGCATTATGCTCTGATTGATTGTAATCATGATCTAGACAATGTCATTATAATAGCCGTCACAATAAGCAAAATCATGGGAACAGCCTATTCTCAAGCGCTTAGTCAAAACAGAACCGATAGGTGGTTTGGTGGTGAAAACGGTTGCAGGTCAGGATCCAAACCGTGATCGTAAATTTATATAGCGCCACTTGGAGAAAACTCCTCAGAGGCGCTCCAGACCTGACGGCAACAAACCGCGATCTAAGAGAATGGTTTCAAACGCCACAAGGTTCGGGTCGGTGTGGTGTGAGGTCTTTACCGGAGTGGAAATGTGTCCGGCTACGCCACGGCATGCGCGAGATTATTGTTCCATGCGAAACAGTGTCCAGACCATAGACTGACAGTAAGACCTCACAGGACGTACACTTGCTAACTGAATGCTGACTATTACTACAATATGCCTACTAACATACATTACAACCATCATAAGTTTGTGTATGCTACTATTGGGCACGACGTTAAACTGCATCCATCCTCTGCCACAGGGAACCAACAACGTCCCTGTGCCGGTCCTAAGCCCGGACAAAAGGAGGGAGGTTTGCCAGATGGGTGGCGATACACTGGCATTGAAAAACCAAGACGGTTGTAATCCGCCAAAACCACGACACAAGTGACATACATGTAGCTACCAAGACGCTTCAAGGTGTCATGATGTGGAGCAGACATGCACAGGTCGGTCAGTACAGACTGATGGAGAGAGTCGGGGGAGAGAGCGTGGGACACATACGGGCATTGACCCATGTTGTCCTTCATGTCTCTTTCCCACGATTCTCTTCAATCAGACAAGGTGGTCTAGCTGCTCCAAGATGTTAATGGTATGGAGCAGACCTGCTGACCGGACCGGTTGAAGCTGGGCAACATGGCACGAGACAGACTCAGACAGAGAGTGGCGTCGGACTCCTACGGGCATTGAGCCTAAGGATATTGATGATGATGATGATGATGATGACTATCATCCAGATTTTGATCATCCACTTTCGTGCTTTCGGTCCGTTGAAACAATAACTTAATAATTATCTTTCCAATCTTATGTCTTACCCGGACAAGATATCGCATTCTTATTATAGTTTAGTTCGACAGCTGCCGTCTGACGTCATCTGTCACGTGAACCAATGAAATTTTTGGACACAATACCCCGACACCATCTCTCATCACACCTGGGTATGCACATAGTCAGCTGTGGCCTGGATCCGATCGGGGAGGGGTGGGACAAGGGGGTACCTGTTGTTTGCTTTACGGGGAGCTTACGCTGAATGGCTTCTATTCTTTGCCGACGCCGGGGTCATAGGCTGGAAAATTTTCTACACAGTTCAGGTCGTACCGTGGTTCTTTGTTGCCGTACAATGCTAAAAGGATGAGTAGGCCTAATGATGCCACCTTGCATGCAGCCCGTGGAACTATTCGCTCTTCGACAAAACGGGGGGGGGGACCTTTTAATTCTAACAACGTCGAGCCTTTTCGATTGTGTGTCCCGCCATCTAGAATGGCGTACAATTAGCTTTGCGATTGATACCTTGGTTAAAAACTAGCCTGTTTTCTATAAGTTGCTCAAAGCTGAATCTTTTTAGCTGTGGCTGGGCTGGCAGCGCCTCTGAGTTTTTCTCTTGAAGAGGCGCTATATAAATTCAGCGAGTGAGTGAATGAGTGAATGAATAAATGAATTAATGAATGAATGAATGAATGAATGAATGAATGAAAGGATAAATTAATAAACTAATGGCATTCAAACAGAACCTGTTTTCTCATTTTGCAACCGTGTATTGCTCCATGCTTATAATTGCCACTATTCACTTGAAAGAGAAATCGATTTAATTAATTAAGACAAATGCACAGTACATAATGTGTTAGACAGACCAAAGTGCGAATATCTGTAGCAGTTGGTTAATATAGACTATTATACTTATTTACGTACTTATTAATCTGGACACAGTGACATTCAGAAGTACTCTCAACACCAAAATAGAAATCACTTGACTATAATAATTATTAGATTAGGCTGCGTTAAATTGGATTGCATGGTCAAGCTGGTTTGAGTTTGATTAAGTCAGGTCAATTTGGGCTGCATTAGATTGGTTTGGGTCAGGATGGTTTGGGTTGCACTGGCTGCAGGAATTGGATTATGATCAGATAGACAATTTGTGTCTCCTGCTATCAGACATCATCTTCACACAAGACAGAACCTGTTTTATTATTTGTGTAAGTTGTGTTTTCGCGTGCAGCTGCGTATAAAATAATATTACGGTGGCATTCGATCCATTCACTTCATTCCAACGCTGACCTCAGAGGTCGAAAAACACGAGTCTCTGGTGGCAGCAGGCCAGACTATACTGCAGGAATCAATGACCTAGACTCTACAGAGAGTGCGTGGCCAACTTAAGGACACATGTTAGCAGGATATATATAGGGCATCGTTTTTGGACGAATTCTGCAATCAGAAGATTCATATGCAGAACCGTTCGTTCTCTGTGGTTGGTCCAACAACCTGGAATGGACTTCCCTTGACTATGCGACACCTCCCAAGCTGTTCTCAATTTCACAAACTGTTGAAGACTGGCTTTTCCCGCTTGATTTTGGCCGGGAGCGCCTCTGAGTAGGTACCTTGAAGGGGCGTTATATAAATTATGAGTGGTTGATTGATATTCTAAACTGTTAAAAAGAAGAGGGAATGAGAGGTGGAAGAAAAAACAGTTTCCTAAGTTCATGAGGCAACCGTGTGTATGAAGTGTTAGCGACTTCATTTTCTTAGTCTCGGCATATGAGGATGTACGACTCGGATGTTTGTTGCATGCAGTGCAGAAGGTCGGTCCGTATAAGAGGAAATGGAATCTAATAAATCCGGCAAGAAGACTCTGCGGTTTTTAGGGAGGCATCTTCCGGACGGAGTACGCATCAAAAGCGCACCCTGAACGAATCTGATTCAGATTGTGTTAAAAGATAGAACAATAATATTATCAGTGGATCAATAATCATTTTTATTAGTATGTTTATTGGCACATTGCAGGATACAGATAATTATGCTGCCAGAACAAGAACTAAATGTTGCTGGTGCTTTAGAAAGAACACACAGCGTGGACAATGAACCACGCCGCGAGATAGCAGAAGTGTCCTGAGGAGGACAGACAGCCAGACGGACGGACGGACAAACAGACGGACGGACAGACAGACAGACAGACAGACAGACATATATACTTACGAAGAGCGAGACCGAGATATGGAGGAGGGTAAGTGAGCGAGTGGGTGAATGAGTGGGTGGGTGAGCGAGTAAGTTGGTGGGTGAATGGGTGAATGGGTTAGTGAGAGGGTGAATGGGTGAATGGGTTAGTGAGAGGGTGAGTGAGAGAGTGCTTGTGTGAGTGTTTGATTCACTGAGTGAATGAGTGAGTGAGTGAGTTAGTGAGCGAGCGAACGAACGAATAAGACATAGAGAGACAGAGACAGAGGGAGAGACAGAGAGACAGAGAGACAGAGACAGAGAGAAAGTCAAAGAGAGACATACTTAGAGAGCTAGACAGAGACAGAGACAGAATGAGACAGACATACTGATAGTGAAAGAGACTGCGTGTCACTAGGCAAGGACTCCTATATTAAATCGTTATTTATCCAGACCTCCTTGCACTAGGGCAGGACTAAGGTCTCTGTTGGTTTCTGAACCCAATTAAAACGAAACCCCGACTGCAGCATACGTGTATACTACACTACTACAGTGTATAGTCGATGGCTGCCACAGTTGTTTCTACTCTAAGCAGTGAACTTTGATCGGTTTAAACGTTGAGACTCGATCGTTCAGCAGCATTTATATTATAAGCCAAGGTACCGTTGAAAGAGTCAGTCTGCTTTTGAGAATGCTGCTTTTCAGGCTGATGGGAACAAGTAAGAAATGCATTATTTATTTACCTTATAAATGTAAGAACTCTGAAGGATTAATAATTATTTGTGATTCACATGCATGGTACAATGCTTGTATGATGATTTATTTATATAGTTTTGGCTGTTACCGCTTCCTTGCAATCTGCTTCCTGATAAATCTAAAACGAAATGCGTGTTGACAAGGCCTACTCGCATGGGCCTATACTGGAGACACCTTATACATGCATACATACATACATACATACATACATTGCAGGGGGTTTCAACCCCCATTTCCCCCGTCTTTCTTAGATCGCCATAGTAAAGTCCTCATTGCAAGCTCAACACCACGCAAATCAACGTGTGACCATTTTTTTTACAATTCTCATACAGCATACAATACATACATGCATGCATACATACATGTGAGTCCTATATACGTGCAAACATACATGTACACCTAAATTAATGCAGAAATACTTATACGCGAGTACATGTATACGCAGCACTTCTGTCATAATGCATGTATAACATTGTATACCATGTATGTAGGCCTATGTATTTGCAGATAAATGTATAGTAAAATATATTATGTATATGCCGGTATGATCAATGATCATCCTGTACGTCAATATATATAGTCTATATGTATATATTATATCTACATGTAAAGTCATGTATACATATATGAATGCACGAGGTGCTGTGTATAACTGTGTATATAGCCTATAGCCTACATGTAGGCATATGCAGTACTATGCACTAAGCATTCGTCGATCATTCATTTTTAAGCGGAAGAAGAAGTCGTGAAGAAAGCGAACGTAAATAGCAACGTCTCATGTTTCAGTGTCGCGTGACATAGTCTCCCCTTAAATGTCTCCCTCCCACTGAGACGCTATTTCGAAACAGATTCTCACCCGGCGGATATGTCTCAGAATTAATTACCATCCCCTGGAGACTATAATTATTTTAAAATAAAGTCTGGGGAGCAATATTTCCTCCCTGCTGAAATATTTCAACGCGAGATATTGTTTATTGTTTATTGCACATTTAACTCTGTTGATACAATCATGAACAACTAAGTGTAGTTCAACAAGAGCCAGCAAAAGATAATAGCTTATACATACATGTATGCTATATCAGTCACATCATATTTAAAATTAACCAGTTAAACTGTAGTTTTTAAGTTGTTAAATTATTTAACAGAAACTATAGCTATTAATACAGTTTCTGATGTCATTAAATTTTCAGCCAGGGGAGACTCTGTTTCGGGATGACTTTATTTTGTGACACCGGCGACAGAGTGAAAACAATATATGACTGGACACACAAGTACCAGGAAGCGGTATATAATAATTATGTCAGCGGTTAGCTCAATGTCAAGCAAGCCGTGAATCACGCACGAAGTCACAGTGTGCACAGTTGGTGTCATTGCTGACAGATTATATAGGAATTGGTGCAATGCAAGACAGTACCAGGGATTAGTCGACTCACACCGTAATATAATTATATCTGTCACCGTATAGGCCTACTCAATATAATTTTTAAGCGCTAATATGAAGCGCTAAACCCTGCAGGGCACCGGCGTATTCACGAGCGATGCGTCATATCCGAAAGGGGTTGCTCAAGGATGTGAATATAGAGAAGATAAGACTTTGCGGGTTAGTCCTATGAACAATGATCTTATACTTACTTACTCACTGATAGGTTGGCGCTAGAGTATTCTTTCAGAAACAGATGTTTTATTTAATTTTACGTGTAGGCATTTATTTGTCTGAACTATACGTCATAAACATAATATAATTATAGGCTTGATCCCTAAGACCTTTGGCAATTCTTACCCTGCATAATATACTGATCCCATGTTGTTAGTCTATATTTCTACTGTATAGGCCGCATACTTGTTTTTCGATGTCATTACTGTTACTTGGGTGCAATAAAATTTATGGCTATTGTTATATGTACAATTGTACATATACATATGTACATTCGTTGTTTTCAGGGATGTGTAAAAATTATATATATATTTATTTATTTATTTATTTATTTACATTTTCGTGGTAGAATCTATACGTCCATTCACATAACAATTTTATAGTATTATAGATCATAATTATAGTTCTAATACATCCATATACTGTACAATACATATCTATGTAATGAATATACACAAGAACCCATAAGGGCGCATATTATACCATGGCAACACGTATATAGTCCTATATATGTATATATATATAAGTGTATGTATATATGTATATAATTATATATGTATATATGTATATATAAGTGTACTGTATGTACTATGAATGTATGCTGTATAATGTATGTATCAAAGCATGCATCCGGGAAGGGTTATATATACGGGATGTTGAAGATATTTGTCCGATAACTTGTGACCAGCATCTGCTGCAACCGGGCGATGAACGACTGCAGGGATGGGGTAATAACAGAGTCCGGATGCGGGCGGCACGGATCTGTAGAGGGTGATAAAATGGGCGATAGATGGCGATCGAGAGAGCGGATGTTTGATCAAAAAATTGCAAACATACATGTGAGCTGTGGGAGCGTGTGTATATATGAAGGCAATTGCTGGATGTATACCCAATCGCATGCGGTAATATTTCTTTTAGCCTACTATTCATTATATGAAAGTAAAACCATTATAATATGCCATAATTATTATCGTGTTGATGAAATGCAGGCAATTATTCTTATCTAAAATAATCTGTAATTTGATATACGAAGGCAACAATTATTTTCGAACACACACATTGTGTCCTAAACAGGAAGAATGATTGGTGGAAGTGGCAGAGAGAGTGTTAGGGTTATGGTGGTGGGGCGCGGTGGTGTAGTGGTGGCGCCGTTGCCTTGAAGCCGGAAGGTTCGAGGTTCGAATCCACCTCATGTCGCCGCGCAGGGACCTTGAGCAAGTCCTTCACTCCCAATTGCTCAGCGCTTCGACGTGAAACTCAGATTCAGTGTCCGCGCTGTAGTTGGGAGCGCCTCTGAGTAGGAATCTTGAAAGCGTGCCATGACAAGTGCACATACATGACTACCTAACCCACGGACTATATATAGGTAATTATATAGTTATATATAAAGTTCATGATTCATGCATTTTTAAATATGATACTGTGCACAGATAATTAACTACAGCCAGCTTAAATTAATTATAGGACGTGATACGTCCTGCATGGCTGACGACGGTTAAATGTGACTCATGTAGATCTAATAATTAAATTTTTTTGATCACCCGTTCATTTCTGATTGTAGGCATAATCATTCTGCGTTGTGTCGGTTTGAAATTAAAAAAAGATTATTTTTATTGCATGTTGAATTGTGTTCAAAATTAAAGTATGGAAAATTCCGTAAATATTCCTACAGTAGGCTACAGCTGTTCCCCTCGTGTTGGTGCAAACGTACGTATATAAATCTATTGATCGAAAATTTACCAAGAACGGACTGTGGCCTGTGGGCGCGTCACGCTCATGACCGTCTCTCTACAGCCTATACATGTAGATGTACCTAAAGCCAATTTTTGCATGATTACCATTAGCAATCGCCAGTTTATAGGGCCTACTATGATATGTTTAGCTCCGCCACTGGTCGCACTTTATCAGTGCCAGTCCCAAGCATGGATAAAGGCGGAGAGCGACGATAATGATCTTTGTTTTCACAGAGTGTGTCCTTAAACTGAAACGACCAACACTATAGAAGTGTATGTGTGCAGTTTGGGGCACGTACATGTACGTCACTTTTCGTTATTTAATTTGACGACCGAGAAAGTTCATGACGTCCCAACAACAACAATATCAACTAAGAAATGTTGATCAACAACCTATGCAGTATTCACCCCTTTGTTGTTTGATTGTACGCTTTCACCATACAATAGTTGTTGATAAAGTTGCATGTTTACGAAAAAAGATGAGTGTAGGCCTATGTCAAAACAGACGGGCAGAATGTTTGGGGGGGGGGGGAAGAAAGTCAGTTTTGTATACATGTGGACTACAGGTTGTTATCTACACAATGATAGGGTCAGACCATAAATGCGGGCCAGTGTTTTTACCAAAGGCCCGCATAAACATTTGTTCATAAATGGCCAAAGTAAAGTTCATAGGGGACACGACATGGAATTGATATAATTGATATCAACTGCCCCAGTCTACACCCTTTCGGTGGGACTCCAATCTCATCGAGAGGGGGAACAAGAAGGGCAAATGCCCACATTGCCCAGGGGCCCGGCGACTTTTAGGGGCCCGCGGTCTATAGGTGGTCATCGTGGTTATAATATATACAAAGCTCATTACATAATATTCCTTTTTCAATTAACTACAATCAATTTAAATTTCAAATTAACAACTCAATTTAAATTTTAAAACATAGGCCTACTGTATAAAATTATAAATGATATTGTAGGTCCCTATTATTATTATTTCAATTTGCTCTAGTAATTAATTTTCGTCTTCACAAATCTTCAAAATAGTTTAGGGCACGGGACTGCTCTGTAGCTACATGTATTATACACGAAATGTGGTCCTAAAGTTTTTCTCTTGTCAGCCTTCTGCTCTCGAGAACGTAGGCTAATCGTGATCGTAGACCATAAACTTCCACTCGAAAGTCAAGCGCAGGGCACCAACTTACTCACGAGCGCTGCGTGGGATGAGAGTGTTGTCCAAAGGTTAATCAGAAGGCGGTTCGAGTCGGGTTGCCAGAGGGTTAATCCGGTCAAAATGGATGGAGTCATAGACAGCCTATGATGATGAAGAGGATTTCTTGTGAATTGCTCTCGGCCTACTTTGTTGGTTAAGTTTAACGACACTGTGTGTGACGTATGCTAACAACAATCACGAGCGTCACCCTCCTGCTTTATTCAGTCTTGGGACTGGCACTGTCAGAGTGCAAACAATGACGGAGCTTTTCAGCTACCTGTTATCTTGACATCCTTAGTGTGTTGTCGGCTTGCACAATAATTATATAGGTCTATTAAGCTCACACGTCTGGCCAGTGAGTCCTCCATTTTCCAACTGAACCATGTTGTTCATGTAGCCTATAGCTGGTGTTCAGTTGGAGCGATATGAAAACTCTAAATAAACAGGTGTGAAAAGTTTATCGGAAAACTCCACATCACCTTCAACGACATTGTGACATCATCTATCAGAACAAACATGAATAAGACTACTCTATGTGAAAGGCTGAGAGAGTGCGAGAGAGAGATATTAAGACAGGCAGACAAGCAGGCAGAGAGATTGGCAGATAGATACATGTGGACCGGCAGACAGACAGGCAGCCAGGCAGATAGACAGACAGACAGACGGACAGACAGACAAAAGAGTAGGAGGGGATAAGCGAACTGCAGGTTGAAATCTTTGAGGAGTATATGCAGACGGACGGACGGATGAATGAATGGATGAATGGATGAATGGATGAAATGGATGAATGGATGGATGGATGGATGAATGGCTGAATGGATGAATGGATGAATGGATGAATGGATGAATGGATGAATGGATGAATGGATGAATGGATGAATGGATGAATGGATGAATGAATGAATGGATGAATGGACTGATCATGGATTGGATGGATGTAGAACATTGTAGACTTTGTAGAGTCTAACGCGTCTTAAAAGCTAAAGTCGATGACGTCATTAGAAATATTAGGGGTCGGGTCTCAGCTTCCACTTCTTCTCAGGTCACACCCCAAATCTACGAGATTATAGTATTATTAGAGCTAATTAATGCGAAGAACGTTCTTGAAAGACAAAAAGTAGTAGGCCTAGTTAAAAACTGGGTGCCAATTTTCCGATGGGGGATAAAGTGACTCCCTTGCTCATTACGTGTGAACGTCAATGCTAACTGCTAAACACTAACCTAAGTTGTTACTAATCAACAAGTTTGACCCACCACCAATTATTTCTTTACAATTCTGTTTTTTTTCTCATTTGCATATTGCAGCCAGTAGAACATGCCGACATGCTATACGACAGGACATAGATTACTGACAACTTTTGTTTGTGCTTAGCAGTTCATTCATTTATTCATTCATTCCGAAAACTTATATAGCGCCTCTTCACGAAGTCTACTCAGAGGCGCTCCCAGCCCAGCCACGGCTAAAAAAATAGGTCTTAAGTAACTGGTAGAAAGCAGGAAAATTATTCCGAGGTAGTGAGCGTAGCGCAAGCGGGAGCCCATTCCATGTGGATGGGCCAACAACCGAGAAGGTAAAACTAGGGCTGTTGTTCGATTAAAAATTTTAATCGAAATTAATCGCGCGATTAATTTTTTTAATCGCAATTAACGCCAAATTAATCGCAATACATTTCCGTCAAATATATTAATCTTACTATTTTCTAAGGACCCCTGAAGCATATAATTTTATTGACTTAATGCATTCTTTCTATTGCAAACATATTCAATAACTTTTGGCTTAGGTCTATATTTAATCTGCATTTAGTTTATTGAACAGTTTTGTATGACAGACAGATCATGAGTTGAATTGAAACACTGTTCAAATCAGTCAAAACCTCAAAATCCCGTTAATTATTTTCTTTTGAGCCACCTTTAATTAAAATGATATAGACCTTAATGAAAATTAGACAACCGTTTTCTGACTATCAAAATTAATTATTTATTCAGCCAATTGTATATGCAGACCAGTTTATTTACATTGGTCGGTTCAAGGGATGCTCTTATTAATTAATAACAGTAGGGGTCTACTAGATCTATATTGAACCTCATTATTTTAGTCACAATTTTTCACAAGAGGATGCGGTTCTTGCCAAACCGCGTCTCAGTTGTCCTTCTGTAAATCATTTTAAACCTGGATCCAATGGTCTTGCCATCTCCTGGAGTTCAACCAATGTAGTCTGACGGGGTGAAGAAACAACTTTAGTGGACGATGCGATGCGGCCGATATGTTAGGCGATAATTGCATGCATGAGCAAAGAATTGCTACGATAATAGCCCACTCAAATTATTTTTTGGAATATTTGCCAGAGAATGTAGTTTTAAGTATGAGCCTTCCGTTTAAAACGAGTTTTCTGCCTCTGATTCCATTTTAATCAGATCTAATTAACGCGTGCGATTAATGCGTTAAAAATTTTAATCGCAAATTTTTTCACGCGTTAATCGCACGCGTTAACGCGATTAAGTCAACAGCCCTGGGTAAAACTGCTGTTCCAAAGCAACTGTGGTTACTGGAGTTGATTAATGATGATTTATTTCAGTTAGCATTGACGTTCACATGTAATGAGCAAGGGAGTCACTTTGAAAATTCGCACCCAGTTTTTAACTACTACTTTGTCTTTCAAGAAATTTCTTCGCAACAAATCTCTAACAATACTAATTATTTACATACATGTAGTGAAATTGAGAAATTTACATTTTGAAACCCACAATACAAATAGGCCTACCCATGTTCTTAAGTTCTCCGGCTTTACAATTTTTCAATTTAGATCTTGCTAGAAAATTTAACCGTGACCATTCTGCTGGGCCCCCTCTGTTCTCCTCGAGCAAACACTTTGCGGGCGCCTATCATGGTGCACATGCAGGTCAGTGTCATTCACACTGGAAATCGAACACGAACAGTAATTAAGTCTTCAAACATTTCTCTGAACGTCTTTGGCTCAACCACATAATATTATAGTAGGCTACTATTACAGATGTGACTCCACAAAAAGAGGTCAGCAACTAGGACGGGTTGGTTTGATTGGCAGATTACAACTCATAGAGCTGAAGGGGGCGTGGCAACGAAGATTTTGGTTGTGTTAGTAAGCGCTCGCGGACTACAGCGCTGATTAGAACGGCCTCCGGTTTTTGCTGAGAGGGTCTGTACACGATAAGAGCCGCTTACTACAGAATAGCGTACAGCTCGATGTTGCACAGCTGGTAAGTCTATAGCAGCCTATATTATGTATGATTAGCGAGGCTTATGCTATCCAGCCTATCCTATGCTATTCAGTATTCATCTCTATCTATACCCTATCCAATAGTACAATTATACTCCACCATTTCCTCTATTATCCTTATGTCATGGTGTGTAAAACCATGTTATTATTGCTCGGTATTCAGCTATAATAGCCTATCGGATCCTATCTTGTATTGTTTGACGATTATTTGTTTTCGCTCGGGTCGATGTCGCCATTGATACTGGCGCTCTATAAATGTCAGATTACAATAGAAAAGGAATTCGATATAACTATTTGAAGTATGACTATCAAATGTACATAGAAAATGGTTGAGGCACATGTAAGGACCATGGCCATTTTAGAGTGCAATTCTACACAGAAATGGCAGCTCTAAAATGATTTTGAGTGTTGGTTTGAGCATTTTGTGGGGCTTAGAGTAGTTTAAATTGTTCATTTACATCCGATTGGGAATAAAATACGATGTAGAATGGCATGAGATCCTTAGAGAGAAAGACGAAGGGGTTGTTCAGTTCTAAAAATTCTTGAAACTTTGGTAAGAACGCTGCCTAGAATTATAATAATGATGATGACAACGACGACGAAAGTGATAAAAATGGTGAAAAATAATGAGCTCTTGGGCCCATCGTACCTGTTCATGCCAGGGCATAGAGTCTATATTAGGCCTATTTATGATAACGATATTATAGGTCTACTCTTGAATCCTTGACTACAATAATCTATTTAATATTGGGTGGGGGTAATAGTAATAATAGTGGTATGAATAATAGTAATAATAAGTACCTCAGGGCAAAAAATAAATAATAATAATAATAACAATAATAATATATATATAAAATATAATAATAATAATAATAATAATAATAATAATAATAATAATAATAATAACGATAATGACGATATAATAGTGACAAAAACAGTGCTAATAATTTGTATAGCGCCGCATCGAAACCGAGGCCAAAGGAAAGGACGGTTTGCATCATGTTTCAGAAAATCGATGTGAGCAGCAATAAAGCATGTCTGAAAAGATATAGGGATGGACCTGATGGATTAATATCTCTGCGCAGACAATATAAAAAGCCACCAAGCAGCTGGTTCGAATATAAAAAGGCCAGAATCGATATCACCACTCATGCGGCTCATCAGGGATCCATCCTTCCCAGGAGGCCCATCCCCGTCCGTGAGGCCCATCCCCGTCTCTCATAAGAGGCCCATCCCTCCCAGCAGGGCAGTCCCTCCTCTTGTTATTGCGCTTGCGAATCGGATATGAAAAGGTTGCGTGGGAATTATGTAAAAATTCTGTTAGAGAAACGAGATACACGTGTAAGAAATTATTATATATTGAATAGATTGTGCTTTTATTATAAACGATTAATAAACATTATGCAGTGGGGCTATAGGGTTGCTGTGGGAAGGACGGACGGTTGAGGAGAGGACTGGCCACCTACTCTATGGCGGAGGAGGAGGAGGAGGAGATGGAGGAAGAGGAGGAAGAGAAGGAGAGGAAAAGTATACGGTACAAGAGAAGGAAGAATGGACGTTGAGAATGAGATTATAATTATAAGGAAGGGAAAAAACTAGCGAGGGATGCTCTAACATTTCGGCTACCGTGTCTTCTACAACGCAAAGTAGGACAGGGCACACCGGCCTCATTGGAAGGAGGAGATGGTGAAAGAGGAGTAAGAGAAAGAGGGAAGGAGAAGTACATGTAGAAGGAGGGGAGGAGGAGAAAGTGGAAGAGGAGGAGGAGGAGAAGGAGAAGGAGAAGGAGGAGGAGAAAGGAGTTATCTCCGTGCAACAGGTGCATCAAAGTGATTGACATCTCTGAGTCTTTGAAAGAGAAGAGCCGATCGGTTTCTTGTCTTTAGTGCACTCGACATTTACGTCAATCTTTTCCTCAAAAGATCATTTCTTGTTTTCATTTTGTCAGACGCAGGATCCACTTACTCACTCACTCGCTCACTCACTCACTCATCGGTCTGAAGGACCTCTCGTGAAATGAGTTGAGTAGACAACGACGAGGCTGAGGAACACGGACACTGGATGAGAGAAAGACGGACGGATAGACGATGATCTCGGATTCGACTCCTACTCCTACTTCTTCTTCTTCTTCTGGTCATCTCTCTCCGTCTCATCGGTCAACGACGTCTCGTGCACCGAGTTGCATCGATAAATCGCGAATGTATCTCAGGAATATGATCAGGTAGGAATCTAAAATTAACAGTACAGTATGATATATATGCTTAAGAAGACAGACAGACGGACAAGCTGGCTGGCTGGCAGGCAGACAGGCAGCAGATATAGGCACAAGGTGACAAGGTGTATACATTATAATTATATGCATTGCATAATGCATACATTTATGCATATGCACAATATGCTATAATACAATATAAGGAGAATCTTCGCACTGGGTGCGCCTCTAATTAGGTTGTAGGCCTACTCCGGAAGGCGCTTTATAATTCCAAAAATGGTAGCCTATAGTACATTGTATATGTATAATTGTATGCGAATAGATCTATGTATGCGTCTATATGTGTGTAATCAAATATATATATATACATGTATAATTATAAGTATATATAATGTGTATATATATAAATGATTATGTATATCTATGCATGTGGGTCAGAAGTGGACTTGTTTTCGTAACGTTTGACTGATCTTGCGTGCATGCAGCAGACAGCAATGGGTTAGTCTGCAACTCTAATATAATATTATTATTACGTTCGATGTCGAGCAGATCTCGAGTATAGGATACACTGAATAAAGCGGCGACGAAGCACATTATAATATATTAAAAGTTATTATCTGTCGCGACGTCTTCAATGCTGAGTTAGAAGAAGTTAGAAGGTGTATATATATATATATATATATATATAGTCTATATATTTGATGTATGTGAATGTTGGGTGATACCGCCAGAGAAGAATTGAACTGTCGTCCCAAAACCATGATACCGCTGAGATGGTATCATGTGACTGCCTGCCTGTCTTTTTACCTGCCAGTCTACCTGCCTGCATATATATGTGTCTGTCTGTTTGTATGCCTATCTGCCTGTCTGTCTGTCTGTCTATCTATCTGTCTGCCTATTTGTTTGTCTCTCTGTCTGTCTATCTGCTTGCCTGCCTGCCTGCCTATCTGTCTGTCTGTCTGTATGCCTGCCTGCCTATCTGTCTGTCTGTCTGTCTCTCTGTCTGTCTATCTGATTGCCTGCCTATCTGTCTGTCTATCTGCCTGCCTGCCTGCCTGCCTATCTGTCTGTCTGTCTGTCTGCCTGCCTATCTGTCTGCCTGTCTATCTGCCTGCCTGCATGCCTATCTGCCTGCATGCCTGCCTGCCTGTTTGTATGTCTGTCTGCCTGCCTATCTGCCTGCCTATCTGCCTGCCTGCTTGCCTATCTGTCTGCCTGTTTGCCTGTATGACTGTACCTGTCTCTATGCCTTACATTATATATAGGCAAGTGTGCATAGTTAGGTAAGTTTTGTGTTAAACATTACGCATGTTAGCTTCACGGACACGCCTTGTACTATCTTCTGATGACTCTTATTCATCAATTCTCAAAGGCCATTAAGACCTGATGCATAGCATTTATAGACCTACTAGTGTTCATCTACAATACGTTGTATTGTGTAAGTGTACGTATTATGCATAGAACGATTATGAAGCTCATTTTTAATCGTTACTCTGAGCTTTTATTCCATGATTTTTGCAGGAAATGACGAATTTAAAAAATGAAGGACTGTATAAATTAATAATAGGTCTGATATCTGACATCGGATATATAGAATCGAAATACTTTTCAGACCAGGTCTCTCTCTATTCAGTCTGTTTAAAAAAAACTTAAATATAAGCAACGGCATAAACATGCATGCGTTGTGCTTATATATATATATATATATATATATATATAATTATATATATATACACATATATTTCTGTGTATATGCATACAGTGTTTCGTATGGATAATGTGTACAGAAGTTGTGCTTGTATGTGTGTGTATGTGTATGCATACATGTATGTGTATGTATATGTGTGTATGTATGTGTGTAGGTACTGTATGTGTATATATGT
Organism: Lumbricus rubellus; assembly: GCA_945859605.1. Lineage (NCBI taxonomy): Eukaryota > Metazoa > Annelida > Clitellata > Crassiclitellata > Lumbricidae > Lumbricus > Lumbricus rubellus. Next base: position 3,838,325 of record OX243811.1, on the reverse strand, counting down.
GTATATACAATTATACAATATACATGTATGTACATGCGTGTGTATTTATGTGTATGCATGTGTGTATGTATTGTACACGTATGTGTTGACAGTGTGTCTGTGTTTGTGTACATGTATTTGTGTATATACATGTACGTGCGTGTGTATGTATATGTGTGTATTTATGTATGTGTATGTATGTGTATGTGTGTGTATGACACTGTATACGTACATGTATGTGCACATGTATATACGTGCGTGTGTATGTCTGTGTGTATGTATGTGTCTATGTATGTGTGTATAGGTGCGTGTGTATTTACGTGCGTTTGTGTGTACGCATGCATGTGTACATTGCGAGTGTGGTATCATGGCAACATATTAAAGAATAAAATTCCTTTGACCGTCTGACGTTTGTGTACCTTGTTTATCTTTATGAAATGCGGAGAGGGGCCAATGCCACCCCCACCGAGGCCACCCCACCGAGGCCACCCCAGCCAGGCCAGTGTGCCCTCTCCTACTAATTGCGTTGTAGAAGACAAGACACACGCACGTATACACACATACACACACATACATACACACAGGCACACACATACACGTGCATATACCTACATACACACTACACATACATACATGGAATGTTAGACGGTTAGAGCATCCCTCGCCTCGTAAGGCGGAGAATAGAGACCATCGGAAAGTTGTTCACTCATAATAATATTATTTCCATCTATTGTTGCTTTTTCATTCGATTGCGGCGCTAAATAAATGGATAAATGGATGTGATGATACGAAATACTAGCACTTGTGTGGGGACTATTTCTTTCTGCAATTCTCTGTCTCCGTCTGTCTCTGTCTCTCTCTGTGTCTCTCTTTCTTTCTGTCTCTCTGTCTGTGTTTGTCTCTGTCTGTCTGTCTGTCTGGCTCTGTCTTTATGCTTCTATGCTTCTATGACTCTGTGCCTCTTTGCCTCTCTGTCTCTTTCTGCCTCTCACTCTCTTTCTCTCTGTCTCCTTTTTGTGTTCCCATGACTTTATTTATAGGCCCTCTCTTCTTTATCTCTCTGTCTGTCTGTCTGTCTGTCTATCTGTCTTTCTTTCTCTGTCTCTGTTTCTCTCCTTCTCTTCTTCTATCTGTCTGTCTGTCTGTCTGTCTGTCTATTTCTCTCTTTTGATCCTCCTTGACACACATCATAAGGATTAAATTTAATATTAGAATAATTTAATTGGAGGAGCTGAAAATACAATAAGGCGTTTGTCCCAATTCAACAATGCTCTCTTTGAAGTGTGTTACCAAATGCACGCTCACGCTCGAGTCTGTATTATGAGCTAATATTACCCATATACACACAATTATATATAATCTATATATATATATATATATATATATATGTAGTCATGCATTCATATAGTTATGTATTTTACTTGACGTCACACACCCCTTATACACTCCTATGTCATTATATAAATACATGGCTTATACAACATTATCTCATCGCTTGTTTACTTTGTATTCACTTCTGAGCATCTGTCATTGATTCGAAAATAACATAGATCTACAGTTCGTGTGATTCATGTATAGCCTACATGTACAGTGTATGTATGTGTGTTTCCAATTTGTTCCTAATTCTGCTGCGTGTGTTAAATATTAACCACATTGTTGATGCCAGCAAAATTCCCTCTGGACTTCGGCCAACCCAGACTCTCTGTTTTTTTGCCACTTGACATCCATATCGATCAGACTGAATATCGATCCGACCATTGATTGTTGTCATTGTGGACTAATGGTTCGAATTATGGTTCGACCTGTCTTCCATAATAATAATAATATGATGGCGATGATGATAATCATGAATGATGATGATGAATGATGATAGTGATGAATGATGATGATGATGATGATGATGATGATGGTGATGGTGATGGTGATGGTGATGGTGATGGTGATGGTGATGGTGATGGTGATGATGATGGTGATGGTGATGGTGATGGTGATGGTGATGGTGATGGTGATGGTGATGGTGATGGTGATGGTGATGGTGATGGTGATTGTGGTGGTGGTGAATGATGATGATGACGATGACGATGATGATGACGATGATGATGATCATGATCCATAGTATGAACGGATGATCACAAGTCTTTGCAAACGTCGAATTTAACTGTCGGCAGCCTTGCGGGGCGCACACCAGGTCCTACTGTTTAATTTGCCAAATGGAAGGTTGGGTGGACCTTTGGGAGGGAAGAGGGAAGCGATCCCGCATCCGTGCGCTTTTCGTTACGGAGTCTTTACCATCACCTTACATACATGTATACCCCTTCCCTAATTATACAAGCAACATGTCTTTGCCTATAACCAACCAGGTTATATATACATAATTATATATATATGATTATATATATAATTATATATATAAAATTATGCCGTTGGCTGGGTTCTACGTGTCTGCAGGTTCTTGCCAGTATTGGCCCTTTTAATAATGTGCTTTCGAGCTAGGTTCGTTTTCGACTGAATGTTATTGTCTAATCCTTTATTCTTTAGCGAATGCAGTTCGCACCAAGCCATGCCACCGCGGCGGGACCCTCAGCAAGATGTAGAGCCTGGAGTCCTCCCGGAAAACGAAGAAGGCGGCATCCTTTATTGACTTAGCATAATTAAATTTAGATTTGCGCAAGCATCGCCTCTGAGTAGAATTCTGAATTGGCGCTATATAAATTTTCGCACTGAATGAACAAATGAATAACGGATTAGATTGGAGAGCCATCGGTTGGTGGTTGAGCAGTATAGACTCCGGCGCAATAGAAGTTACGAACTGAAAGTTAGAGTTAGGGCTAGGATTAGGGTTTTGATTAGGATTAGGGTTAAGGTTAGGGCTATGATTAGGGTTTGATTAGGATTAGGGTTAAGGTTAGGGCTAGGATTAGGGTTTTGATTAGGATTAGGGTTAAGGTTAGGGCTAGGATTAGGGTTTTGATTAGAATTAGGGTTAAGGTTAGGGCTAGGATTAGGGTTTTGATTAGGATTAGGGTTAAGGTTAGGGCTAGGATTAGGGTTTTGATTAGGATTAGGGTTAAGGTTAGGGCTAGGATTAGGATTTTGATTAGGATTAGGGTTAAGGTTAGGGTTATGATTATGGTTAGCCATTCTAATGACCAAGAATCAAACGATGGTGAGGCAGCAGGAGGAGCGAGATGTGGGAGACTCTACAAGCCCTGTTCCTGAACCTGTCATTGTCACTTTTATTGTCATTGTTATTGTTACTGTCATTGTTGATGCCATTGTTAGTGTTATTGTCCCTGTCATTGTTAATCTCATTGTTATTGTCATTGTACCTGTCACTTTCCAGATCACTGTCTCTGTAACTATTCCTGCTCCTATCTCTGTCACTGTCCCTTCCCACGCCCATGTCCCTGTAGGCTGTCCCAGTTCTTGTCCCTGTCCATTGTGTCCAATCAATGTCAATGTGCCTTGCCGCTGCATGTTCATATCATTGTTCTCGTCTTTGATCCTATTTGCTACTGTCTCTCACTGTCTCTCCGTGCCTGTCTCTATCTCTATCTTTTCACGAACCGGCTACCGTGTCGAACGTGCCCACGTGTAGGTTCTAAGTGTCTCTTGATTTAATTTCCTGCTTCAACAGATCCAATGCACTCATCGTTCATCATATTTTGTACCACACCCTTCAACGACTTAAAATCTGAGTCGTGCGTGGAATTAATCAATAAGATCATTTTTTATCAGAAGACGCAATCATCGGTGGCCGCCCTTTTGAGTTGACTTGACCTCTATGACCTCTATATAGGTCGAAGGTCATCTGGAAGTTTTCGCCGTGTTGCTTTAGTCAGCGCTCGTCAATAAACTGGTGCCCTGCCTTTTTCAAGTGGCGCTTTGGACATTTCGAGCGTGCATGTCAAATTAGACGAAGGGAAGGAGAGACGGAGACAGGGAGACAGAGTGAGAGAGACAAAGAGACAGAAAGACAGAGACAGACATGCAGACACAGCAGAGAGACAGGCAGAGAGACAGACAGACAGAGAGACAAACAGACAGAAACAGAAAGACAGAAATAGACACAGAGACAGAGGCAGAAGAGACAGAGATATAGAGAAATAGACAGACAGACAGACAGACAGACAGACAGACAGACACAGTGAGTTGTGATCGTCATAAGGCTATCAAACTTTCTTTACTCTTAATTGAGTAGTAGGCGATTTCTCCCGAACACCATACGATGATACACGTGTTATGTAGGTAAAATGAAGTCAACAAGTTAAACGGGACCCGCTTAGAAGGCGGTCAGGTCAGATGCGGTGTAAGGTCAAAGTTCAAGGGTCGGGCATGCAAGTAGAAATATGTGGCTGATTGTGAGAGTTTAATTTTAAAATAAAGGGACCGATGGATTTGATCCATTTATTGAAACACGCCATGGGCGCCTGCACATGGGGCAGAGGAGGGCACTTTCATCCTGGATAACTTATGACATCTATAATGCACAACTTGTTGGTTTAAAAAAATTTCTAAGCTCTAATGACACGGAAACTGAGAAATTTACATGTAGAAACCTCTACGAAAACTATGTTCTTAATTTCCTGCTTGCATTTATCAAGCCTTTGCTAACCTTTTTTTACCATGACCATTCTGTTTTGTCCCTTCCGAAAAAATGTCTGCGGGCGACTTGAAACACGCTTATCATGTGATGATGTGACTAATTAATTATCAGCACCAGCGGACGGGAAGTGTGACCTGAGTATGAAAGGCATAGCCTACAATTTGCAATCGAGCTGTGGCTTGAGTCCAACTTTGATACAGCGCAATGAAGAAAGAGGAAGTATATAAGTCTTAACTGACAATTAATTAATTATTGTGTCAATGACAGTTCTCATAATTTTGCATGATAGGAAGAACAGAAAGTTGCAAGAAATGCGACCTTTTCTCGCATGTATCATGATGTATTTTGTGTGCATACGCCTGCATACTTGTATGCATACATGTACTGTTACCACTGTATGAATGTTTGTCTGCACTTCGGTTTATATGTTAGGCTTGTAATAATCTATGTACAGTATATGTGCGGGTATGAATGACTGTGTGCAATATTTGTGTGTGCATGTATAATTATTATAATAAATTGTGATAATGTGCGTGTATGTATAATGCATGTATGTGTGTGAGTGAATGTTGATCCGTGTGAAGTCACGTCATACGTTTCATTGTGTGATCGAATTAATTTGACGGTTGGTGAAGGGAGCAAGATAAGTGAAGGGATAAAGAAACAAACTGAGAAAGACAAGGACAGAGACAGACAGACAGAGACAGAGACAGAGACGGACAGACAGAGACAGAGCGAGACAAGCAGAGACAGAGAGGTACATACAGACAGACAACGATGCATGCATTTACATACACATCATCGGAATGCTTATACGTGTCTGTGTTTGTATCTCTGTCTGTATGTGTGTCTCTCTATGTGTATGCATATTATACATGTGTGTGTTCGTGTGTATGTGTGTCACGCTATCTCATGACTAGCTTGTCCCACGACAAACTACAACATTCGATAGACTGATGTGTCCATCACCGATTCGTTCATTGGCATTCAGATTAACACTATTTAGCACGCTATCAACTTTTCGATCATGGGTAATCGAGTGTAAGGGCATAATGGGGCAGATGGATTGGGGTGCCAGACAGTCTGAGTCTGGTGTGGGTATACCGTGCTGGACTGGCAACCGATTGCATGGTCGTCGGTTCAAATCCTCGTCATGTCATAAATTGTCTCAGAGATTGCTTGATAAAGTTGATGCTAGCCATTCTGACTTGTAAACAGCTCCGTAAAACTTGCTATGATGTATATTATGATAACGCCCTCTATTACAGGCAACTCGGCTATGACTGTATATAGACCCTAGACCATAGACACGGTCGGAAGCATACTAGCATAGATGTAAAAAACGATGAAAATAAAATAAAGAACTAAAAAAGGTTTTTTACAGTATTGTGTCGAGAGGAAGTTGAGACGTTGAAGAACAGACCTAAGCACCTGAATCCACTCACCGAGGCTAGAAAAAATGACTGCCTTGAGATATATAATTATATATATTATAATTATATAATTATATATTATTATGTTGTATATATAAAAATTATATATTTATGTAATATAATTATATATTATTATATTGTATATATAGATCTATATATAAATTATATATATATTATAATTTTATGTCAAGTGTCAACCTGTACTTGCACGAACAGATGAATAACTTGTCCAGTTCGACATTTACATTTAAATTTGAATTTTAAACTTAAATTCCAAAACTGAACTTTGTGTAGGCCTATTTTTTCAATAAAAAAAATTAATTTTGAATTCATTTTCATCTATTTCAAGTTGCTTTTCTAGTAGGTCTATGTTTATTTAAAATTTCCAATTATTTCTGAATTATGATTAAGTTTTCGTTGTTGTGTCCTTCTTTGCTGCAGGCGAATGTTACGCTTCCCCATCTTCCCAATCACCTTCTTCGTCCTCTGCGTCCTCCTACTCCAGATCCGAATCCATCTGGACAACAACGTCCTTGACTATTCCGATCTTTCGCAGACGACCTACACGGACCGGACTCTCGGCCAGCGCAACCTCGTCAACCCTAGTCTCGAACGGGACCTCCTCCGAGGCACTGACCGATGTCCAGACCTACAACGACCCCTCGAGTCCCAGATCAGAACCCGCCACGAAGTCTGGCAGTACCACGAGGCGGACGAGAAAGAAGAGATCGTTGTCTACTCGGCTTTCTTCGACGACCGACCTCTCCTGGATCTTACCACGTGGATCAGGGTCCTCGGAGTGGCCAGTGTACCCTCCAAGCGAGTATTCTGTCATGTATGGTACGATGGATATGCGGCACCGTACGTGACTCTGGCACGGTTAAACATAACAGGCAGAGAGACCGGGTACAAAAACGCGAACAGAACCTACGTTCAGTATTTGATTTCTTGTCAGCTCCCCGGCGTCGAACCCGTACCGTCTCACGTATCGCTGGTCACCAACGAATGCAACCAGTCGACCATCTACCTCCGAGTCCAGCGTCCAGTCAAGGCCGTTCCGGATCAGGAGTTCGGGGTCTGCGTTCCGATATCGTTCGGAACAGTTTCGACTCACGACTTCGTTGAGTGGATGGAACTCACTCAGCTGTTCGGGGTGACGGAATTCAACATCTACGACGCCAACATGACGGGGATGTCAGAGGTGTTCGAATATTACACGAGTCGGGGTCTGCTCAGAGTTTTCCGAGCGCCACCCGCCATCGAACTACCCAACCTCGATGGCATCAAGCTGGGCAGCGTCGTCGCGCTCAACGATTGCATGATGCGAAACCTCTACAGATACCGCTTCATCATCGTTGTCGACCTGGACGAGTTCATCATTCCCAGGATGCACGGCGACTATCCGTCCATGCTGAGACACATCGACAAGGCCGCAAAGATGGTCGAACACCATCAGAGTTACTCCTTCCGGAACGCCTACTTCTTTCGCGAGTTGGCGGCCGACGCGACGGAGCCATGGTACCTGCGGACTGCCTTCCACCGGATCCGATCGTCGTTGAAGAAGGAAGGGGTCAGTCCAAAGTCTTTCGTCGATCCGCGTGTCTGTCTGTCCATCTTCAACCACTACTGCCTCATTCTGATCAACAAGAATGACGGTAGATCGCGATTCGCTGACGTTCATACGTCCATTGCTGTCACGCATCACTATAGGATCTGCGGATTTCCGAAAGTCAAGTGCGGCGAGTATTACAACTCGAGCTATCGCGACGACACGGCACTCAGGTTCAAGGAGAAGGTGCTACCGCGAGTGAAGAGCGCTCTCAAGGAACTGCGAGTACTTCCTTGAAGCGTGACTGGCTACTCTATGAGTCCAGTTGCTATTCTATGGGGAAGGGGGTGGGAGGGTCAAAGACGATTTTGTGACCCCCTAAGCGAAAATATTCCACGTCTTTCAGATCTCAAGGAGACTTTAAGGTCGGCGAAGAACGTCGCGACCTTGATATCAGAGGCATCGTCACTGTATGTAGTCGAATGACGAACTGCGACTGGATGATTTCTGACCTTGACCTAGGGTCAGAGACGATGCAGTGTCCAAGGTCAAGTGCCTTCTGACTGCAACAGAACTGGAGAGAGGTTGAGCAGAGAAGTCTGGTCTTCGTATTCCTCTTTCCAGTTGTAGATAGGTCGTCATCTGGATTTTGGAATCATCTCTGCAGATCATCGCATTCCAATGTGACTTCATCGATTGATTGAATTCTTGATTGCGATGTCACTTGATTCATCAATCAAGTGAATTGTTATAATGGCGCTAGATAAATCCCAAGATTTGATTGGATTGGGATCAGTTGCATATCGTAATGATTACGACGACAAAGTATGATAATGGTCGTTGAACAATGATGATTCGAAGTTTGATTACTGTATAATAGAAGAGAATGATGATTTTTTGTAGTAATTATGAGAATATGAAATCCAGCTCAGGTATAATTGTACAGTTGATTACGATTAATGTGAAAACCGATGACATTATAGTCGATGAAAATCACGGAAAAAATGTCTTCTGGAGACGAAGAGGGGCCGATAAAAAAAATGAACCTATACAGTACTGAAGTGCTCTTTCTACACGTTGGGAAAGTATATCATGCCTCAATACTATAACGGTTCACTCAATGTGGTCTGATCATCTTGAAGATGTCTTGATTAAATTTTTTGACTGAATGAGTTAATGAATGGAACACTTGATGAAGGGATGGACGTATGCATGGACAGATAGGCGTTTGGATGTTACATGTTATGTTATGGTGGATGGTTGTATCTATGGGTGGATAGATGGATTGATGGTTGCACTGTATGGATGTGATGGATGCATAGATTGATGGATTGATTGACGGTACCATGAAATGGCAATCGTCGGTTATAATAAATTGGAAAGTGCCTAAGATACAAGTGTATGTGTGCAGTGTTGTTATTTGATTACGGTGATGTTAGTTATATACTCGTACAATCCATCTTTTCTTCCGTCCGTTTGTCCATCTACCCATCCATCTACCCACCCGTGGGACCATGACCGATCGCCCGACACGGTTGTAGATTGGCATAGGTTCCCCCATCCTTTGCAAAGCGTTGTTGGTCGCGTATAAACCCCATTGAGTGGACATTACTACATTATAATCTTGAGATATAACCTTAAATAAGTATCGACCCTAATAATTATTCTCCGTTGAAGACCGCATTCCTAGTTACAAACAATATCATCATACGCAAGCATCTGCATTCAAAGACGAGAATGATCAGAATATAACATAAGTTCGATCGTCAGCCTCAAGGTGAACTATCCCTTTGTTGAAGGGAGAGTTTTTAGGGGGCAAATAATGGAACAGCTTGTCGGCGTCGTCTGTATTATCTTTGTCATCATGTAGCGGCGCTAAACAAATGAAATGGAGAAAATCGAATCTTTGCGTGAGTTAGAACCGCGCGCAGAAAAGTCGCATTGTTCTAGCGCCACACATGAACAGCACTTCCTTGATTTGTTTACGTTAGAACAGTCGGCGCTAATCAATGTACCAGCACACTACCACAACAGCGCATCTATGCATCGCCGAGTTGTTTAGAAGAGGAAGAAAAGAGGAGAAGGTGGAAGACACGGAGAAAGGGAGCCTTAGAAAAGGGAAGGAGATTCAGTAGAAGGGTTAGGCAAAGAGGCGAGGTGGAATGTAGAAGCAGCAGAAGAAGATGACGATGATGACGATCAGACGATGATGATGATGACAATGATGATGATGACGACGATTATGATGATGATGATGATGACGACGACAATGATGATGATGATGATGATAACGACGATGACGATCGATAGTGGTGGTGGCGACGACGACGACGACGACAATGCGCAGTTTAATGCATTTTTAAGCAGTGCAGCAAGATAAATTGATCGCTTTTAAAAATTATTAAATTTATCTTTCGTCTTTCTATAATAACTATTGTGCATCAATTTAATATTTAAAAATAATTTTTATGGCAATTTATCATAACGCAGTCTCCCGATATAATAGCGACAGCTCTGAGTAGAAGGGTATACGTATGCTACATAAATTTAGATTGATTGAATTTTTTAAAACAGACGATATTTTAATCATCATTGTATTGACATTCATCCATATTCAATTATTATTCATTGCAACAACAGCTGCAGCAGCCGGTCGATTAATTTACAGCATATTATGATATACAATATGCAAGAAGTCACGATAGAATATCGAATAGAAGAATAATAGAATATAGAATATCGAATAGAAGAATAATTATAGAATATAGAATATCGAATAGAAGAATATAGAATATCGAATAGAAGAATATAGAATATATAATATAGAACATAAAATATCGAATAGAAGAATATAGAAAAATAGAATATCGAATATCGAATAAAAGAATATAGAATATTGAATAGAAGAATATAGAATAGAAGAATATAGAATATAGAATATCGAATAGAAGATAAATTATCTCAGGAATCATTGTGCATAATTATTTCCAGCATATTTCCCGCATTTCCAATAGATATTCAAGTTAAATATAGGCCTATGACACTTAGCTAGTCTTAGCATATAAATTATGAGTTTCCGTTTACTTATTTCATTGGCTTAATTCCTTTCCGTGCTCACATACGGTACAATAATTTAAGATCCTAACTCTGATTCTATAAAGGCTCAACGGGCTCTTGTCTTAAATATCTGGCTAATGTCGTACTTCGTCTTCTCTCAGCTTCCTCCCACCGTCCACTTTGTTCATCCAACAGACCTGCAGGCCTCTTGGTTCCTTGGTCCAGTACTGCTTTGGCTCAGTCTCGATCATTTGCCTCTATCGGTCTTTTTTTGAATGCTCTTTCTCCTTCTGCTCGCTCTACTCTTCTGTCAGGCAGTCTCTTTTTTCCTTCTCTTTTCTCAAACCTGTTTCATCTCGCCAGGCTTTGCGCACTGGGAGCGCCTCTGAACGGTACACCCTACCAGAGGCGCCGTATAAATGCCTAAGTGCAATACAATACAATACAATACAATACAATTAGTTCATAATAGGCCTAATATTGTAATCACAGCTTACTGTAGGCTGCGCTTACTTCTTAACTCTGGTTAACTAATCATACTGTTGCGACTGCCTCTAAAAGCCTCTCAGTCATCAATTCAGCGATTGCTACACAGGACTAAGTCTTGGCATTAAACTGTATTCAATCTGTCATAAACACGAACCTACAAGATATTAATATGTAAATATTATGTTCGTAATAACCTCGTAACTGCAACGCACACTGTTTAATGAGTAAATAAATACATAAAATCCACACTTCCTGTTCAATTCAGCTCAGAAGTACTATTGGTCACCAAATGCAAGTATATAGGCTACATGACATGATTGTCATTTTCATTTAGTGCAGCGAGTCGTCGGTTATAATAATGTCTATGGACAAACCCGCAGACTGCAGGGTCACCCATTTTTCATTACTCTACCCATAATAATAAATTATCATGCACTGCTTATTATGCAGTAACGCTAGCGTGAAACGAAACCAGTAAAGATATAATTTCTGAGATAGGCCTAGGCCTAATGCTTGTGCAGTCGCGCGTGTAGAGCCATGAATCATGAATCATGCACATCAATACCATTCATCATGACTGTGATCAATTGTGTTGTATGCAATACTATGCATAGCTCTACAGTTTAACGATGGGTTACGAAGACAACAAAGAAGGCCCTTCTGCCGACAATTATATTATTCTGGCATATTATGGCTATCAATATTTTTACACACTGTGACTCTTCCATTAACTACGCGTTTTCAAATAGAACCTGTAGAGTGTACACTGTACATGTATACAGTATGGTTTACTATCATTTGGTCAAAAGTCATTTGGTCGAAATCATTTGGTCGAAATCATTTGGTCGACAATCAAAAAGTCGAACGATCAAAAAGTCGAATGATCGTTTGGTCGACAATCAAAAAGTCGAACGACCAACAGATCGACAATCAAAAGGTCGACAATCAAAAGGTCACATTCAAAATGAAGCATGTTTAAGAGAATTCTGACGATTTTACTAAAAGTGCGCACACTCAAACATACATACATACACACACTCCGACACACACTCACATACACACTTGAACCACGATCAGTCTGTGAGAGAGGGAGGTTGTGAACTACAGAAAGTGATATGAAAACAAAACGCATGAGCAACTGCCAACTGCGAGTGAAGGACTTGCTCAGAGCTTGAGGTGAATTCGAAATCGCAAACTTCCGGATCCAAGGCACCGAATAAACCCCTACACCATAATACAGATAATACAGTTGTATCAGATATTTTGGAAGCAATTGTATACAGGGTGGTCCAGCATAAATGAACCAACTTTGAATGCATATAACTCCGCCAATTTTTAAAAATTATTTATCATTTATACGTCAAATGAAAGATATTTCACTCTAGTATTCGCTCTAAAAAAACCGAATTTGTGCTAATTTAGGTTTAAATTATATGCACGGAACAGCGCTAGCTACCATATTTTGTGTCATTTGTGACGCAATCTGGCCCCGTTGAAAGACGATGATGGCGTTTTGATCTTTATTTTACGAACTGATAAGGGATTTAATTCGTTTGAAATGATTAACGAATTTTCTAACAGAGGATGGAATAAACAATACCTTGAATTATCTGCTACGGAAAATTGATAAAACAGGACCTTCTACTCCATAAACCATGGGAATCAGTGCGCACGGCGCTCACATCCATTAACATTGCTCGTGTGTCCGAGTAAATTTGCAACCAAGACAATGACCAGGGCAGACCCTATAGTATACATGCAAATCTCTCAAGGAAATTCAGCTCAAAACAGGCAGTCTTAGAAGCACTGCATAACGTATTGCAAACGATGATATAGGCCTAAAGTTAATTCGTCGACGAGAAGTCGAACGAGCTCTCCAACTCTTGCGCAAAGAAACGGCTGGCAGGCTGTGGCAGCGCACAAGCGTCTGAAGCAGCGCATGGCAGTGCAAGGCTGTTGGCAAAATTGAAAGGACGTGGTTTTGCGATGAGAAGATATTTAAGGCAGGGACCCTACAAACACCCAAAATGATCGTGTCTACGCGCGTTTTAGCAAAAAAACGATAGAATTTTCCGGGGAAACGGCGTCATATTGCGTCAGTAATGACAAAAAGTGGTAGCTAGCGCTGTTCCAAGTATATAATTAAAACCTAAAGAAGTATCAGTTCGATGTTTTTAGAGCTAATACTAGAGTGAAGTACTTTTAATTTGATGCATAAAGTGTAAATAAATGTTAAAAATTGGCGAAGTTACACGCGTGCAAAGTTGGTTCATTTATGCTGGACCACCCTGTATATATATATATACGGTATATATATATATATATATATATTACTTTTATATTTCAAAGTTAAAAAGTATTGATTGCAGATTTTTTGGGATAGGCCGTTTTACGCATATTGAAATCATGATGTAAGAAATCATCATGGTTGAAATTATGTGCTGCCACCAAGCGAATGGATTCACAATTTCATTATCGACTGTACCACCGCTCAGTTGCCAAGAATGGGCCGTACGGCCCCCGTACGGCCCATTCTGGGTCTCTTGACCAAGCGAATGTGTTGTACATTATTATGAGTATAATTGGTCTAATATGCCTACACATCTTTTGTGAATTCACCTTTAGCTGTTCGCAGGGCCGGATTAAGCAATGTGGGGCCCTGTTCGGAAGAATTTTGTGGGGGCCCTGTTCGGGGGAAAAAATTTTTTTTAGTCATTTGGCGAAATTTTCGGGAAAATTCTACCATTTCATCCGCCAAAAAAGTTGATGACTTTTTTTTTAGTCATCTCGCGAAATTTTCGGGAAAATAGTCGTTTCGTCGAAATTTGCTCAAAATTTTTTTTAACATTTTGTGGGGCCCCCTAAAGTGTGGGGGCCCCTGTTCGGCCGAATATGTTGAACATGCCTTAATCCGGCCCTGGCTGTTCGCCTAGTTTGCATGACCTAATTTCATTTGTGTTACTGTGCTACCATTTTTAAAAAGTGCTTTGCTTTATATTTGCCTATTCTTACCTTTAATCGATTGTCTATCGTATGAAATTGGCACTATAGGCTACGCCGAAAAAACCTTGAGCGTGTTCAGCAACGCTGAGAGACTGGAATTTGGATACTCAAGGTCGGTGGTGATAATTCTGCATTTCCCGTCGCTTTCATAGGTTCGCTCAACATCCATTCGCAAGGTACCTGCAGCTTGTAATGTAGGCTAGTAATTACGAACATTGTCATTGACCCAATCTCAAATTGCTTAACTGTGAACATTAAGTTTTGTGATACATGCTTTAAATCGGGCCAATGACACTGCATGTGTACATTGTATAGCTTATACAAGTCTCAGTCTTTTTGCTTGTCTGTCTTTCTGTCCGTCTTTCGCGTCTGTCTGTTGGCGTCTGTCTGTGTGTTATTAAGAAATTCCACATCCCTTGTTGTCTACCTGCCTACATAGATAGATGGATGAATGGATGGACAGAGAGACGTTCATACAGACAGACAGAAAGGTAGAGAGAGAGACAGAGAGACAGAGAGAGACAGAGACAGAGACCGAGACCAGACAGAGACAGAGACAGAGACAGACAGACAGAGATAGAGAGACAGAGAGAGAAACAGAGACAGAGATAGAGACACAGAGACGCATACAGACAGAGAGACAGAGACATGCGTTTGATGGGTTAGGCAGTTAGCAGTTGTCAAAGGTCGAGAAACGACTGGAAAGGACAGAGGATGGGAGGCAAGCATGAACGAAGGACGGATATTAGGAGGAATGGGTTGAAGGGTAATTATGTCCGTTGTATTATACCGGACGGGATAGATGGTTTATCTTGTGGTGCGAGATAAGCGATGATTATTAACTCTCGCTTCTATCTCTTCTAATCATTGGTCGAGTGTAGACGAGATGTGGTTCATCGCTGAGATAGCATGCATTGTGGGAGATGAGGAAAGATGCAGGATGGAAGAGAAGGGGATGGAGGAAGGAAGAGGAGGAGAATGAAGAGAGGAGAAGGAGATGGCGGAGGAGAAGAAGGTAGAAGAGGAAGCAATATGAGGAGAAGAATATGCAGCATAATGTAGGATGAGGCAAAGGAATGGGAAGAGTAAGAAATAGGAGGGAGAGGAGGTTAAGGAGATGGCGGAGGATCAGGAGGAGGAGGGAGGGAGAGAAAAGAAGTGGAGAGGAGAGTGAAGAGATGTAGGTGGAGGAGAATAAAAATCATGGTGAGAAAATAGACGAAGAAGAATAAGCTTAGATGAGGAAGAAGAAGAAATCTGAAGGATGAGAACCAGGAGAAGATGAGTAGGATGGAGAGGACGATTAAGGTTAAGGAACAGGAGGAGAAGAGGCAGAAGAAGAAGAAGAATGGGAAGTAGGAGTATATAGGAGGTGTAGGAGTAGGAGAAGGAGGAGTAGGTAAAGGAGGTGTAGGAGTAGGAGGAGGAGGAATAGGTGTAGGAGTAGGAAGAGGAGGAGGAGGAGTAGGTCTAGGAGGTGTAGAAGTAGGAGGAGGAGGAGGAGGAGGAGGAGGAGAAATAGTTTTGATAAAGAAGAATAGTATAACGGAGAACAAGATGAAAGTGGTCGAGGATGGGGACGATAAAGAGGAGGAGAAGGGGCAGCAGAAGGACTTGGAGGAAGAGGAGGAGGAGAGGTAAGAGGAGGAGGAGTAGGAGGAGGAGGAGGAGAAGGGAAGAATTAAAGAAATGGAGAAAGAATACGAAAAGGAGTAGGATGTTCCTAGGTGTACCACGGCCAACCTCCACAGCCAGACAGCAGCAGCAGCAGCAGCTGTCTAAGGCGCTTTCGGCTGCTGCTGCTGCTGCTGCTGCTGATCGTAGCCGACTGCTCCATCGATGATGCTGCCTTCTTGGCATCGCTCGGCACCGCAGACCCAGACAGAGCATCACCGGCATTCGTTCAGCAAGGAAGTAGCCGCAAGATCCTCTCAGACATCAACGGGTAAGCTACCCATGCTACACCGAATAGCTTCAAGTAATCCTTATCATGAATTTATATAGCGCCACATCAAGAGAAACTCCTCAGAGGCGCTCTCAACCTCTCAACAGCACCAAACAGCAATCAGAGAAAATTGTTTTGAAATGCTTACGGTAAAGGGGCAAATAAAGACAAGGAAGTTCATTACGGAGATTGCAAGGTAACTTATTCCAGAAAGATGGACCGACCATAGCAAAGTTTTTATGCAGCACTGTGTAGTTCGAGCCATATTGGGTCAACCAGGTCACCTTGCGTGGCAGAGCGAAGGAATCTAGAACCTGGAACGAAAGCTCCCTAAGATAAATCAACGGGGCTATGCCTGCTAAACAATTACGCATGAACATTAGAATTTCAAACTCAATACGTGGATAGTGGATAGCGAAGTTTGGCTGAACCTCAGGGCTTTTTAACGTGCAGCTGGCCAGCTGTACACAAAGTGTAGGCTAAGCTTACAGTTCTAAATGGATTTGAGCAGTCGTAGAAGCACTTCTGTACAGTTAAAACTAGCAAAAAAGGCCAGTGTCCTCCGATTGGAAGTAATTTACCATGGGGGATGGGAAAGGAAAGAAGGGGCTGTGCAGTTCTAAACATTCCTTAAAAACAGCCCTGCTGAACCTTCAAGGGTAGCCTACAGATCCTGCAGTTGTACAATAAGTACACTTACCGTACACTGCCGAAAAGGTCCTATTATGGACAACAGCCGCCGGGCTGCGTAGGTTGGCGGTAGAGCAGACTGCAGAGAGTGGACAATGGAAATGCTGCTTGCTCTCATGATATGCTGATACCAAGAAGATGAAGTCGTTTGCGTTATGATCGTGTCCGTCCCGACTTCAGCTATTCTTCGCAGTTTCTCAGATTTTCGCAACTTTTCTTAGTTTTTAAAACTTTTCTATGAAACGATTTCTATTTTTCGACGTTTCAGGAATTTTTGTGACCTGTGCTTTAGTAGGGAACTGTTACCCAACAATACCCATTATTTATCAGTTCGGTTAACTTGGTTGGATTCATACAAAACTTCAAATGAAAGCCATACGACTGGGTCTGAATCTTATCCTTTCTCTTGACCTTGCAATAGACATTATCTGAAGGTTGTCAACAGGTTACCCGGTCCTATTCTGTACCAAACTTACACTCTCTGGGTCTTTCATAAACGTATTTCAATGCCGATAATTATAATCTGTCCATAATTTGCACGATCTTACCTTAACTAAACATCACTGTTTAGTGTTTACTCGACCCATCCATTTTAGTTTTTACTACTTATCTTTTGCATACAACAACCGACACAATGTAGTACTCTGCCTGATTTTAGTTTAATGTACTTAATTTGTCATTCATACATCTAATCGCTATTAGGGCCTACACTATTCTTATATGCATAGGCCTACATGCGTACTGCCATTGAACACAAAAAGAGAAGTGGTTTTGGTTTATCAGCAATGACTGCCTACCGTAACTGACCTTGAGCAAGTCCTTCACTCTCTGCTACTTATCGACCAATGATTGCATGAAAGACAATTAAGATCAGCTACAATAATTCTATAATATACAGTGATAATATTTAGTTTTATATGGTATAAGAGAAAGACACGCAGAGAGAGACAGGCAGACAGACCAAGACAGAGACAGAGAAAGAGATAGAGAGTCAGAGAGAGAGATATATATACAGGGTGGTCCAAAATAAACTGCACAGTGACAGTTTTCTTGATATAAGTATAACAATTCAATGTTTAATGCCATTTTTCTTACTTATATATATATTTTCTCTGACGTCATCATTGACTTCATCATTGTTTATCATAGTTTATGGTAAAGAAGTTGTTGTTTATAAGAGATTGTGATCATGGGACGCTTAACTGAGAAAGACCGATGTCTAATTTGGAATCTACGAACTCAGAAACATTGGGGGTCGTGTCACTCGTGTGGCCCCCAAACAGCCCGGACTTGAATCCAGTCGACTACGCTGTTTGGGGCGCCCTTCAACAGATGGTATACCGTCGTAGAAGTTTCACCACAGTGGATCAGTTGAAAGAAACAATCGTCACAGAGTGGACCAAGCTGTCACAGCGTTTCATTGACCGCGCAATTGATCAATGGCGTCGTCGGCTTCAATGCGTGGTCGAGCAGCAAGGAATGGATGACACATTTTATGTAACAAAATCCATCCATGCATGTAATGTTACAGTAAAAATAATAAATAGTGCTGTGTTTTTGTGAATTTTCACGGTTATATTTGAATTGGTCTGAATAAAGTACTATCAATTTATCATTGTGCCATTTATTTTGGACCACCCTGTATATAATTATATAAAGAGAGAGAGACAGACAAACATAGTAAGATGTAGGCAGAGGCGTACTGAGAAACGGGCAAAGATACATGTATACCAATGTTCGCGAGTTACGTATGCATGCATGCATACATGTATCATGTATGTATGTGTGCATTTACTTATAATACATGGATAATGATTTTATGCTGCTGATGAATGAGTATGATGATGGTGACGATGATGATAGTGATCCTGATGTTGCCATTGCCGATTAAGATTACGATGGCGCTGAATACACAGTTACATAATCTCGACAACCATGCAGCCTGTCCTTTCCAGAACTTTATCTTCCGCTCGTGTGTCCATTCATGCCACCTAACGTCTTTGCTCGTCGGTTTGTTCGTCCAGTCCGCTTCGCCACCGTTGCAACGAGCTGCAAGATGGCGCCCGTCGTCGTGTTTACATTGCGTCGTCGTTATGACGTCGGCCGTTCGTCGCGTCTATTGATATATCTATGGACAAGCGTCGTTACGACGTCCGGCTTCGGTTCTCACTCGACCGTCGTCCAGGGAAGACTTATGACCTCTCTACTCTCTGCTCCGAATCACTTTATGAGCTCACTCGCCCGACCGACCGACCGACCGACTGGCTGGCCGACCGACCGACTGGCTGGCTAACGATTGATTGACTTGGTTGGCTGGCTAACGGTTGATTGACTTGGTTGGCTGGTTGACTGGTTGGTTGACTGGCCGATCGGAAATAATTCTCTGGCGTAGAAGATCCATGAGGTTTACGAGGGTTGTCTTTTTAGAAACCCTGGACATCGTTCTACGGCTACAATTATTCTCTGGTCCAGAAATTGGACTTGTTTTTGATGCAGTGTTTGCAGCCAGGGTCCCACGTGTGCGGATTAGGATCCTGGAGGTAAATGGTGGAATTAAAAATAAGGAAAAAGAGAATTAAATTCATTTATAATATATACCATGAAATGAGTAGATAAGTAGATGAGAAAAAGTTAGGCTACTGTATTATATTACGTAGGCCTACTGTGAAGTTAACCCTAACCCTAACCTATCCTAACCATAACCCTAACCCTAATCCTAACCCTAACCTTAACCCTAACCCTAACCCTAACCTTAACCCTAATCCTAACGGTTCTCATAAGCGTTGCCTCTCATTAAAGAGAGAAACGCCGCCATTTAATGTTCGAGAGAATCGTCTAATAATAAATTAAGTCGTGCAAAGTCAGATGAAAGAGAATATCGTTGACGCGTTGAAAGCAGACTGTTCCAAGACGATGGGGTGGGGTGGGGTGGGGTGGGGTGGGAACGGGTGGGTGGAGTTGGGGCAATATAGGAGAAGGCGCGTTGAGTTGGAATTTATGTGCGGATGCGCG
This sequence comes from Lumbricus rubellus, assembly GCA_945859605.1. Taxonomy (NCBI): domain Eukaryota; kingdom Metazoa; phylum Annelida; class Clitellata; order Crassiclitellata; family Lumbricidae; genus Lumbricus; species Lumbricus rubellus. Next base: position 3,818,562 of record OX243811.1, on the reverse strand, counting down.
GCATCTACATATCCCCGCCGAAGGAAGAGTGCAAAGGGATGAGAATCAGAAAAAATAGCAACACATCTGCTACTATAATGATTCGAAGACTATTATATAAAAACATTGGTTCACAAAATTTCATAACTGATATCAAGAACAAATAATGCAAGACGAGGCAATATCATAGTCTACATGAAACAATGTAGTGCAATATCATCCTCATCACCATCACCATCATCATCGTCGTCGTCGTCGTCACCATCATTATCATTATCATTATCATTATCATTATCATCGTCATCATCAACAACATCGTTTTTGTCACAGTAATCATTGCAAGCAATATCATCAACTCTCAACAGAGCCATTGCAAATAATATGATGAGGATCATGATGACTACTCAGAGGCGTTCCCGACTACAGCGCGGACACTGAATCGGAGTCTAACGCCAAAGAGCATGAGCAATTTTGGGAGTGAATGACTTGCTCAGGGTGTAGTGTAGTGTTGTGTGTAGGCTACTATTAAGTAGATCTATAGATATTATTTCGGGAACAATGATTTCTAATTTTCATCATGAAAGCATGCTAATGCTGCTACCGTATACAACTCCTATCATCCTATGACTGTAAGAGCAATAGCCAAATATTACTACTATTAATACAATTATAATTCAGAGTGATTATACTTGTTGTTGATATCATTTTTATACTTTCGGTAAGTGTGTTGTTCATTTTTAATTATTATTATTATCATTGTTATTAGACTTGCCATTTTTATTCGTGCTTTTGTTGTTGTTGTCTGATTCGAGTTGCCCGTCCAGTTTTGTGTTTATTTTCCGGCGATTAATTTCTGACATCCAGTTACAGAAGCTGCGTACGGAAGACATACAGGTAGACAGACATACAGACAGACAAAGACAGAGACAGAGGCCGAGATGCAGAGGTAGGTAGACAAACAGACGGACAGGCAGACGGACAAACAGACAGACAAACGGATAGAAGACAGACAAGCAGCAAAAAGACAGACAAAGACAGAGACAGAGGCAGATATGCAGGTAGGTAGACAGACGGACGGACAGGCAGATGGACAGGGGCAGTCGGAGACAGAAACAGAAATAGAAATAGGAGCAGAAACCGACTGAGAGAAACATAGAGACAAAAAAGAGAGACAGAGAGACAGAGACTGCCAGACAGAAAGAAAAACAGACACAGAAAGGCAGACAGATAGACAGACAAAGAGAGAGAGACAGACAGAGAAAAGGAGAGAGAAGCAGAGGGAGACATTCATGAAACATGGAGCGATATCTTCAGTCGATTAAGCAGTTGTGTGCTGAGCCGGATAAAGCGGAGTGATGGAGATGTCATGACGTGGAAAACACTCTCAGATAAACAATACCACCAGCCGATGACGCCATCTCCCTAGCACCTCCATTATGCAGCACATTTGAAATTTTTTTCCCAGAACCACACTCCCAAATAAAAAAAATTATTTATCACATGAAGTTAAGAAAATATGTATAATAAGTTGATATAATGTTTATTTTAAGAGGTATGTGCATCTATCATATAATAATATATAATACTGCATTATATTTTATATATTTATAATTATATGATATTTCGTATAATGATAATCATTATTGCTTTATTATTGTGTAGTATGGAATATTGTACATTTTGCGCACCATGTTATAACGTATTTTTGTGTAATGCTTAGCCTATTAATGTGCACACAATATGACCTATCATGCGCTTCATTTATTTCTTTATGCATGTAGCAGGCATAAAATAAAATGTGTATGCGTAATTGAGCGTATAGAGCTGAGAGAGCGCCAACTTACTGTCTATTTGAATCTCTGCTCTTCTGAAATTTGCAGTTCTTATCATTTTGTGTAAGACTTCTGTCAAGCATGGATGGCTTTGCTTTATACGTAATGTCACGCTTGTATGACATTATACGTAATGTCACGCTTGGATGGCATTATACGTAGGACCTATAGATGAATTTTAATTCACGGCCTAAACTTCGATATTCAACACAGCATTTAATATTCATTTTTGTCATAAATTTCCTGATTAAGAAATATGCCAACTGGAACAAAAACTTTAGTAGTTTACTTCTAATAGGCCTACATAAACTTCTCGGTCAAATGGAAATGTTTAGCCTATTATAAAGCAGCGTAATAATTATTTGTTCTTGATACGTGAGGAGCTCACACTTAATTGTCTTTACAATGGAAAGCATGATTTTGAATTTGGGTAGAGGTCCGCCGGGAGTTTATTTTTGCCTTTGAAAGAAGGAATTGTGCAGTTCTAAAAAATCCGTCAAAACAGCCATGCATGGATGGTGTTATAACCTACGTATCTATAATTTTTATTCACGGCATAAACCTCCATATTCAACGCAGCATTTAATATTCATAATTTTTTATAAAATTAATTTCCTGATTAAAAGATCTACCAACTGAAACAAAGGCTTCAGTAAATTTTTCTTAATACATAAACTTCTTTGGAAAGTGAAAATGTTTCGATAGCAGCGCAATATTTTTTTCTTGATGTTTTGAGCAGCTCATTATAGGCCTACTTAATTTTCTTTTCAATGGAGTTTGTTTTGGCTCTTGATGAAACACTTTTAGAAACACTGGTCCATTATGTCTTCGTGACCATCGGTTCGGAGTGTTGTCTAAGCTGACTGATCTCTCACCCCACTTAACCCAACCTATACATTGTAGGTATATACATTCCTTGATATGTCGATGAAAGCAAAGGAGGTTTCAGACACGCACGAGAACTCATTACAGACCATAGCTGTGTTGATTGATCATGCTCAAAGAATGTGGCAGGGGCATTGGTGGCCGGGGCATTGGTGGCAGGGGCATTGGTGGCAGGGGCATTGGTTGGTGGGGGCATTGGTGGCAGGGGCATTGGTTGATGGGGGCGTCTCGATAGTCGGATGCCATGTCTGGAGAAGGCTGTCGAGACCGCAAAGAAGAATATGAGGAATGTCAATAGGTCGACTGGAGAACTAGAGAGTGATGAGGAAGAAGAGGGAGAGAAGAAGATAGATATAACAAAACGGAGAATGCATCGTGCAGAGGAGAGAGAAGTGCGATGAAAAAGAGGAGGAGAGAAGAATGAGGGGAGAGGAGGAGGTGGAGAGAAGGAAAGATAAGGAGGGAGAGGACAGGAAGATAGTGACGAGAAGAAGATGAGATTATTAGAAAAAATTGGAGAAAGCATTTTAACGTATGTGGATGTTTCCGCAAGGCGCGCAGCAGCTGTATGGGAACACAAGGTCGAAGAGGGACAGAGGACGTATACGTGCTCCTGCAGACGGAGACACAGGCAGACAGACAGATGGATGGACACAGACAACTTGCGTTTTGTATGCCTTTTCCATATCATACTCCTTCAAGACATCTTATGGGCACCTAAAAAAAGAACCGGCTGAGTTATCTTTTGAGTCTGATATTTGAGGTTATACCAACGAGAAAAGGTGAGACCGGGGTTAGGACGGGGGGGGAGGAATTGACGGGAAAAGGAGGAATAAAAGAAGGCGGTTGAAACGATGAAAGGGAAGAATGGATTTTTAAACATTAGTAAATGGAACTTGACGAAAGAGAAGAGGGAAGAAGGTAGAAAAGGTGCTGATGGAAAAACGAAAAGAATAAAGAAAGGAAAAAATAGGATGAACACGAGAAAACAGAGATCTAAAAAGAAAAGATAATGAATAGGAAAGGAAGCCATTTTGGGCAAGATGAAGAAGGAAAAACGAAAAAGTAGAAGAAAGGAGATAAGTGAGAGAATAAACAGATAGATGACGAAAAGGGAAGGACAGAAGATGAATGGGGGAAAGAAGAACACTAAAGTAGGGGAGGTTGACAGAAAGAAGGACATTGCAAGGACGAAGAAAAACTTAAAACAGTGGATGATCAGAATGAAAGGATGTGGAAGTAAAGATGGAAAATAACAAGGTACAAAATATCAGTGTGGAAAATATTAGGATGGAAAATAATCAGGAACTGAGGATTGAAAACATCAGGGTGGAAAACATCAGGGTGGCAAATATCAAAGTGGAAAAATATCACGGTTGAAAATATCCAGGTGGAAAACACCATGTACCACTTCCATAAATCTCTTGTTGTCTGAGTGGTGGTAAAAAGCGTTCCTGAAGGATCGAGGGATACCCGGATCGATTTAGAATGAGCCGAGTCCCGATCGTCAAATGTCAAGTTCCATCCATCCATCATCCATCCACCCCTCCATCCGTCATCCATCTTTCATTTACACAGAACAATAAACAATCTAACGAGGCGCTAATAAATGTTTTGGTGCTGAGGTTAACATGAAATCTGAGCGCTTTTGTGTATGTATGTCTGCATGTATGTATGTATGTATGTATGTATGTATGTATGTATGTATGTATGTACGTATGTACGTATGCACGTATGTACGTATGTACGTACGTACGTATGTACGTATGTACGTATGTACGTATGTACGTATGTACGTATGTACGTATGTACGTATGTACGTATGTACGTATGCACGTATGCACGTATGTACGTATGTACGTATGTACGTATGCACGTATGCACGTATGTACGTATGTACGTATGTACGTATGTATGATTGTGTGTATCTGTGTATGCGTGCATGCGTGCAGGTGTACATGCATGTGTGTATGTACATGATCTTGATTACAGTATAAGTAGGCCTTTAAAAGCATGTGTCTATTCTCTACAATGTCCATGAGTCTTACGTGCATATAATATAGTGGAGTATTGTTCCTATGATATTCTCTGCTGTAGGATGTTTTCCCTCATTTCTTTGGGCGTGAAGGTTAATGCTTGTTTTTTGTTGCCAACTCATCAAAGGCGCACTGGCCAACCCTGAGGCTCATTCCCAGTAATATCTGTCTGTGTGTCTCTGTCTGTCCTGCTCAGTATGTCTCAATGTCTCTCTGTGTCTGTCTGTTTGTACTCAACTTGCTTTCGTCGGTCGTTGGCATCGAATAACCTTTTGACCTTTGCTCAAGGGACGTATATTAATATCGTAATGCATGCATCATAATCATCATCATCATTATTATCATCATCATCATCATCGTCGTCGTCGTCATCGTCATTGTGATCGTCATCATCGTCATAAATTTAATTATCATTACCATCATCATCGTCGTCATCATCCTCAACGACATCGTCATCATCATCGTCGTCGTCATCAATTTAATTATCATTATCATTACTGTAATCATTTTCATCATCAGCATCATAATTAATCCGCACAACCACCACCGCCATTATCATCACCATCATCATAGTCGTCGTCGCTGTGACTTTCACGCAAGGTGACGCTCTAGGGATTACAGAAGTCCCAACGCATTAGTTGTTTGCCTCCACGTCCTTCTGATTGTATGCCTGAGTATGTTTGCCTGTATTTGTCGGTTTTATTGTCCAGCGAAAAAGCCAATCGGGAATACAAAGCGTTTGATTGATTCCGTGGAAACAGACGAAGTGGAAAGACTGGACGACTGGAAAGGGCGAGGAATGGAAGAGGAATGGAAGAGGAATGGAAGAGGAATGGAAGAGGAATGGAAGAGGAATGGAAGAGGAATGGAAGAGGAATGGAAGAGGAATGGAAGAGGAATGGAAGAGGAATGGAAGAGGAATGGAAGAGGAATGGAAGAGGAATGGAAGAGGAATGGAAGAGGAATGGAAGAGGAATGGAAGAGGAATGGAAGAGGAATGGAAGAGGAATGGAAGAGGAATGGAAGAGGAATGGAAGAGGAATGGAAGAGGAATGGAAGAGGAATGGAAGAGGAATGGAAGAGGAATGGAAGAGGAATGGAAGAGGAATGGAAGAGGAATGGAAGAGGAATGGAACAGGAATGGAACAGGAATGGAAGAGGAATGGAAGAGGAATGGAAGAGGAATGGAAGAGGAATGGAAGAGGAATGGAAGAGGAATGGAAGAGGAATGGAAGAGGAATGGAAGAGGAATGGAAGAGGAATGGAAGAGGAATGGAACAGGAATGGAACAGGAATGGAAGAGGAATGGAAGAGGAATGGAAGAGGAATGGAAGAGGAATGGAAGAGGAATGGAAGAGGAATGGAAGAGGAATGGAACAGGAATGGAACAGGAATGGAACAGGAATGGAAGAGGAATGGAAGAGGAATGGATGGGTGGATTGGGTGGAGCGGATGGAAAAGGGAGGACATGGAGCGGGGTGAGGGAACTGGAGAAGCGGGATGGGAAAAGGCGCGAAAGAATAACGAGGAAGGGTCGACAGAGAGAGAAATGAATGTTTGAATGAAAGAACGAACGAATTCATGAGTGAGCAAACTAATTATCGAACGAACAGAACGAATGAAGGAAGGAACGATTAATTAATTGAATGAATGAATGAATGAATGAATATACGATTGAACGAATGCATGATTAACTGACCGAATAACCAATTGATTGAATGATTGATTGAATGAATGATTGAACGAACGAATGGATGAATGAATGAATAATTTGTAGAGGCACGATGGGAGGAAGGAAAGAAGGAAGAAAGGAAGGAAGGAAGAAAGGAAGGAAGCAAGGAAGCAAGAAAGGAAGGAAGGAATGGAGTAAATGGTTATGGACGACAAGGTTACACTGAAGTATATATAGAGATGTTGGAAAGATGCATCTAAAGTCTCTATGGCACTGGAGAGATGGAAGCCAGGTAGTTCAAGAGGGAAAATGGGGGTTGGGTCATATAATTGTGGCGACTTATTGTTATGGCTGTTGGGAAAACCTTTAAAAAAGTCTTTGGTGTGGCGAGAAATCTGGATCTGGTGGAAGAAAATGACTCCCATGAATTAATGCACCATCTGAAATTCGTTCATCCATTCGCCTGTCCGTTTGTGTGGTCGTGTCTCCCTTTCCCTCTCACTCTGCCTCTCTCTCTCTCTTTCTTTCTCTCTCTCTCTCTCTCTCTATATATATATATATACATACGATCCATATATATATATATATCTCGCCCTTCTCACTCCTACTCTGACTCTCCCATTCTCCATTAAATGGAGAATGAGAGAGTCAGAGAAATTTTCACCACTGCCTGTGCCTGTACCTGTGCCACTGTTTTGTCATTCTTTCTTTCTCACGTCTGTCTCTATATCTGTCTCTCTATTTCTGTATCTTGTCTTTGTATCTGACTATGACTATGACTATATGTCTGCCTATTTGTCTGTCTGTCTCTCTCACTCTAGATATATATATATATATTATATATGTACTATTAAACATGTACAATATATTAGTATGATCCATCTTCTTGCTCAAACCCTTTTCCTAATTCTGTTTCTAATCCTCTTCTCTATGCTGCTCCATCTTCTCCCCCCGTTCTTCCGACGCTGTCTGTATGTCTGTACTCATTTGCGCCTCAACCCCGGAGCTACAAAAATGAAAAGATGTCGCGGTTCAGAGGTCAAATTGGGTCGATGGGAAAGAAGTCCGTGATGATGAATCATGTATTGATGCGCAGCGGACGAATACTGTGAATCGGTGACAGATTCTTCTGTCGTTGTCAGTCGACAGATTTGCACATAGACGATTGTCTGCAAGGACAGAGAGAGACACAGAGATAAACAGACAGACAGACGGACGGAGAGAGACAGGCAGGGAGAGAGACAGCGACAGATACAACCATACAGACACACTGATACAGAAACGCAGTCACACATACGAATGGACGTAGGAAGAGAAACACAAGACAGAAAATACTACAGAATTGACAATACTTTCTTTTCTACCACACAAACCAGTGTACCATATCTTACAATACTTACTTTTCCACAAACGATCCATATCTCACCATACCTATCTACCACATAGGTCTACTCATAGGCGGAAACCTGGGCGGAGACTTGGGGGGGGGGACGAACGAGTGGCCGAAGAAAAGACGCGAGGGATTTTTTGACGGACGAAAAAATTTTGCGAGTCCGAAAGTCAAGAAAAATTTCTATTTTCGCCGCCAAAATAGTTGACGACCTTTTTTTTGTCATCCGGGCAAAAACTTTAAAAAAATACCTATACAAAATTTTTCGTCCGTCGTGAGAGTCTTCACGCTCAACTTTGGGGGGGACCAATGCATGGGCCGTCCCCCCAACACCTTCTTTGGGGGGGACCGTCCCCCCTGTCCCCCCTAGGTTTCCGCCCATGTGTCTACTGTAACATGTAAAGCGTGATTGCCATGATAGCTTCTCAGTCCTTATACTAAACCTCTTTTGCCGTATACATACAAAAGAATCACCATAAATTATCTCACCGAAGCACACCGCAACTTACCAGGGCTTTGTTAACGTGCAGTTATACACAAAATGAGCAGTTGTATCATCACTAATGTACAGTTAAAACTAGCAAAAAGGTCATTGTCCTCCGATTGGAAGTAATTTACCATGGATGATGGGAAAGGAAAGAAGGAGTTGTGCAGTTCTGAAAATTCCTTAAACACAGCCCTGTACCTTATACCACATCTTACTATATATTTATAACTGACCACATAACTGACGATGCATCTGTTTCAGTGAAGCCATGACGGACGCAGTGTCAGCTGGTCAAGTGTACTCATGCACGAACTGTCTGCTTGATCTCACTGGTCATCGCTACATCCTCAGAGAAGAGAAGCCGTTCTGCATCAAGTGCTACGAAACGCACTTCGCAAACGTCTGCGAACAATGCAAGACGCCGATCGGAACGGACTCTAAGGTGGGACGAAACAACATCTTATTGGGCCTAGACCCCCCCGCTTTACTCGTGGCCAATTATACATCTCATAGATGTCGTCGTCGTCATCATCATCGTTGTCGTCATCGTCATCATCATCATTATCATCATCATGCTCACCACCAAAACTGTTATCACCGCCATCATCAGCCATCATCATCCATCATCATCGCCATTACCACCACTATCATCATCGTCCGTTGTTGTCATCACAGTCGTAGTTGTCGTCGTCATCGTCATCAGTGGCATTGTGGTCTTGATGATTATCATCCATATTGTAGTCATTATCATTATCATTCTCATCATCAGCAGCAGCAGTAGTTCTTGTAAAAGTTCTGATGGTTTGGCGATGCCGCATCGGCTGTGACTCCATTTTGCATTAGCACTAGCGCTCTAGAAGTCAATAATTAACAACAATAATTATTAGCCTAATCCGAACCTACATAATACATGTATATACAACAGAAATATACATTTATAGTATTATAGTCCGTGGTCTACGTGTACATATTTGCATGGGAAATTCGAGGTTCAGTACAACACGGAATGTGAGCTTACACTCGATGACTTTTCCAGGCATCCAACGTCTTTAGAGTAACTTAGTAAGGAGGGCAAAGTTCTTTGTCAGAATGTCCTACTCTCTGTCCCTCTCCCTCTGTATCTTCTCTTTTTCTTTTTCCTCTCAACACCTGCTTTCGTCCATCTGTCTATCTGTCTGTCCGTCTGTTTGCTTCTCTCTGTCTCTCTCTGTCTCTGTCTCTCTGTCTGTTTGTCTCTTTCTCTCGCTCAGTCTGTGAAGGCATGCAGGCGCACAGCTGACTCATCTCACTCAAACTAGAATCCAGGTTTTATGATGAGGACTGTGAAAGGAGCTATATGAAGAGCTGTGTACCTGCGACTAATGCGTTCAGTTTCATCCCGAACAACACCGACATCGTTCTCGGTTTGATCAAGATGGCGTCTGTTTCTGATCATTGTCAAAATCTGTCGGTGAGTGACGGATAAGAGGAAGAAAGTCCACAACGGATTAACAGCATGCAGTAGTCACTATATGGCTGGTGTGAGGACAAATGTGACCCTTGCGAAAGCTGTTCCCATGGTCGCCCGCATATGTTTTACAGGAGGGGCAAACACAACTGTCACGGTTGAATTTTTCTGCAAGACGCGGGAAATTGTTTCTAAAAATAGATCTGTTACGTGGACATTACTCCCGTCAAGTTCACGTTTGGTCTATGTTCCAAATTTCATTGTATAATTGTTACAGAACATTTAACAGATTGGGTTTTTTCTTTAAAATTTCAACTAATTGATATTGCGTTGGATTACTCTATGCTATTGATAATTGTTTCGAACCAATTTTTTCGCCAAAAATTGCCGGTAAGGTAATAGGATAGAAACAAATTTCATTCTTGTTTGCGGCGACTAGCTGCCAGTTTTCAAATGATAACGGCAGATTTATCTAGTACAACTGTGAGTGGAACATGGGAGGAATCTTGTCGCTTAATAGGGCAATTTATTCCATAAAGATAAGTCTAAAACCGTTAACATTTCAATTACTGACTGTGGAAGCAAGCCCGATTTAAGGTGAGTGCTCAGGGTGCTCCACAACCCAGGCCCACACTTTGAGAGGGCTGCATTTTGTAAACATGTTCGTTCAGTCTCCTCTAAACGTCCTTCATTATCCAATCCCCCAATGGTCTTCCTTTGACCTTTTCCTTCGATTTCTTTATTGCTCATGAAACTGGACAGATACCAAATCATTGGAATATCGCCGTTTAATATCGGATCCGCTGTATGTTTAAAACGGACTGCAGCAGCTGCTGAATGCGATTGCGATAAATGCCTTCCGGTGTGCGTCATTGCTCTGCGGGCTTCATCTCAACTCAGGAGGTTGTCTGCGTGTCGGTATCATCATCCTGGATCATAGATTTCTTGTCTTTCCCGTCGACACGAACTTCCACCGATATTATGCGTCACTGACATAGGCCTACTGCATTGGAACTAAGCGAATATTTTATTGATTTGTTGACTGATTGATTTGATTGATTGATTTGATTGATTGATCGATTGATTGGCGATATCCGCCACTGCTTCGGAAGTCCGCTCGTTGCAGTTAGTGCCAACTCCAAGCAGAGGAATGTAGGAAGGGCGCGTAACAGCCAAATAATAATGTGTTTGAACAATTACGAGAGAAGTAGTCAGTACAATATGAAATGCACTGCACTATATATTCAGCTTGATGTGTGTGTGTGCGTGCGTGTGTGTGTGTGTGTGTGTGTGTGTGTGTGTGTGTGCGTGCGGGTGTGAATGGTCGTAAAGACTCGGGTTGAATACAGAGTTGGGCCGCCGCATGACAGAGGCAACGAGCGACCACAGAGAGACCATGCACCTTTTACAGCGTTTGTCGGTTTGCACCCAACGGTTTAGGGCCGTGGCATTCAGAGGCACTCACTTTTGAGCACTACGTGGGAGACGAGAACCTATAACCTAATTTTAATAGTTTACAGTAACAGCCTGATGTACAGCCTGATGGATCTTTACTACCTCGGGCGGAAAAAATAAATACAAATGAAATTTTAAAAATAAGATTATTCATTCATTCATTTAAAAAGATTTGTATGGCGAATCTTCAAAAAACCCACTCAGAGGCCATTATGATAGAATCATCCTCGATAAAAATTAGAATCTTCACCTGCATCGTTGCGTGCCAATATCGTTCTGTATCGGAACCTATTTCGTCCCCGGTTGATATCTTCCACCACACCGTGGTGATTCGTCGGGATTCCTGGCGTGGAAATTGTTCCCATGGAACGGCGGCGCGTATGCTATAAATAACCGTTGGAATCAGCGATCTATAAATAACCCACAGCTGCATGAAGAAGAGTAGGAGAGGATAGGAGTGGGAAGAGAGGTGGGAAGAAGAGAGGTGGGAAGAAGAGAGGTGGGAAGAAGAGAGGTGGGCATTGCGATTCGTATTCCATGCACAACAAGGGAAGATCTCATCTCGTCGGCTGCCGCAGTCGAAACCACGCGTGGGTTGTTGTTTCCCTGTATGGCCCGGTCTCTGCCATGCGCTGGTGGATCAGAGGGGTGGAGGGATGGATGGAAGAGGAGGGGTGGGTGGGATGGGAAGAGGACTTATCAGTGGAGCCATCGATCTGACCCAGGGCGTATCTGGAGCTGACCTCTAGGGCAGATATGGAGGGCGACTGAGTAGTACTGGCAGACGGTTGATTAAAAGAACGGAAACGGACAGGTGGACTGACAGATGGACGGATATAGTGGGATAGACACACGGACAGATGCATAGATAAAGATAATTACAAACAAGTACAAACGAATATAGTTAAACACACATGCACGTTGACATAAAGACACACAAACAGACAGACAGACAGACAGACATAGAGACAGACAGACAGACACACACAGACAGAAAGACAGACAGACATAGAGACAGACAGAGATACAGACAGAGAGACAGACAGACATGGTCGCATTGGAGGATGATTGTACAGAGGCACCCGACAAACAGATACAAGCATTCAGGTAGATAGAGAGAGACAAAGTAAGACGGTATAGAGACAGATGCACAGTGAGAAAGGCATACAAGCAAACATACAGACATAGAGAGATGGTCTGTTACAGTAGATATACAGACATATACAAACAGTCATTGACGGACAGACAGAGACGAATATAGTCAGACAGACATTGACAGACAGATCTAGACAGACAAACATAAACAGACATGGACAGACATATACAGACATAGGCAAACACAGACAAGCAGTCAAAGACAGAGACTAAAAATATGTAAACAGAAATAGAATATCTGTGGTTTGATGGCTAACGATTGAGTTGTTTTGTCGACAGGATATTTTTGTATCTGTTGATTGTTTTGATATCGTTCATAGTTTTTTCTGCTCTCCTTTGTTACTTCTCTTCTTGTCTCAAATTTTTGCTTTTGCTCTTGTTCTTTTGCTTCATCATTTTCTGATTCTCCTGTGGTCTTCGAGTTGTAAACGAAATGCATGCAATACACACTGTTGCAAAGTATTCTCACAATGCATTACCGCTACAATAGAACACTGCTACAAAACAATACTGTGCTGAAAACAATATACTGCTGCAACAGAGACTGTCACAAGACAATGCAATGCTAAAACAATATTGTCTTTACAATAGAACGCTGTTGTTAAGCAACCCAGTGCAAAGAACAATACTATTGTTATAGAACACTGTTGTACAACAATACGGTGCAAAGACAATACCGCTACAGTAGAACACTGTTGTGAAGCGATACGGTGCTACAATAAAAAAGCCAGGCCACAATTATTATAGGACACATAGCGGTCATAATGAGGTCAATATTCCAAGATGCCTTAGCCTGATCTCAAGTATAGTTGTGTTTGAAATTAATGTAGTCGTTATTTATATATCATCAATTCAAGATAAAAATCTGAGATACGCTTCTGACACGACAGTAGGCCTACAATGGGTGCCACGTCATTTAAGGTCACCGTCCAAGAAACGTATACACGCCCTAGATTTAAGTCTCCGAAGACTGAAGTAAGCCAGTGTCAGAAAGAGAACCGATATTCACACGCTTTGTAACATGCAGAGGCGCATGAAACGCAACCTACGCTCCAGCAAACCAACCAATGTAGCTTACATATGTGGACCAACGAAGCAGCACCGACAACAGCGAAGATTTTTTGCAGCTCTGCGAAAGTCTGACAGGCGGAACAACTGCAGGTCACCTTGCCAGCAAAGCGAAGCAACAATCTGCGGCAAAGATTGGAGGAGAGAGAGAAATGAATAACTGCCTGAGATAATAACATGGAGCAATAATTATAGTAAAGTCTACACTCTACAACACAATGACGCATCAGGATTGAGCTCTTAAGCTCGATGCATTTTTCCATGAGAGCCAACGCAGCTGTGTGTCTGTGTGTCTGTGTGTACATGCTTGTATGCTCACAGCACTGGCATGCATAACAGCGATCGGGCGAGTCAATCAACCTTAAACCACAGTGATGGCTAATGTGCAGGGACTGTAAAATATTTAATAGACCACGACCACCACCATCACCACCACGACCACCACTATCACCACCACCACCGCACCACAAGTCCACAACAACGACAACAGCAACAACAATGATAATAACAATAAAAACACGGAGTCCAGCTGCTTTGCGAGATGGAAAACAAACTTCTACACAGAAGCATTTGTTTTTATCGATCTCGATTGCATGATATAAATTATGGCTGCAAGAACTTCGTGGAACGAATGAAGGTTGCGGTTGCACTTAGCAGCAGAATCGCGAGGAATGATGGAAAGAGGGAATAGAGAGATAGAGTAGACGGACTGTGTATATTGCATAAGTATCTTGAGTACTTGCACATGATGTAGATGATCAAGTATATGGCCTTTGCCAGTCAGTATATCTTCATGAGTACAGCATGACCTCTACCGAAAAGGTGAAGCAGAAAATGAAAAATGATGGTGGGGCCAATGTAGGCGTGCTAATGTGCTTATGGCCTATACATCTGCATGTAGGCTTAAACATAATAATATGTAAGTATTATATGCAACTATATATATATATATATAAATATATATATATGATACAGTTTTATTTTTATGCTCAGCAACCACATAATACCGTATAATATTATTAATATGCTTTACAACATTATTATACAATATTCTGGTTTGCACAATACTGCATCATTTTCGTCGTTCAATCAATCAATCAAATCAATAAATTTTTTTTATTGGTCCGTAAGTATCAAGTTACATAAAGTATTACAAGTATCACAAATTAATCAGGTAATAATAATCAAAGTGAGAACTAATTAGATAACGCAAATTACATAAACCTTGGGCCTATAGATTGGAAATATCTACAGAAATATATAAGAAGAGATTATTTTAAACCCATCGGTTATATAATTGAGTTATACCAGAATGTAAAGAGAACTCTAAAGTACAGAATTCGGACACAAATGGAGACCCAGAAGGGAGGGTATCCCGCTAAGTAGGGCCCCAAGTATAGCTATGAAGACTTTCAAGGACTTCATAATTATCCTTGATTTTTATGTTGAAAGTTTGTTATATACGTGTAATTTATATATATATATATATTATATTTGAATATATATATATATATATCTGAAATTTGTGAATATTTAAAAATATAATTCATCTGGAAGTATGTTCATTGTCTATAAATATAGCATGGGGTAAAATGCCAGGAAACTGATATTCAAGAAGCAAGGATGGACAAGGACATGCAAGGAGACAAGTACAGGGACAGACAGACAGACAGACGGACAGACAGACGAAAGGACAGACGGACGGACACAGGCTGCAGATATAACGACGAAGAAACTGGTGAAGCGATCCATCTGGAATTCTGAATGTCTATACAGGTTTATGAGGATCGTCTGAGTTCTTTGGCCTTCTATACTTCTATAGCAAACAGACAGACAGACAGACAAATGTAAAGCGATAAATAGAGACAGACAGACAGACATGTAAAGTGTGAGACAGCAGTGAGGCAGACAGGCAGGTCGACACGCATATGAAATTATGCATACATACATACATACATACATACATACATACATACATACACACATACGCATACACGCATACATACATACATACATACATACATACATGCATACATACACACATACATACATACATACATACATACATACATACATACATACATACATACATACATACATACATACATACATACACACACACACGCATACACGCATACATACATACATACATACATGCATGCATACATGCATACATACATACATACATACATACATACATACATACATGCATGCATACATGCATACATACATACATACATACATACATACATACATGCATGCATGCATGCATGCATGCATGCATGCATGCATGCATGCATGCATACATACATACATACATACATACATACATACATACATGCATACATACATACATACATACATACATACATACATACATACATACATACATACATACATACATACATACATACATACATACATACATACATACATACATACATACATACATACATACATACATACATACATACATACATACATACATATCTGCCTTTATGTTTCATGAACTACACTGGCTTCCTCTCCGTGCTCGCACACAATTTAAGATCCTCACTCTGATCATTAAGGCTCAACGGGGTCTTGTTCCAAAATATCTGACTAATGTTTTACTTCGTCCTCACTCGGCTTCCTCCCACCGTCCACTTCGTTCATCCAACAGATTTGACCTCTTGGTTCCTCGTTCTAGAACTGCTATGGCTCAGTCTCGATCATTTGTCTCAATTGGTCCTTCTCTTTGGAATGCCCTTCTTCCTTCTGTTCGCTCTACACTTCTCTCTGGTAGTCTCTCTTCTGCTTTGTCTCTTCTCAAAACTTGTTTCTTCTCGCGGGGCCTTGCGCACTGGGAGCGCCTCTGAACGGTTCACCCTACTAGAGGCGCTTTATAAATGTTTAAATACAATACAATACATACATACATACATACATACATACATACATACATACATACATACATACATACATACATACATACATGCATACTTGCATACATGCATACCTACACACATAGATACATACTTGCATACATGCATACATACACACATATACATGCACAGAAGCAGAGATAGAGACCAGTTTTGCTTTTACCACTCGATGAATATTTCGCTATGATATACCGTTCTAGGCCCTTTTTTATCGCGATTGGCCTTTTATCAGCGTGGGCCTCGGGGCGCGCATACGTCAGACGTTTACACAGTTGGTCTACCACCGCCGTTCAAGACCTTTGCGAGACCCGTCCAACTATCGACTCGACCGATTTCCAAATACCTGACCGATGAATAAGACCGCCTACTCCTCTTCTACATATCCACCTCCTTTCCAGCTCTGCATTGCTCCTTCACTTGTCCTTGTTCTCCTCATTATGCATCACCGCCACTATTATGCTCTCTATGTTAGTCTTTTCAGCTCTTCCTTCCTTTATATCTTGTTCCTCTTCCTCCTTTTGCAAGTTTCCTCCTCTTCCCTCTTGTTATCCTCTTCCTGATCTTTCTCCTGCGTCGCATGCAGCCTCATTCTACTTTCCATCTTCTCTAAAATCTTCTCCTCCTCCTTATTTTCTTCCTCGTACTCCTTTATTTTTGCTCATCATCCTGCATTTTCTTCCTCACTATACTTCGCATGATCCTCCTCCTCCCAGCTTCTTCCTCCTCCCTTTCATTCCCATTCTTCTCCTCGTTTTCTTTTTCCCCTCCTCCTACGATTTCTTCCTCCTCCTCCTTCCTCTTCTAATCTTCTTCTGCTTCCTCTGTATCTTTGTTTACCACTATAATCCTACATGCTCCTTTTCCTCATCCGCCTCCTTTCTTTCCCTCGCTTACTCATTGCTCCATCCTCCTTCGTGTGCTCTTCTCTCTACCCATCTTCCTCCTCTTCCTCCTCTTCCACCTCTTTCTCTTTTTTCTTGTCTTCCTCCCCATTCTTCACCTATTCTTCTCTTCCTTCTCTTCCTCCCAATTCTCCTCGTCTTTCTCGTCTTCCTCCTCTCCCCCATCCTCCCATTCTCCTCTTCCTACTCCCCATCACCCTGCCGCCACCAGCAGCAGACGCTCTAAAAGCTTCTCCGATTCAGATGTAAACAAATTCGTCTTTCTTCGACAGTTCGAGTCCTTGGTTTCTGCTAAACTACAGACACACACACACACACACACACACACACACACACACACACACACACACCTGTGTTTATACGTCGAGTTGGCGCGTAGGTCTATACGACCTCGGAATGTCTATATCTGCCTGTCGACCTGCCTGCCTGCCTGCCTGCCTGCCTGCATGCATGCCTGCCTGCCTGCCTGCCTGCATGCATGCCTGCCTGCCTGCCTGCCTGCCTGCCTGCATGCATGCTTGCCTGCCTGCCTGCCTACCTGCCTGCCTGCATGCCTGCCTGCATGCCTGCCTGCCTGTCCTTTGTGTCTCACTATTTGTCTGTCGGCTTTACAGTATTGCTCTTCCGTTAATCGCAGTGCTGTTCTATCTGTTTCTCTCTCTTTTACATTGAACTTAACTACATGTTACACGAATGACCTCCCTTTGATGCTCCGCTCTCTTTCTACAATCCCTTCTACAATTCATCCATTTTCATACTGTTTTATTTGGCCGCCGCCTCTGAGTGGTTATCGTGAAGAGGCGCTATGCAATTTCTCGCTATGAATGAATAAACGCGTTTTGTACAATGTCATGGTTCAGTCGTATACCTGAATGACTTTGGTAAAACTAATTAGAAGCTTTAACTGGACGGAAGCCCTTATTGGAATAAGCGCCTTTGCCGTGTCGGATACTGTAGTCGAGTGGTGAGGATGATGACAGGGCTTTTTTTAGCGTGCAGTTGTACACAAAATGTGCAGTTCTAAATGTATTTGTGCAGTTGTAGAAGCACTTCTGTATAATTAGAACTAGCAAAATGGTTATTGTTCTCCGATTGGAAGTAATTTATCATGGAGGATGGGAGAGGAAAGAAGGAGTAGCGCAGTTCTAAAAATTTATTAAAACAGACCTGGATGATTATTGTGATAATAATGGTGCAAATGATGATGATTATGGTGATTGTGATCTTGACAATGACTATGGTGTTATCGCATACATGTGCAATTGTGCACCCTGTACAATGCATCTGTCTATGAATAAGCCCAGGTCTCTTTTCGCATCTTGGCACTTTATACCCAATACCTTTTTAAGAATTAACCATTCATATATTTCATGCTCTCGCCTCCATCTTAAATGATGCCAAGTCGAAATGCAATGACAGCGCCTCTTAAAAGCAATCTCCAACCGCTAGGGGCGCTGCTAACGGTTCCTGCCGGCGATCAACTCCCCACCCCCATTCCGTGGTCTGGCATTCTGACTTAAAATACAGCTTCAGATCCTCGGAGAAGCAAGCAGACGTCAAATCAGCGAAGGGAGAAAAATTCCGTTTAATGGCCGCAGCCAGCGATGGCGATTAGTTCTAAAACCGACCGCTAGGTTCGCCTTGGCAACAAGGAAAGCTATGTGGGTTTCTTTGGTGGTCCCCGTCGATAATAAATGGCTGCAAAGTTAGAGCTGCAATAGCTGCAATAGCTGGGTAATGGTCCGTGTTGGAACGAATAGCTGCCTACTGTATAGCCTGTGCTAATCCAAGATAGATCCTTCAGGGAATTTAGCCTGCAGCAAAGTAGACCTACCTATGTATCTACGATAATGTCTTGTGCGTATATATGTAGATATGCATAGATGTATATATGCATGCATGACTTGTATGTATGTTTGTATGTATGTATGTATGTATGTATGTATGTATGTATGTATGTATGTATGTATGTATGTATGTATGTATGTATGTATGTATGTATGTATGTGTGTGTATGTATGTATGTGTGTGTGTGTATATGTATGTATGTATGTATGTATGTATGTATGTGTGTGTGTGTATGTATGTATGTATGTATGTATGTATGTATGTATGTATGTATGTATGTATGTATGTGTGTGTGTGTGTATGTATGTATGTATGTATGTGTGTGTGTGTGTATGTATGTATGTATGTATGTATGTATATGTGTATGCATGTATGAATGTATGTATGTACAGTATGTGCAAATGTATAATATTTATATGGAATCACATTAATTTTCATTACATTCTATAACACCATCGTAGAGATTAACGTGTATTTATTGTAATTATTTATCAGCCGGAAATCATATCCGGAAGCCGGCGCAACGAGTCACATATATAACACAGATAAGGGTAATTCACTGTATTTATTGCGCAATATCCACTCGTTTATCACCCGATTGTCTGAGAGAAAGAGATGGAGAGGATTTATTGCAACCGGTTCCTTCTTGAACAACGATCATTGTCTCAGCCGCTGAAGTCAATGGTTATAAGAATGACTTGTATGACGATGCAGAATAATTAATATTCAGGAAGAGAGCAAGTCTCGTGTTTGGAGTCATCTGCGGTTTTGTATGCTCATCAGCAATTCAAAGATGGTTGTATAAGCTTACTCGTCCTTAAAACTAAAAACATAGGCCTACACTGTCCTGTGAAGATAATTATGAGAAAGAAATCAAGCGGCAAATAATGGATAAACTCCGATCCTTTTGAACTCGTCAAGAATTCAGGTCACGATCCCATGCTCTTACATAGAATAAAAAGGAAATGAGAAAGGAGAGGACTGGTCAACATGCGTTAATTCATTCATTCGTCAATCATTTGTTTTTCATTTGTTTATTAATTCATTCACGATTTATTCATTCATTTACTCATTCATTCATTCCTAATCTGTATCCTAACCTCTTTGCCGAATGTACTAGTACTTTAATTATAATTGTGTTATAGGCCTAACGTGTTCTGTAAAATTACGTTTTGTGGGATCAATAAATAATGTTGAATTTTGAATTCACTAATTCACTTGTCTATTCACTATTTCCACTCATTCATTCTCATTCCTGCCCTTCATTGTTCATTCGTATACTATCACTGATAGTAATTGTAGTTCGTCTGCCACAGAGATAACAACGATTGATCTTTTTTCTCATAATAATTAATAATAATGTTGCTGCTCCAATGCACAGGATCTGTCTTACAAGGAGAAGCACTGGCATGAGAAGTGCTTCACGTGTAGCGACTGTCAGGTCACTCTCGTCGACCGTCCGTTCGCTCACAAGGACGAGAGGCTGTTCTGCGCTGACTGCCACGACAACCACTACGCGGCGAAATGCGACGGATGCACTGGACTGTTCAGAGCAGGTGCGCTGTTCCGGGTTGGATATAGTGGGGGGGGGGGGGGGGGGGGCTCATAGGGACCAATTCTTATCGGATCTCTGAAATGTGCCTGTATAGATATATGTATGTGCTTTGTATGTATGTCTATGTATGCATTTATGCCTACGTAAACTTATATTAATTATGTGATTGCGTAAAATAATAACAATAGTAATAGTAATAATAATACAAATAATAATAATAATAATAATAATAATAATAATAATAATAATAATAATAATAATAATAATAATAATAGTAATGATAATAATAATAATAATTATGTCAATTATGACAATAATGAAAATGATAATAGTGACAATAGCGACAATAGCAACACCGACAATAATAATAATAATAAAAATAATCATAATTATTAATACTATAATCATATTAGCGACATCATACATAGTGCCGTAACATGTACGTATGCATATCGATACATCGTTGTATCTTACCTTTGAACTTCTTTCCTAAACATTAAGCTTACTTCACTATTTTTGTGTTTATTGGTAATCTGACCTCAATCGACCCGTTCTAATTGCATAATTGAATTGATAATTATGTAAACAACTGAACATAATTATAGGTACTTCATCTACTGGCATGATCTAATTTGTTTTAGATAATATAGTTACCTGCATAACAATAATTATATCGTGCTTGTCGCGCATGACAGGTATGAAGAAGTACGAGTACAGAGGAAAGCAGTGGCATGAGCAGTGCTTCTGCTGCAAGGCTTGCCTGCAGCCAATCGGAGTCAAGAGTTTCATCCCACGTGACCAGGAAGTTGTGTGCGTTCCTTGCTATGAGGAGCAGTATGCTCAACGCTGTCTCAAGTGCAATGGGGTCAGAGCACACTTCTTCTTCTTCCTCGTCTTTTATTTGTATTTACAGAAATTCAATCCGATTCAATTATTGGGCTTAAAAATATGGATTATAGAAAAAAAGTTTGTTAAAATTTGAGTTTTTTTACATTAGGCTATTGACTATAATTATTTCATGTTTCTTGACAATGAATATTGGTGGCTTTGCAGACGTTTGACATCTCTAATATTATTGATATCTTTTGGAAACTGTAAACTTAATAATATAAGTAGGCTATATTGTTTTAACGGTGGCCTACTTAATATTATTTCAATTGTTGTCAACAACATATCACAACAAAATAATAATATTATTATGGTGAATCTATACTTTGGAAAAATAAGCTTTTCCAAGCTGAAAAAAGGTTCGATTACTTTATTAATATAAGCCTACACATAATATTGCGCAGTATAATTAAATAGCTTTCAATTATAACAAACAATTTCAAGCGCTTTAAACGGGTTTAGATTGCTAATGGGCCAATTTGCAACGGTTACTGGCATTATGCTTATCCGAAATATGAATGGTCTCAATATAGCATTTCCTTAATTGCGTTACTTTTCCGTCCCTTTTATAGTCATTCTTTAATTTCTTTTTATTTCATTCCCTCCCCATTATTTTTCTTCCACTTCCTGTACTTTGTGTCTGTTGTATAAAACCGTTTGTTTACCTTTGTGTACAGGTGATCAACAAGGGTGGAATAACCTACAAGAACACCCCTTGGCATCGGGACTGTTTCACGTGTACGAACTGCGCCAAGCTGTTGGCTGGAGAGAAGTTCACGTCGAAGGAGGACAAGCCGTTCTGTGCGGAGTGCTTTGGAGAACTGTTTGCAAGGAAATGTTGTCGCTGTAGCCGACCAATCACTGGTAATCAACAGAACAGAGGGCGGATCTTAAAACAGATTAGACATTTGATTGGTCGCGAGAAAATGGGGGCGGAGTTGACGCTCGTTGAATTCTAATACAATAAAAATTGTGATTGATTTTGTATGCAATAATCAATGCAATCATAAATAAACCGATTCATGTTTTTTAAGAAATGAGCAGAAGGTGGAGTGAGGTATTAATTCAATTGCAAGGAAGCTATGATTGGACGAGAGTGAATGTTTACGCTATACAATGAACCAATCAGCTGTCCCGGCGTTCTGTCCATCAAACATGATTCAGCACTTACTCGATAATATTACTGGATGCCATAATATATAGCGAGTATTTTCATTGTAACTCGGCAATGATCAGCGGGAAAATAGAAAAAGGTTTTGTTATAGAAGCAGTTGCAGAAAATGATTAGTTTTTGTTAATTTGATAAATAGTCCCAAAACGGATGGTTCGATAATTCCTTCAATAATTTCTGGTATAGATTTTGCTGGGTATTTATAACAGCAACACGATTACCGCTCAAACATGTAGGCCTATTATTCCGCATACTGCAGCTATTAGCATTCACAACAGTGGGATGAGAATAAATTAACCACGACCAACCAATCACTGATGGGACCGCTGTCAAGGAGGCGTGGCCATATCAAACGAAATAATGCTATTGGTTGTGTTTTTTGCGTAGGATTTGGAGGTACCAAGTTCATTTCGTTCGACGATCGTCATTGGCACAGCGACTGCTTCCTGTGCAACCGTTGTTCAACGTCATTGGTCGGCCGTGGCTTTCTGACAGACGGCGCGCTCGTCCTATGCCCCGACTGTGGGCGGGCCTAAAGGAAAAGAGGGCGGGCCTGTGGGCGGGTCTACATTGTGGGCGTCAACAAAGAAACTTGTCATCATTGTCCAGAAACTAACTCCGCCTCGTAACCTGAGTTTGCTAATAAGACATTAGATTTCGCGTAACTGCTGATTTGTAGGGGGCGTGGTCCATCATTTTTAAGTAGCAATTGAACTTTTGAGCTGTAGACGTAATTTCGCAATTCATTGATCACGCATATCCCTTTAATTCTTTCAATGAACGCTGGAACGTTGTAGTATTTTTTATATCAGATCTGCGGAATTTGCTTTATAGGCTAGTTACTGCATGCTCCAAATGGTCGCTACTCTTTGGTAATTATTGGACATAACCTCAACGAAAGATGGCGGTTATAAATCTGGCCAATAAGCGTTTTACAATCTAAACTGTGACAGGTCTCGCGTTAGCGCAAACCATTAACTCTCAAAGTCACGCAGGATTTTAACGAAATGATTTCACGTTCTGTAGAACTCACTTTTTGTAATTGGCGGGCGAAGAACATTCTAAAACTAGAACGTGTTCTAGAAATGTACGCTGCTCTATAAATGAACGCTGAATCTGTTAGTAACTTCACTATGTGATGTTCTGTTAATGGACGATGCTCTACATTATACAGAGGCGGTTGCCCACGAAGTTTCTATCAAGTGCTTTAGGTTTAGTCAGCTTATTATTTATGTCTTATTTAAAGCTAACAATAAATATGCGTTGATTCATGTTTTGTGTTTCCTTCCAATTCTACAAATAACTTCATTTTTTAGTAAAATGTTGCAGCAATCCAAATAATAGTGTAACGTCTATTGTTATAAAAATATTATTATTATTGTTGTTATTATTAATGTTATCGCTGTTATTATTATTATTAGTAGTAGTAGTACCATTAGTATATTATTGTTATTGAAAGGCTAGCCCTTTTCCAATTCGGGCATATAGGATTATAGGTTAGCGAAAGAATAACAACAACAACAACAACAACAACAACAACAACAACAGACTATAATAATAATAGTAATAATAATAGTAATCTTCGTTTACTCTCAAACTGACAGAACGCAGTATGATCACAATCAGTAATGAACGTATATAATCACAAGTTATTACAGGAGTCGAATTTATAATTGTGAAGACATTAAATTTTTGGCAGCCATGCAAGGCTTCCATCACGCCCTACTACTCAGTTTGCCAACGTCATCTGCCAAATAGAAGGCTGAGTGGACCTTTCAGCCTCTGTATGCGTACTTTCCAGAAACGCTTGAAGACCATTTTACTTGATCGTGGTTCATTATGGCGCTATATAAATTTTACAGTTGCTAACAGGACTACAATTGTGAAATATAACTGACAGATGGGCAAAGAAATGACGAGTCTGTTATGCTTTATATAAATTTGCAGTTGCTGAAAGGGCTACAATTATGTATAGGCCTATGATTGAAAAATGGCTAATAAGGAAGGAGTAAGAGCCAATTAGGGTTTGACATATACTAGAGCAAAAGATAATCCATGGGCTTGAATAAATATTATAATAGGTCATACATATTCATTTGAACTGAAGATCAGTTTCAGGAATAGTTACATTATCCATATCAGCTCTTGCATATTCATTAGTTCATATTATGGGCGCCCCACGTATACAGAGTATTTTCCCCTCCTGGAATATTGATACTTATTACAATTGCTTTTGTTTTTATCAAAATGTCTTCACAATTATAAAGCACTAATGACATCAACGATGCACTCAGTGAAACTGAGAAATTTACAAATGGAAACCATTATTCAAATTACCAAGGTTCTTACTAATCAGCTTTAGACCCTATAATTATATTTCAAGCTGTGCAGATCGAACAGCTACGGTGACATTCTATTTTGCCCCTTGCAAGAATGTCTGCGGGCGCCCATGGTCCACATAATAATTATTATAAGCTTAAACCCCTCTAGAAGCAGACAACCATATACTTAGATCAAGAAATCTTCGCCATCATAATCATAATCGTCATCATCATCATCGTCGTCGTCGCCGTCATTGTCATTTCGTCGTCGTCATCATCGTTGTCGTTGTCAACGTCAGCTTTACCACCATCAGCCAGCCATATCGATCATCTGAATCGATCCTAAAAAACTGCTCTTTCATTCAGTGATTTTGCTTTTTGTTCATTCATTCATTTATCCATTCATCCATTCATTCATTCGTCATTCATTCATTCATTCATCCATTCATTCATTCATTCATCCATTCATGCATTCGACCAATCAGATTCAATTCCTCATTAAGAATCTAATCAGTATAAATACATAAAGTGTTTTACAGGCAGAGTTTCTACATTCATCTGCACCCAAGCATTATTGTAATTGTAAGTGTAATTGAACATTTATATAGCGCCGCTCACAGAATCAGTAGCGCTCCCGACCCTAGCATTAGGCTATATATAAGGGTCTATGCCATGGTCATTAATCATATTGTATAATATATAAATATAATACATATGATATATTCAACATATATGCCATAAAGCATTGCCATATAATACGTACTATATTGTTCCCCTATGGAACTCCCATCGGGATTTTTGCTGCAATCATAAATGCACCAGTGACAACAACAAGGAAAACTTGCCATTAAAATATTGAACAATGACGTTCAACAGATCACTCTACCAGTCGGTCGAAAAAATGGAAGCATTGACGACATTTATTTCAAACTTATCAATATAGGACGTTGTAACCCACATTTTAAAATATTTTATGAATTTTTATTGTTCGAAATATCGTGTTTTTAACCTGTATACCCAGTATGAGAATAATTGTAGACAAATAACTGAGTGGTCAGACGTTGATTTATGTGGAGTTTGGTGTGTAATGAAGTCTATATACTATGGAGTCCTAAGAAAGACTGGGGGGCACACCTTGGTTGTAGCCTTATCTGAGCATAATGACCGTACAGACAAAGCTAAATTCACGATATAGCATATATTATTGACCATCCGATAAGCTATCCTGTATTTGGTTCATGATCCTAATCAAATATTCTCAGAAAAACTAAATTCGTATCAGAGACCAGGTAAAAACTTTTTTTTTTCAAAATATAAAATACGAATTAAAATATTTTCAGCCCATCCTAGAATTATTGTAGTATTTTATAATATCGATGTGGATACTGAAAAGGTTTAGTGAATGAAACATCTAATTAATTATAACTCTATTTCTTCAATTTCCAGGGCACGGCAGAGTGACAAAGTGTGATCCAATATCTGCACAAGAGGCTGTTCATTGTAAAAATTTTGTTCTATGCTGTATTTTCTTTTATATAATTATCATAGTTATCATCATCAGCACTACCACCACCACCACCACCACCATTTAATTTTTTCATGTTGTTGTTGTTATTGCAGCTATCATTGCTGTCTATGCACAATAATCAAGTAAAAAACATAAATAAACAAATTCTTATTATAGCCACCGTCATCAGTATCGGCATTATAATTATAGCATCACACAAACTGCAAATATTATACCAACATAAAACTAATTTCGGATGACCAATTTTTTATTTCTTGACTACTGCGTAGTTTGAGGATAATGTTTTCCAGCCAATTCCCATTGACACGGACTCTCACTGCATACATACAAAACAAATACAGTTTCAATCTGCAAATGAAATTGATGCTTTCATTGATGCTCTGTGGATTGTCGAGTATATCGTATAAGCGACCGTTATTTTATGGCCACCGTATAACAGATAAATGTTGGGTCAATAATTTCGTAATTACTCAAGCGCTATATAAAAGCGGCTGTATGTCACGGACGGCGTATGGATTGTGTTGTGCATCATACACGATAGCTTTGTAAGTCTTGTCGCACGATTAAAAGTATTGTTCGTCACCGAGAAATTTTTTCTTCGTGTAAGCAAAGACCTATTCTAACGCAGTGCGGTAAGTAAGCTTATAAAATTACTAGGCTATTGTAGTGACTATTAAGTCAATAGCCTGTATCTCTGATCAGTTAGGTTTTGGTGAATTAAAAATAAACATAGCCTAATTATAGCGTGCTCACTGCTCAGTCATAATATTTTGTAATAGCCTATACTGCAGTGATTAGGCCTATTATTCGGCACTCTTTTGGTTGGCAGTAACTGTATTTGTAATCGATGTTAAATTATATAGCGCAATTGTGGGATTCAGTGGCGCTCCCGTCTTAAGTCAACCATGCAGGTCGTCGATCTTTGCGCTCTGCGACTCGTGGGCACTTGATGGTCCAGCGCTGCAGTAGGCCTATAGTGCATCGGTCCGGACTTGCTGTGTCTTCTCGTGCATTGGAACTCATACTGGAACAGTCTTCCATTGACAATTCGAAACAACGCAAGGCATGCAACTCAGGAAACATTTTCTAAATCTCTTAATTTTTTTAGATCTGCTGGGTAGCTACGTTAAGCGTCTTCGTGCGATTCCTGCTAAGGCGCTATGTTAGTGACCATTATTATAGCCTACATGCATACAATGATACAAGTCAGACTGTCAGAGCCGTGAATGAAATAAAAATGGATGATTTTTAACGTTTCCGAAACAGAAGTGAATGGAAAAGGAGTTCAAGTTGTAGTTGGTGGGGAATAATGATGATTCCTAGCTCCGTCCAAAGAACCAACTAGTGGGCGAATCCATGTCGAGGTTGAGTAAGCTTAGGTTCCGCAGGCAGGAAGGTGTTCTCAAATATCTGCTCCAAGAAAGCGTGTCGCCAGCTAAAGAATTTCTCTATTAACCGAGTGGTGTTCGGACAATTCGGAACCGAAGAATTCGGAGCGGCCAATTCGGAGCGGAGCTACGAAATTGTTTGATTAAATGGAAGTTGGATTTATGAAAATAGTGTTGCATCAATACAGGTTGAATTGATGGAAATTATTCTTGATTCAATGGGAGCAGGATTGACGAGAATGACGTTTTAGTAACTTTGCTAAGGGTGTTAGACGAAGAGTTATGATTTCAACCCCAATTCCTCCCCAAAAACTAAAACACTAGGTGGGATAACTGGTAACAAAAAGATTTACTAAGCTCGTCCCCTTACAATTATTGTTGTCATACGATGTCATCAAAGATTTAATTTAATCTCGATTTAACAGTCTGAGTGCCAATCTTGCAGTAGGCCTATAATGAGACAGTGGGGAATAGTTAAGTCGGTCTAACTTTTGTACCGCAGTATTAAACGTTGCTGCCTGGACCTTGTTTGACCACATGTAATATGCGTATGTGTCATATAGGCCTACATGTATGTAGCAGAGCCATAATTGATATTTCGAGAACCTTTGCACTGGTGATGATTTGCAATGTATGAAGTTGAATTTACTATATTTGGTTCTTTCAGTGAATTGCAACATTGATTAAAACAGAAATCCATCACCACGTCAGACAATCATGTCGGTGAGGAAGCACTTGGAGCACTTCGCGCAGAACACTAGCATGCACGGCTTCGGGAAAGTCATCCTAACAAAGAAACCGGAAAAGCGAGCGGCATGGGTGATAGTTTTCGTGGCTGCATGGACCTTGTTTGGCTACCAGTTGACCAGTGTTCTTACCAAGTACTTAGAGTACTCGAAGAAGACCACGACTGAATTCATTGCCGGTGGTGCTCCGTTCCCAGCCATCACGCTGTGCAACATGCAGAGCCTGGATTTCTATGCGATGCACAAGTTCATGAAGTCAATGGAGGAGATGCGAAAATCTGGGCTGGGAAATAAAACGCTTGTGGAATTTGTCGGAAGGAACAGTTCCTACACGTATTACATCGCCCTGCTCGACGATCTCGTAACAAAATTTATGAGCCACAACAAACTAACGGACGACATAACAATGAATGACCTTATGAAGATCTTTTCCCGTACGACGATTGCCGCAAATCTGCCGAAGGACGTCTTGGATGAGATTGCGATAAAGCAGGAAGAGTTTATCGTCAAATGCAGCTACGGTAACTCCAGCTGCAGTTTCAAAGCAGTGAGTCATTCCTACTTCCTGAAGTGCTTCACGTTTGAACCTCCGCACATGAGCAACACGAGTTTCGAGAACTTTCAGTCTTTGTCGGAAGGGATGGCCAATGGATTGTCGGTTACTCTCTTCACTGGAACGAAGCTGATCGACAGCAACTTCAGCAACGAATGGGTGGCCGGAGTCTACGAGAAGGATAGTCCTGTATCGGGAAGCGCTGGAGTGCGAGTGGTAATCCATCAGCCTGGAACAGTTCCATTTCCACTAACCGAGGGGTATGACGTTCCACCTGGTTACCAGTCGTCAATGGGAATCATTCCGAGGAGACTTAAGCGTCTGGGAAAACCATATGGTCAATGCGACAAACGGAACAGATATAAGAAGAACTATCTGGATGAGTTGCGTGGTGTGCAACCTGACACATCACACGAGCCGTACAGAAAGATCAGCTGCGAACGAATGTGCATGCAAGAGCACGTGATCGAAGAGTGCAAGTGTGTTGACAAGACTTTGCCTGACATGGGAGACGTGTTTTGCGAAGGTGCTTTCTGTTTCCTCTTCCGTAAGAATGCAACAGCAAGTAGCGTTCAGCATGTCGTCACCTGCCGGAGTATCATGCTTCTTGAGGAATGTGCCCTCGACGAAACTTGCGTTGGGAGCATGGTCGCGGACACCATAAGGAACATCCAATGTGCGGATCGCATCATCGGTAGGATGATGACGGACTTAACATCTCTATCAAAATGCAACTGCCACGCACCATGCGATGAATTTCGTTATGACGTATCCTACAGTCTGGCAAAATGGCCTTCCTCTGGATACGAAAGCGGGGCAGTGTTCACTGACATCTTCAGCAATGAGAATTTCAAGGGTCGGTTTGCTGCGGAGAAAAGGGTTGTGTATGAGGAATACGTCAATAAGGCAGGCGTACAGACGATGAAGGACTTTGCAAAGATAAATGTTTACGTAACAGACAGCAACGTCTTGCAGACCGTTGAAGAACCTGCGACGACATTGACACAACTCATCTCGGATGTTGGTGGACAGTTGGGACTTTGGATCGGAGTCTCCGTCATCACAATCTCTGAGATAATAGAGACAATCCTCACAATGGCTACGGCAGGATTTCGAAGATTGTGTTGTAAATTCAGAGGCAGGAAAAGTGACTCTGATGACGTTTCCTGCACTCAATCCGGAGATGAAGAATGTAAAGTCAAAATCGGGCCAGATAACGTTTAAAACAGTAACACATATAGGCTAAAGTATTAAACATGCAAACAATATTGAAGAAGACAATTTATTTTTAGACCAGTGGCAACGCCGCCATAGGTATAGGTAGGTTACGTGACGTTCTGCCTATTTTACCCTTGACCAGCCTTATGATCTGCCAAAAATTCTTTGAAATTTCTAATACATTCTTCACGTTTAGTTTCTTTGACCTACAGAATAACTTCTGTGACCTGCTAAAATTGTATGCCTGGCGCCGCTTATTATTTTGGAAGGTCAACTTTTATTTAGGTTCCGTATACGCTAATAAGACAGTGCATAAGTGAAACTGTTAACTTATATCTGATAATGTAGAAAGAAAACTTGAAGCCTGACGGATTCAAAAAGAATATGTAATTACCGTGTTTGAATTCCTTTTGTAACCTGAGTCGTAGCCTATTGATTCTTTTACACTTACTGAGGCATAAAAAGACAATGAAAATTGTAGACTTGAATTGGTTTGAGCAGAACCGGAGATGTCATAGTCAGGTGGTGAGGAGAGAGATGACGAAGACTGCATGCTACTACCGGTACTCTGGGGTTTTAGCACACTTTAGCACTAACGATGCACAAAGTAAAACTTACAAACCTACGTTTAGAAATCTATATAAAAATAAACACGATCTTAATTCTCTGCTTTGCACTCTTCAAGCTCTTGATCAAGCTGTAACCATGAACATGATTGTCGTTTACCCCTCCTGCGGGCGCTCATACAAATAGAATTCGTTATAGACCTATACTTGATTGGAAACTCGCTGTGATGCAACCTTTCAGAGCTGCACAAAATTAGGCTAATTATCAATAAATTGTACTAATGTAAACCATTTCAAATTGCGTCGGCGAACCTTAGCAGCTAATCTGCTCCTCTTACAAGTTACAACCATGCAGACTCGAACATCTCTATGACTATCCTTCAGGACCGGATCAACCATTGTGGAATGTGGAGGCCCTGTTCAGTAAAACTGTGAGGACCCTAACCTTACAGAATCGCGAAAAACTGACCCAAAAAGCGTGTTCTAATTCAACAAAATAATCAACAATCGCCCATTGTTAATTCGTTCTTTTTTTACAATCTCACAAGTCATAATGTTGGAGTCTGGAAAGTTTTGGTCTACAAATTTCTGGCAAAGAAAAATTCTAGCAGTCCTGTGGTAAGACAAAAGGGTTTTTACCAGAGCATTTGGCATGAACTCTCATTTACCCAACTGTAGCACCGCCACTGATTAGGCTATATTTTTCCAGTCACGCCAGTTCCAAACAATTCGTGAAAACGAAGAGTGTAGCCTAAAATAATGCGCTTGAGTTCCAATTTGGTGAGGTATCAAGTGTTTAAAATAAGCCTATAGGCTACTCATTTAAAAGTGATAATTCGTACTACCATTTCTAGCTGATTTTAGGACAAATCTCCTTGACCAATATGACAATGGAAAGTCCAATAAGGGCCATCACGCACGTGCAATAGTTGTATAGCCTAGGTCCTGTGTTAAAATCAGTAAGCTTACTTCTCGAACAATTTTAAAATAAAAAATTATGCTACAGTTTTTACTCATTTTTGCTATTAGAATTAACAATAGAGAAAAAATACGACTGTATGTGTGGGGACCCCTGTTCGGCCAACGTGTTGAGCACGCCTTATTTCAGCCCTCCTATACTTCAACAGCCATACAACTCGTTGCAGCCGCTCGTGAATAAACTGGCGCCCTGCAATTATCTTTCGAGTGCTTTAGAAGTTAGAAATTCCAATTACAATAATTAATTATAGAAGTTGCTATAGAGAGAGAGAGAGAGAGAGAGAGAGAGAGAGAGAGAGAGAGAGAGAGAGAGAGAGAGAGAGAGAGAGAGAGAGAGAGAGAGAGAGAGAGAGAGAGAGAGAGAGAGAGTACTTGCTCCTGGAAAACTGAAACCTGTTTTTCCTTCATTTATCCATTCATTCTATGGAATTACATAGCGCCCATTTAAGGATCTAGTTCTTAACTAATAGGCCTACGTTTTGATTTTGAACAAATTCTTCTCACTAACGAAACTATTCATATTAGAAAATGATACACAAAGTGAAGCTGAAATTTTACATTAAGAATCTCTATGAAAAGTACCCATGTTCTTGATTTCCTACCTTGCAATTTTCAAGCTCTTGCAATAACAAAATTAACCGTGGCAATCGTGTTTTGCCCCTCCTGCAAAAGTTCTATGACGCCCATGCTTGAATAACATTTGAACAAAATTCGAATATTTTGATCTTTTCCTATTATTATGAAGACATTTGATAGAAGCCATTCAACCTAAAGCCCATTATGGAAAATTTTGCTAACGAATAATTGCAAAGAACAAAATTAACTTTTTCTTATTCAGGAGAAACTTATGTTTTTTCTAGAGCTGTTGATTTAATCGCGTTAACGCGTGCGATTAACGCGTAAAAAAAATTTGCGATTAAAAATTTTAACGCATTAATCGAACGCGTTAATTAGGTCCAATTAAAATGGAATCAGATGCAGAAAACTCGTTTTAATCGGAAGGCTCATACTTTAAGCTAGTGATACATTCTTTGGCAAATATTCCAACAAAGAATTTGAGTATTATCGTAGCAATTCTTTGCTCAATTATCGCCTGCATGCGAAACAAAACATGCATTTAACGCTAACGATGAGCCGTCGACATCGGCTGCATCGCATCGTCCACTAAGGTTGTTTCCTCACCCCGTCAGACTACGTTGGTTGAACTCCAGGAGATGGCAAGACCAATGGTTTCAAATTTAATGTTTACAGAAAAGACAACTGAGACGAGGTTTGGCAAGAACCGCAAACTCTTGTGAAAATTGTGACAAAATAATGAGGTTCATTAGTTAGACCTACTATTGCTAATTAAAACGAGAATCCCTTACACCAACCAATGTAAATAAACTGGTCTGCCTATAAACAATTGGTTGAATAAATAATTAATTTTGATAGTCAGAAAACTGTTGTCTAATTTTCACATTTAAGCCCATTATCATTTTAATTAAAAGTGGCTCAAATGTACAAATTAACGGATTTTGAGCAGTTGATTGGTTTGAAAAGTGTTTCAATTCTGTCTGTCACACAAAACTGTTCAATAATCTAAATGCAGAAATTCAATAGGCCTAAGCCAAAGGTTATTGAATATGTTTGCAATAGAACGAATGCATCTAGTCATTAAAATTTTATGCATCAGAGGTCCTTATAAAATAGTGAGATTAATATAGTTCGAAGGAAATGTATTGCGATTAATTTGCAGTTAATTGCGATTAAAAAATTAATCGTGCGATTAATTTCGATTAAAATTTTTAATCGACCAACAGCCCTAGTTTTTTCATATGAATTGGCACGCTGATTGCAATGGT
Source organism: Lumbricus rubellus (assembly GCA_945859605.1). Taxonomy (NCBI): domain Eukaryota; kingdom Metazoa; phylum Annelida; class Clitellata; order Crassiclitellata; family Lumbricidae; genus Lumbricus; species Lumbricus rubellus. Next base: position 3,784,726 of record OX243811.1, on the reverse strand, counting down.
GTGTTATCGGAATGCATTGGAATTTTTAGTGAAGCACCCCACTGGCCTTCGACGATGATCATAGCGACAACTATGATGATGGTCGTGATGGTGACCACGACGACATGGTGTGAGAAAAAACATTTTTCGCAATAATGGTAGTCATAATCATGACGATGACGACGACGAAGAAGATAACGTTTAAGGAGATGATGATCACGAATATGATTATGTTAGCAGCAATTATGATGTCATTTGAGGATGATGTTTACACACGAATACGACCATCATGGAGAAACTATGGCGATGAATAGTATGCTGGTGGTGATTAGACCATGATGCTAGAATAGTGTCGACCCACTATATGCCAGTATTACAATAATGTATTGTCTCAGCAATGTCGGTCAACATGATGCTTGTTTGTTTGTTTGTTTGTATGTGCACTTGTTATAGCGCCCCTTCAAGCTCTCTACTCAGAGGCGCTCCCGAATGCAGAGCGGACACTGCATCGGAGTTTCACGCCGAAGCGCTGAGCAATCGTGAGTGAAGGACTTGCCCAAGGTCCTTACGCGGCGAGGTGGATTCGAACCTCGAACCTTCCGGCTCCAAGGCAACGACGCCACCACTACACCACCGCGCCCCACAGTCATGGATGCGTCCATGACTGATGCACGGTCACAGATCAAAACAACAAGTCATTAAGATAATTTTCATTTTGCTACGTCGTGGCACGAAAAATATACTTTTGCAGAAATATAGAGTAAAAGTTTGCTCATTTTTCATTAAATGAGAAATAATTTAAATAATTTAGATGTTAATGATAAACAATGCTTCTTTTACGCTATACTGTATAGACCTACTTCCATTTAAAGAGTATACTAATTACCAAACAAGACAAAACCCCACTCTTTATGTCTCCAGTTGTCAAGTATTTGCGTCAAAAATGAATGCTGCAAAAGCAGAGCCGTTGAAGTTGTCTTTGCCTGTGGGTTCTTTTGGGCAATGTTTAGAACGGCAAAATCACAGCCTTTCTTTCCCATCATCCGTGATACATTAGCTTGAATCAGACGTCGATTACAATTACATTTTCTAAAATTATTTTTAGCCGCACAGAAGTGCTTCTACAATTGCATGAATTAATTTTGGAACTACACGTTTGTGTTGAACTGCACGCTAAAAAAACTACTACTACTACAGTAGGCCTATTTGTCTACACGCGTCTTTATTGCGTTTTCATGGTCATGGTGTAATTTGCAGAATGATTTCCCAGATTAATTTCGGTTGGAGTGGGTAGCCAGCAGAAACAATCGAGGACATCCAAAACTAACACGAATTCGTTTGTGACATTTCCCAACGCGACCTTTTACGTACGTAAGCTGCATTCGTTCATTTGCTCGACACCGGCAACAATAACAAAAACAATGTTCCAATCCGTTCGTTTTTTACGGTCTCCATCTGTATAAGAGAGACTGCATGCGACGAGTTCGATGTATTCGCAGAACAAGGTCTCGAATGTTGCTCGAATGTTGGAGATTGCGGTTAGTGAATATTTATTGTATAAGTTAGGCCTACAATGCCTGCAGCTATAGTTATTATGGTTAAGGGAGGCCATGGTTAAGGGCGTGCTCGGATCAATGCATTGAGATATGAACGGGTCGAGGCCACAAGATCGCTATTGTTTAAGGCCTATATTTTGCGTTTCTATATTATGTAGACTGTCACTAAGCATTCGTTATCGTTATCTTATCTGTGATCATAGTCAATCTACGACGGTTGGCAGCGTAATCCTGATAGTCTAATAGAATTTAGGTGATGTTTTACGGCTCTATAGAAACCGCTTTCAAATAACGATTTGCGTTAAACTGTGCTTAAGGGGTAGAAATAGTCTGGTAAGGCTGGTGGTATAGTACACTGTATAGTGTAGACCTAAGTATTGGCTTGAGAGTTGCCTATAATGTTATATGACTATTAGATTAGAACACCAGGCATTAACCGTAGCGTTGAGATGCTGGCGTGAGTGGCAAGAACTTTTGCTTAATAAAATCAGTCTTTATCATAGATGCATGGGCGGAGTTTATCAGGGGCTAGGGGGAGCTAAGCCCCCCCCAAGAAGGCCCAGATTCATATTTTTTACCATGAAAATGGTATCCTTTTTCGGGGTTAGCCCCCCTAAGAAGGCCCAGACTCGGGGTTAGCTCCTCCAAGAACGGAAACCAAACTCCGCCCATGCATAGATGTAAAAAACGATGGAAACGGAATAAAAAACGGAAAAAAGTCGTTTTATTCGAGAAAAAAACCCGGAAAGAACGGGAAAAAAACCAAAACCGAAAAAATTTGACTTTTGCATCTTAAAACTGCATTTTATACATAAAACCCTTGTTTACTTTCTACATGTATCTCTTAAATGATGACGTTAAACAATTAAATAGGCCTGCTGAATCAGTTAGCTGAAACCTTCAGATTGGGCTGAAAACTTAAGAAATATCAGGAAAAACAAAATTAAGGAAAATAATAAGAGAAAGAGAATAAATAAATAGCGTTAAATAAAAAATAAAAAACGGAATAAAACGATGGAAAAAGTAAAAAACGAAAAAAACGTTTTAAACAACTATGGTCTTTATACAGAGCAGCGTCGGACGAATGGGTGAATGGATACGTCGCCGGTAGGATTTAAGCTATAATATTTTCATCAATCCAGCTCCAGTTTGAGCAAGAATATTTTCATCAATCCAGCTACAATAATATTGTCGTGAAACAATTGTCGTGAACCAGTTGTCGGTGAACGAATTGTCCGTGAACCATTAGGCTACTGTTGTCGTTGAACCAGTTGTCGTTGAACCAGTTGTCGTGAAACCGTGATGGGCCTACTCATATAAATTTTTGGCATTGGGTTGATCGGCCGAATAATTCATTCACCAATAATATTTTCTGTAGAGTGCTATAGACTAATTGTGGTTCTTTCAGTGAGTTACGGTACCAGAATACGGAGCCAGCGATCAATCACGAAGTCAGACAATCATGTCGTTGAGGAAGCACTTGGAGCACTTCGCGCAGAACACTAGCATGCACGGATTCGGGAGAGTCATCCTCACAAAGAAACCGGAAAAGCGAGCGGCATGGGTGATAGTATTCGTTGCTGCCTGGGCTTTGTTTGCATACCAGTTGTCCAGTGTTTTGAGCAAGTACTTTGAGTACTCAAAGAAAACGACGACTGAATTTGTTTCAGGTGGTGCTCCTTTCCCAGCCATAACGCTGTGCAGCATGCAGAGTATGGATTTTTACGTCATACAAAAGTTCTTGAAAGAAAATGACGAATCGCGATCAATCTACAGCGATGGCTTGAAGGCTTTCTTGAACGAATCTGGTGGAAACAGCAGTGCCTTTGCACGTAATTTTCTATTTTTAAGAAGCGTAGTCAATAAATATTGGCGTCGGAAAGAGACGTCATTTTCGGAATTGAACGCTCTGCGAGCAATGTACTCACGGACAAAATTCGTCGCAAATCTGCCAACCGACGCTTCGGAAGAAATAGCTATAAAGAAGCACGAATTTATTGTCAATTGTACCTACGGTAACTCAAGTTGCACGTTTGAAGAGATTCCAGATCCCTACTATCTCAAATGTTTCACGTTTCAACCTCCTCATGTTAGAAACATGAGTTTCAAAGATTTTCGATCTTTGTCGGAAGGCATCTCAAATGGGCTGTCAGTGACAGTTTTCACAGGAATCAAATCTACCGACGACGACGTCGAGTACAAACGATTACCGGGAGTCTATGAGAAGGGCAGTCCACTATCCGGCAGCTCTGGAATCCGAGTGGTTATTCATCCGCCTGGGACAGATGCATTTCCCTTAATTGAAGGTTATGATGTTCCATCGGGCTACCAGGCATCAATTGGTATCATACCTGAGAGACGGAAACGTCTGCCAAAGCCATATGGCCTGTGCGCTAAAAAGAACAGATATCAAAACAACTATCTTGATGAGTTGCGTGGTATTGAAAGTGACCAGGACGAGCCATACAGAAAGATTAGCTGCGAACGAATGTGCATGCAGCAGCAAGTAATGAAGGAATGTAAATGCATTGATGATACTTTGCCAATCATGGGAAACACAAAATGCAACAGCGACAACAGATGTTGGATCGTGGATAAAAATGACACAGGAAGCAGTCGTTTTCATTTCCAAAAAGTTCCAACCTGCAGAACAATCGCATCGTTTGAAGAGTGTGCTATGAACGACAGCTGTGATGCATCTATGGTTGCAGACACTCTTGAGAACATTCGTTGTGCGGATGAAGTAATCGAAAGGCTGATGACCGACTTAGACTCACTTTCGAAGTGCAACTGTTACGCTCCTTGCGACGAATTTCGCTACCAAGTGTCCTACAGTTTGGCTAAATGGCCGTCTTCCGGTTACGAGGCTGGATCCGTGTACAATGAACTCTTTCGAGAAGTAAATTTCATAGACCGCTTTGTTGGAGAGAAAAAGAAGATGTATGAGGAATACGTTGAGAGGTTAAAACTCCAGTCCTTGAATGACTTTGCAAAAATTAACGTTTACATAACCGATAGCAACGTTTTGCAGATCATCGAAGAACCGGCGACGACAATCACTCAACTCATCTCGGAAATTGGAGGTCAACTTGGAATCTGGATTGGAGTTTCAGTGATCACAATCTCTGAAGTACTGGAAACAATCTTGAAAATAAGCACAGCAGGCATTAGAAGTCTCTGTCGTAAGTCTCAATCTAAAATCAAGGACGCAGACGAGAAAACACCCACTGAGCCAAACGCCTGTTAAGTCTTCTATCATTAAAACATTTTCTGCATTAAACTCGACATTTATTCTCTAGTTTGTGGTTTATAATTGTGCTACGCTGTCCTAAATTATTTTGAATAGAGTAAAGATTGGTGAGTTGACAGAAGACAGATAAGCTTACCTGCTAATTCACGTCGAAATAAGGTGAAAGACGAAAGCAGATGAAATTGCGAAGGTAGGACGTACGGCCATCCGATCGAATTAAATAGAAAAGCCTTGAATTGAAACGATTTCCTGCGAACAATCCTCTCCGCTGCTCATGGACTGCAGTCTGACGCTTGATCAGAAGAAGTCTATGATAATAATTAAGAAAACAAAACCACTCTTGTGCAATGGTCAACGTCACTCACAGGCAGATAGGACAGGATTTACTCTGTGAACTCTAAAATGTCTGAACTTTTGATACAATGTGCAACCTTTCTACAGAGAATAACTGGTCTTTGTGACATTGAAATATTACTTGATGTGATGTGGTATGTCCTCAGCTTATTCCGATTACAGTCTAATGCACCGTTTCCCAAAGTGGGTTCCGCGGAACCCAAGGGTTCCGCGAGGTGGGCGCAGGAGTTCCGCGAAAAGATGGTTAAATATTCTCTTACTACAGGGTGGTCCAAAATAAACTGCACAATGATAAATTGATAGTACTTTATTCAGACCAATTCAAATATAACCGTGAAAATTCACAAAAACACAGCAATTATTTTTACTGTAACATTACATGGATGTATTTCGTTACATAAAATGTTCAATGTGTCCTCCTTGCTGCTCGACCACGCATTGAAGCCAACGACGCCATTGATCAATTGCGCGGTCAATGAAACGCAATCGCTGTTCAACTGCTGTCCAACTTTGCGCCTGTACTGGTTAAGTCCGAGATCTTTCTTTACAATACGTTTAACAGTTGAACGTGAAATTCCGGTTTCACGTGCGATCTCCCGTGGGCTCTTATGGCTTAGCGGTTTGTCTTCCTGGCTACAGATAAGGTCGCTTACCAACTTGATATTTGCATCTGTTCGAGCTGATTTCGGACGTCCGCAACCCGGCTTCCTAGCTGTGGTACCTTCGGTATCAATTTTTTTAATGAGGATAGTACGACGTTTCCATGTCTTATTTGGAAATTCTTTCATTATACGCAAGAAAAATGGCATTAAACATTGAATTGTTATACATTATATCAAGAAAACTGTCACTGTGCAGTTTATTTTGGACCACCCTGTATGAATAATGATAATAATTGGATACAAAACCATTCAATGTAGGCGAAAAACCATCTGACTCTTCTCAGGAAGACTACGAACATCTTACTGACATATGGCAAAGAAGCAGAATTCCAATCAACCGTCACTGACCAGTGACCAGTGTCTGGAATGGGATAGTTTTAAAATATTCCTCAGTAAATGCAGTTAGACCCAGCATGCTTTGCCAGTTGCAACGTAAAACTGTAAGAAACTGCATTCTCATATTGGAAAAGAGGCAAAATATAGAAATCTACAAAATGATGCAGCTGACAATTATGAGAATCCAACTTCCTAGCATCAAGCCAGTTAGGGCCTACAGAAAACATTTCACGAGAAGAAATAAGCGCCATACGCCTTCTCTAATTTCATGTACAGCCAGTATTGTGATCCACGAATCATGCTTTTCAAACAGTGCTGTGTAATTTTTCTAATAATAAAAATAAAATTTCCACAATAGCCTATAGTCACTAGGGCATGTTTTGTTTACAGTAGGCCTATAGGACCTATGCTGCTCAGGCGCTCTGCATGTTTTAACTGCATGTAGGGCTTGTAGGCTTAGTTGAGATAGGGGTTCCGCGGGAAAATATTAGGACATCAAGGGTTCCGTGGCCCAAAAAGTTTGGGAAACGCTGGGTGACTCACTCTAGTGTTCTTTTATTGAGCAATCCGGTAATCCGGTTGACAGACCGCAACCGGTTACAGTGTATACAGTCATGCAATTGAAGCAATTCACAAAAGCGCAACTGACAGAAGACATGAATCTTAGCTATACTAACAGAACAGACGGCCTGAAATGTCGGGACTGGATAACTCATTAAATAGACTAATAGGCGGTTTACAGAGAAAATTCTCCGCCGCGGTCATTTTCGACACGGAATAATAAATTAATGGCTCATTAGATCTATTGTTGGT